>JACDOX010000279.1:5114-76213 GCA_014549065.1 Cardinalis cardinalis | reverse complement strand
CTTCCTTCCTTCCTTCCTTCCTTCCTTCCTTCCTTCCTTCCTTCCTTCACAGCTGACATACTGAAAACGTTTCAAAGGATGTTTTCAGGTTCTTCCAGGTTCTAGTTACTGCTAAAATATTTAAAACAAACCAAAAGACACCCAAACACACCCTTTTCCCCCCAAATCAGGAGTAGTTTAATGTCCGCAGTAGGAGCTGGAACCTGAGAAAGGCCTCAGCCTGCTGTGAGAGGGCCCTGAGTGCAGCAGCTGTGCTCCCAGGATGAAACAGCACTCACTGTCTGCTTCATGGCCTGAGCACACACAGGGATGCTTTACCACATGGGGGTGTGCATCATTTCCATATTTCCTTTCCATCGGAACAGTTTAGCTGGATACATGAGAAGCCCTCCCGTTTTCCTTCCCTGAGATGGCAATCACTGAAGTGGCTTTCACAGAACTCAGTGAATTATCAGCTGGGAAAGCAGGGTCAGATACTTCACGGGTGAAAATTCTGCTGCTTTTCAGCTCAGCTGCAGAAAAGGAGTGGTGAAAGTACGTTTGTGGGGTAGGTAAACTGCAAAAAGGGGAAGAAAAACAGGGATGCAGCAACAGCGTGAGTGCATAATAAAAGGGAATGAGAACACCAGCAATATAGCCATGCAATGGAATCTCTTCTCACTCAATTTTTACTCCAGTTTTGATGAGACTGTGGGTGATTGCTGGGAATTGAATTAGCTTCTTAGCATGAGAGGAGCCTTCAGCTTGAAACCACTCATGGTAAATTTCACAGCAAAATTAACATTCAGCTATAAGGATGTCACATGGGACTGGTCAAGGTGAGGACACCACAACTGTGCCTTCCAGACACACTCCACATCCACAGTTCTGCAGAAATAATAACACTAAGCCAAACTATGTACATCTGTCATAATTCATGAGTCATAGATATCAAAGCAGCTGAAAACTCCTGGTGTCCCCTTTATAGTGACAGATTATTCTCATGTAACCCATCCCCATACAATCAGCTTTTTAGATGCCTAGTATAGCTTCTCACATGGAAATACCTCCTTAAAATATCTACTAAGTGTTTTTCTCCATTGGCCTATCCAAAGAAGGACTCCAAACTATTCCCAAAGAGAATTAATCAAATGGGAAAATTAAACAGTGAACAAAACTAACAGAAATTAATTTCCAGGGTTTTGAATGGGTATGTTCTCTGTGCTTCTTTAGTATAAATCTTTAAAAAGTTAACAGGCAATGTAATAGATCTTCCACATTTTTAGACAATCAACATACCTGAAAAAGACCAGAGACTGTTGTGCTAATAACAGGATATGCCAATGTCATGTGTAAAATATTATGAAGTCTATTTAATTTGACATGATCAAAAACTAATTTCTTCATAACTGTTTTGGTGAAGGCCCCCTAAGTTATGTAGCACTTTCCATAAGTGCTTCTAAGGGTGTTTTAAGAGCAGACCTTTCAAGACAGCTATTTTTCTTGATCCCTTTTCAGACTGTTAGTCATTCTGGCCTATCTTTAAAAAATTCAAGAAAGATGGAACTTTCTGTCACTCCTGTTCAAAATCAGTTTCTTTTTATTTAACTTCAGATTTTTTTTTCAGTTTAAAGGCAGTAGTAAAGAGATCATACGCCAAATCATAGGTTTTTTCATTCTTTTAAGTATTTAAAATCAAGAAGATCTCACCATTTCCACATCCATATAGAGAGGAAACCTTTTAGTGCTGAAGAAAAGAAGGGGAGAAGTTTAAAAATGGTTAAGCTATGTCCAGATGCCCTCTTTCATACAGTGAAAAAATTTTATGCAAGGATTCAAAACATGAAGAGCAGAACAATATAACGGGATGGATATATTAAAAAAAAAAAAAAAATAAAAAAAAAGAAGAAGAAAAAGGGAACTTGTCTAAATATGAAGAACTGTAGTACATTTTCCAGGTACCTGAAGTCAAACAGCAGTCCTCAGGGGAGAAAGAAGGACTATAATTTTTAAGATTTTTTAATATAGTTCCTGTTATTCTGATTTGGAGGTAAATCCAGAGTCCTTAAGCTGATAGGTTAAACTGCAAAACAGTAGGGTCTAAATTAATAACCTTGTTTTAACAGTCCAAAGTCATAAGATGGTGTCAAAGTCTGCTCCCAGTTGCACTTGTTCAGCCACCACCAGAAAATTACAGAAAAATCATCACTTTTATCAACTAGTCTTTCCGGTTAGTTCACAGTTGCAAGCTAATAGTTCGCAGTTAACAAAGCCAAATTGCTTTTTGGAAATCAGGCTATCTTTTGTTGACCTCCAGCAGCTCTACATGGTATGAGCTTTGGGCTGATTTCAGCTGATTGAATATAGACTTTGTCAGAGATTTCTGACCTGCAGTAGTGAAAGTGTAGATGACGAAATATTCCCTCCAATTCAGCTCTGTAAAAGAATATGGAGAAAGAGAAAGAAATGGTAAAGTATTTTTCACCACTCTGTCATGGACAACTCAACTCTTCTGCCATGTTATCTTTATACGGTATCTATATCCTCATATGCAGTCTTTACCAGCAATAGTTTACGATTCTTTTTGCACAAAAGCCACAAAAATTTGAGATATTTTAAGAGCAAATAGCAGTTTCCTTTGAGACAAGAAAGGTGGCCTAATATTCTAAAAAATCTCAAATAATAAACCATGAAATTAAAAAATATAAGGAACACAAGTATTGAACAAATTCCATCAAAATTCTCCACAGCAAAGTGTTAATATTTTGTTTAATGAAAGTACCATTAAACACCTTTTTCTTTCATATAATTAGTAATAAACTGTGGGATCCCAAGTGACCATGAGCAGGAAAATACATGATAATGAATTTATACATTTTTCTATTTATTTTGTTAATTATTTTCATTGCTTTCTATTGCATTATTAAAGCTCATAGTCAGAACAACATTAGGCAGTGTGACAGATGTAAAAACATCTTCATGTCCTTTACGTGACAAAAATCAAATACAGCTTGAATTGAATGAAGATGAAAGTTTGCTGCCACAGGGCTGCCAGGAGTGAACCCAACCCACATTTTTGTTGTTGCTGTTGTAACTGATGCCAGCTGGCAAGGCACTCAGTGATGAGGTGCTTTTTTTATTAGCTTTTTTAGAAGTATCCACCAGCGTCCAACACTCCAGGGAAACTGAATGGCAGCATGGTAGACACTGTGAAGGTATCCTATCATAACAAAGACAGATCAGCCAGCATACAGAAACTGACTGTGTGTGCTGCCAGAGCTGGTGTTAAGTGGTATGGAAAGCACTTTGGCTTTCATTTTTTTCTGCTGAGATTTCTCCTAAATTCTTTTGCATTTTTAAAACAATTAGAAACACATCTGCATTTTAAAATCTCCACTGCAAGAACATCCAACAACATTTTGGAACTCTGACCTCTACCACTGAGTTCACAAAATCCGTTCTACTATCAATTACTTTGCTAGGTATTTCAAATGCCTAAGGTCTTCCACATGTCTAATCCTTTATATTTTGCGTAAAGATAACAAATAGATAGCAGCCTAGTTCTAAAAGACCCAGCAGTCTGACACATTGATGGTCTAAAACAACCCTTTGGAAGCCTATGAAACTGCCATAAATAGGTCTTCAGCTTCTCCAGCTGAATCATGAACGTGTATTTCTTAAAACATGCATAGAATAAAGTTTCAGAATATTGCGTGTGCATTGCAGATATGAGGTGATCATTGACTTCAACGTAAGTCTTCCAAGGTCAAATGGAAGTTTTGCTAGAAATTTGCATCAGATGGAAAACTGGATTTGTAATAGGAAGGTCTTTTAAAAGCTTTTGTAACTTTTGGCAGTGATATACTATATACTGCAGGCTCACTATATCTCCTCAGCAGGTCATATATTTTCCTTTATGCTCAGCTGAGTGGAGCTAAGATCAAGTTTTAAATCACATTGCTATATTATCCATCTTTACTATTGCAGACAAGGTAGATAATTGTTTGCTGTTTTAGAGATCCTTGTGTTACAAAGCTAAATCCTTTTCTCAGAATTTTATTGTAAGTCTCAAAATTACCACTGTTTGCTACTTACAGGGTATTTGTGTATATAATTTCCACAAAGAAGGTCATAAGCACCAACATCAACATATATTCATACATATATTCATACTCAAACACAAATAATAAAGTATTTCTCTTGTATTTCTTATTTTAATAATAGAGGTTTAAGCAAGAGGTTTTCTTCAAAGCAACAGGGAATTTGGTCACTCACACAAACAACTAAGAAAGGAAAATAACCATGAAAGGAAGATCTGTGTAACTAACTAAACAAAATTTATAGGAAAATACAATGAAGATCCATTGCAGGAATATAAAGCACATTATTGATTCAGAAAAATAACTCGTTCCTATGTTTTACTATATACAAAAGGTGAATTCTTATTGATACATCTTCTGCAGGAATATGTTTCATGTCTGTGAAAACAGATTTGTTCCTGTGCTTTTTTTTCTATGAGATTATTCAATTATATATCAAGATATTGCTGCCGAGCAAGTCGCTGCTCTTATGGGACTGAATGCACACTGTCACACACAAACATTTCATGGCAAAATTTTTGCTGTTCCTCCACAAACTGATATTGTCAGCTTCTGGAAATTTTCCAGGTTGGAGATATGTCTCTGGTACAATGATCCTCAGGAAGAGCCATGGCTATTTCCATCTGGCCAGCAGCAGGAGTTGTGACCTCTATACGCAACCTCAGGTCTTCTGTCAAATATCTATGCCAGATAGCAAAAGGTCCAAGCTAGTCTCTGCTCATCTTATTGGTTTCTTTGTTGACTTGTTCTGGAAGAAACTCATGAACATCATCTGCTTTTCACTCTCCCCCTATCTCAGAGTCTGAAGAGGCATTTTAGTCCTACAAGTGGCTTTTTATTGCCTAGCTAAGCATTCAGTACAAACCTCAAACCCACCACTCCGGTACTGCCACACAATGTTCAATATGATTTGTCTCTCTCCTGTTTGTCTTCATTTTGTAGTACATCCAGCACATTGCTTTTGCTGATACTTAACCAGATGCAAGCTATTTCTAGAAATTACTTGATAAATTTGGACATTTTCATCAAATAAGTCTATCTGTGACCCCGCTTTTCATTGTCTTTGTAAGGTGTCACGGTTAAATATTCTTCAGCCTAATACCAGGGAGAACTTGAACAATCTGACTGGCAATCATGCAAATAAATTTTCTCAGATCATACATGTGTCCAACATGATGTTGTTTCAGAGGCAGCAGCCACTGTGGATCCATTATGCAACGTGCAAAGAAAAAGCAAATAACAAGTACTACTGGAACGGAAAGAAAATCACTCAAAAGTATAAGGATTTAGCAGGGCCTTCTGTCCGGAAGTCTGCTACAAAAGACCCAGATATTGCAGTAATATCACTGATATCCTATAATAAAATTGTGCAGATGAGGAAAAAACTGCACAAAACAGGAGCTCCAGCTACAATGTGGTACTCAAATGAGAAAGAGACATACTAGATATTAGAGTCATTATTTGCAAAATTTTCCTTTCCTGTAATAGGAGGAACATGCTAAGTGAAATTCCCAAATCATGCAGATGGCTACTCTAACCTAGAGCTGGATTCCTTTCTGACCTAAAAATCTGTTTTGGCTTTTTTTTTTCCTAAATATTATCTTGTCAATAGACCAGATAAGACTGACGTTTTTAATGTCATTTAGCTAATTTAGCAACTGAAATTACCAATTCTTAAACTTTGGAGATGTGATAGGAAAAGGAAAAAATATTGCCTGTATTTTTCTCCCTGTAAAGGAAAGATACCTTCTTATATTACAGTGGAGAAAAAATCCTAAAAGGCCTTTACAAGTGACCCAGGAGAGCCTCAAATTAGTACCTTCTTATGAAGCAAATATGGCACAAAATGTAGCAATTTACAATACCTTCTAACTCTCTTGTAGATGCTGCTTCATTTCAAGGTTAAGGACAAATATCACTGACATAACTGACACTATGGGAATTTCCTTATCACTGGAAAAATATATTAACAATTAACGATATATATTTTTGCATAAGGCACAAAAAAGTAACAGAACAGCATCAAATCTTTTTGAGTTTCTAGTGATGTCAGCAAAGGAATAAATAGGATAAAATAATAATAATAATAATAATAATAATAATAATAATAATAATAATAATAATAATAATAATAATAATAATAATAACAATAACAATAACAATAACAATAACAATAACAATAATAACAATTATTATTATTATTATTATTATTATGTTGCTATACAGAATGATCAAGTCTATAATGAAGTGTAATCTCACCACATAAGGATCATATTTGAAAACATTTGTGGCCACTTTTTGACAGAAAGTAACGTTGTGCAAGTCATAACATGTTCCCAAAACAGTTCACATTATGCCCTGCATTTTGTTCTCCAGGTTTAGGACAGAAATTCCTCCTCGTTTCCTTTACTTGTGATGCTTGTTTTATACCTTCAGTTCCTACCTCCCATTCAATATGCCCAGTTTTGGCTGTATGTGAAGGTGTTTGACCTGACTAAGAAGCACCATGTTTAAATGGAAATAATTCAGGCTGTGTCAAGTTTACTTTGATCCCTCTCTAAAGATCCCAGATAAATCTGACCACTACTCAAGTTTAAGTACCAAGCAGAGTAGCAAGGAAAATGAAAAATAAAGAGGCCTAGAGAAGCTACAGTAACACACTGATGTTATGCCAAATACTCTGAGCCAAATTCTTCATGTAAGTACTCAACTGTGGAGTTACACTAGAAAAACCTTACTCAGCATTCTCTGATTACGGGAAAATTCAGTTCTAAAGCCGGGGATAAAATTGCTGACCTAAGTATAATAAAGAGGCATGGAATGGCAAGGATTGAATAAATGAAGATAGAAATTCATTGACTTGTACTATCCTCAAAGTAAATCTGCCCTTGCAAAACTTTATTCAAACATTGCAGGAGTTTAATGTACATATTTGGAGATCTCAAATCATCTGTACAAGAAGATAAACTGTAAATTTACTGAGGGTGCAAATAACATTATTGAGATTAAATTGTGGCAGAGGAAGAAAATGGGTTTTTTTCAGGCACAGTGCTGCAGGATCTTACAGACTTTAGAGTTAGAACACAATGCAAAGGCACAAAGGAAAATCACTGGACCAACTTCCTCCACAGGGAAAGAAATGCACTGGGTTTTGAGGACATAGGTAGGATGTCTCCCCAGAAACTATTGATTTAGGAATGGGTTTATATAGTAAGGTATTTTCAGTTCTTTCTTTCTTTTTCTTTCTTTCTTTCTTTCTTTCTTTCTTTCTTTCTTTCTTTCTTTCTTTCTTTCTTTCTTTCTTTCTTTCTTTCTTTCTTTCTTTCTTTCTTTNTTCTTTCTTTCTTTCTTTCTTTCTTTCTTTCTTTCTTTCTTTCTTTCTTTCTTTCTTTCTTTCTTTCTTTCTTTCTTTCTTTCTTTCTTTCTTTCCTTCCTTCTTTCCTTCCTTCTTTCCTTCCTTCTTTCCTTCTTTCCTTCTTTCCTTCTTTCCTTCTTTCTTTCTCTTCTTCTCTTTCTTCCACCACTTCCTTCCAGCATTTTCTTCCTCTGTTTCTCTCTCTCCCTTCAGTCTGTCCATCCATCCCTCTGTCCTTCTGTCCTTCAGTCTTTTTTAATTCTTCCTGTCTGTTGCAAAACATGGAAAACCATCAAGGCAGGAGGTTTAATGTTCCAGCTCTTGTGGGTGGAATCAGTTGCACTTTGTAAAATACATCAAGAAGTAATAAAACTGGAAAAGCATAAAGCTTGGTCTGAAAAAAACGAAAGACAACTCTTCTTGCCAAGAAAAATTGAACAGCGTACATATTTCTTCCCATGGCTTGACACATTACAGGTTCATATCAGGCTCTAAAACTGCTTTTCGCTATTCACACTTTAACAATTCTCTATGATTTCTGTCATCTCTATGACCCTCACCTTTTGCCTTACTGTCCCAAAGGTATGCAATAAACAATAGATAAGTTGTTGCAAATAAGACTGGCTGTAGATGCATGGACCAAGAGGGAAAAGCCTTTTGTTTGATGGACATCCTCTAATTGCRTGAATTATGTTGCCTGCTAACTGTAATCACATATTAAATTTCTATTTTTAAGATAAATAAAGCCACATTATCAGATTTATTTGTCTTTTATTCTCAAGACTGATTTGAAAGAATAGTCAGAGGCCTTGCATGGCATCAAAAGTTCTCTGCTTCAATATGATGTGTGTAACAACAACAATATCTGTCCTCAGTGGTGCTTCAGTAAGCCTTAGTTTTGGATAAATACTTTTTTTTGCTTAGCTTCCTTAGACTGAACATACAATAAAATTCCAAGCAGTTACAGCAATTTTAGGATAAAAATATTACAGACAAAATGAATATTTTTTCACCACCTGAAGATTTTAAATCCTTTCTTATTCAATGTTAGAACTTTTAAATGTAAGATCCAGCTGTAGCACCAAGGTGGTCTATGGATTTGGGAACACAGTTTACATTAAAATAAATACAATTCTTTCAAGTCTTGTTATAGTTTATCTTAATTAAGTGGCTTTTATTTCCTTTTAATACTTGTTCCACATTTTTATAGAAGTAGATCAGCTTGCCTACTTGACATTTTACATTTATAGAAATTACTCGATGAATTTTATTACTGTTGAAACTTATTTAATAGCTTGCTGAAATGCCAGCCCTGTTTTCCTGTTTTCTCTCTCAATTTCTGGTACCTTTGAATTTATAAAGTTCTATTTCCACTTCTGTTTGCTAGCTGGAAACTCTTATATTGAGAGAAATATACCACTAGAGACAAAAAGGTAAAAAACTGTTCTTCTTTAGGAATTGACATTTTTATTTCAAAGGCAAGCTTGAAGAAAAAAAATTCTACAATATACAGAATACAATATTCTGATGGCAATTATGTGTCCTTAAAAATACTGTTTTAGATGTCAATTGAAGGAGCCAATATTGTGCTAGGAAGCATTAATAATGTTACTTGGCACTAGTAGTATATCTATAAAAATAACTTAAACACCGCTATTGTAATTAATAACACAAAATATACCCTCTCATAAGCTAATCATATTAGGATTTTAGTCAGTCTTGCCAGTGCCATTGCACAGTGGCATCATTTTATCACGGACACAGATCCCTCATTCGAACTCTTTCAGGTGTATACCATTTTGCCAGAAACTTTGGGTAGTAAGTAAAGAAAAAAGGAGTCTTCAGCTAGAGATTATAAATGTCTTCCTATTCAAGAATATCAAAGAAACAAAGTCAGGACATTTATACATTTACTAGGTAAATGCAATTTTGTTGTTTAGTTAAAGACTATTATTTTTGAAGACCAGAATTTGAAATAAAAACACTGATTTAAAATGGCATACCATTTAATATTAGTTTGTAACCCATTTATGTTTCTATTTACAATTTAAGATTGTGGTAACTAGAAAACATCACAATAACTTTTTTTTTCCCTGCTGCTTATTTTATATATTTTTTACCATTTCATAGAACAGGTTTCAATGTTTTCTCTTTGCTAGTGAACTCCACTCTTCTTATTAGTCTCAAATGTCTTTAGCAGATCCACAGAGAAAAAAGTAACCACATAGGACTATAAAAAAGTATTAGAAGTAAGGAAATGTGTTTTAGAAATAAGCAAATTCATGAGGAGGTTTGGAAACTCAAAATCATTATAAAACTACGAAGTAAAAAGAGTGGTTTGTTTCTTTTATTTTTCAAAGTGTGTACATAACTTGAACATAGAAAGATTCTTGATCTTTACTTCAAAGATATAGGAAGAGAATAAGTTATTCAGCCTGAATCTAAAATATTAATTTCTTTCCTCATTTCAATGCTACTCATGTATATTAAATTGTTCCAATCGGTGATTTCAGGATCTGTCAAACACTTCATGGTTGCTATCCCACAAGAAACATTTTTCTTTTTTCATATATATATAGGGACTAATAAGAAGCAGAGAGGTTCTTAGGTCTTTTTTTTATGCTGCAGAATCATATAACAGCCTTAAAAATGCATAAATCTGCCAAGAGAAAACCTGGTGCATAATAAGTTTGGTTATAACTGTATCTGAGTCAAATTTCAACACATTATAAAAAAAGTTGAAACAATTAAATGTTCAGTAATGCTGTCTCTATCAGGACTTGCTCCCTAAAGTTGAAATGGATTTAAAGACAAAACTATTCAAACAGATCTTTCCAGAAATTACGGAAAACAAAGCAGGCACAAATGGAAGGAATTGGAAACTTCTGGTGCGATAGGATATAAACGAAGATGTGGATGGTGGGTTGACCACACTTTGCCTGTTCTAGATGATTATACCAAAGGAAGAGTACATTAATTTCTGAGAAGATTTCTGAGAATCTTCCTGTGTAAAGTGCTGGGACGAAGTGCTGGATGATCACCCCTTTCAGTCATGAGTGCTCCTTCCTAGCTCACCCTTGCTTGGGAGAAATCACTTCTGCAGAGCTCCCAGAAGAACAAAGGACGGAGCCATGGTCTGCAACTTTGATATCTCACTGGCAAGTGCTAGGGTGTGCCTGTAGCAAAGACTTCACTCTGAGTAGGGTTCATGTATTAATCTACAATTAACTAACTGACAGAAAGCCACAGAAAACAGACAGGCAGAAACAGTGAGTCATAGAAAAGTTTGGGCTGGAAAGGACCTTAAACACCATCTCCTGCCATCAGCAGGGACATCTTCCACTAGACCTGGTTGCTGTAAGCCCCATCCAACCTAGCCTTGAATACGTCCATGAATGGGGTATGCGCAACTTCTCTAGCCTGTTTCAGTGCCTCACCACCCTCGTACTAGAAAATTTCTTCCTAACATCTCATTTAAACCTATTCTCTTTTTACTTCAAGCCATTATCCTGCTCCTATTACAACAGACCCTTATCAAAAGTCCCTCTAGTTTTCTTGTGGCCTTCTCAAGCTACTGAAAGGCCACAATGAGAAAGGTTACAGTGAGAATTTCCACAAAGCTTTTTCCTCTACAGGCTGAACAACCTCAACTCTCTCAGCCTGTCTTCATAGTGCTCTTCATAGAGGTGCTCCAGCCCCCTGGTCTTCTTTGTGGCTTTCCTCTGGACTCACTCCAACAGGCCCACATCTTTCTTGTGCTGCTGACCCCAGAGCAGGTTGCAGCACCCCAGATGTCATCTTACGAGACCAGGCAGGGGCAGAACTCCATCCCTCACCCTCTTCATGCTGCTTTGGATGGAGTCCAGAACACATTTGGTTAGCTGGTCTGTGAGGGTGCATTGCCAGGTTGGTGCAACATCCTGAGTCCTTCTCCTTGTGGTTGCTCTCAATCTTTTCTCTGCCTGGCCTATATTTGTGTCTGAGGTTGCTCTGGCCCAGGTGCAGGACCTTGCACTTGGCCTTGTTAAACTTCTGAGTCTTGAATGGGCCTTAAACTTGCCAAGGTGCATCTGGATGACATCCTTTCCGTCCCATGTGTTGAGTGCATCACAGAGCTCGGTGCTGTTAGCCAACTTGCAGAGGGTGCCCTCCATCCCATTGTCCATGTCATTGACAGAGATGTTGAACAGCTCTGGTAATAATACTGATCTCTGTGGGACACCCCTCACACTTGTCTCCACTTGGACATGGAGCCATTGACACTCTTTAAGTGTGGTCATCCAGACAATTCCCTTATCCCCTGAGTGGTCCGCCCATCAAATCCTTGTATCTCCAGCTTAAAGGCAACAATGTTGTGTGGAACAGTATCAAATGCTTTGCACAACTCCAGGTAGCTTCCCTCATCTACCCACACTGTAAGCCTGCCATAGAAGACCACCAAATTTGTCAGGCAAGGTTAGACCTTAGTGAAGCTATGTTGTCTTTCATCAGTCACCTCCCTGTTTTTCATGTCCCTTAGCAGAGTTTCCAGGAGGTTTTGATCCATGATCTTGCCAGGAACACAAGTGAGACAGGCCAGTCTGTAGTTACCCAGGCCTTCCATTTTACCCTTTTTAAAAATGGGGGTTAAGTTTTCCCTTTTCCAGTCAGTGTGAGAACTGCACCAAGCTGCCCTCTTTCAGTCCTCTCAGCTGCACACTTTCAACACATGTGAACTAGGGATTTGAAATATTGTACTTTTGGTGGTAGACACTTATGTTGATGTGGAACCCTAAACTCCATTATTTTGTTGTATGTGCCAAACTCCCAGGCAATAGTTTACAGTGTATATTTTCACATTTATCTTCTAGCTAATTTTAAAATAATCAAATCAAATGCATTTTTTTCATATATGGTTTATTTAATTTTTCTTATGTATGATATTGCTGGATAGTATCCAAAGCACCATATCACTCAGCATTTTCACTACGTCAGATGCTCAACAAGAGTGTGACCAGGAATACATCCAAAAGTAATATGAATTGTCCATTCCAAATGTGCAGTCACCAAGCATAGATGTGGAATTGGCAGTGATAGCTTATCAGTTGGACTCAATGTTTATAAGGATCTTTTTCAACCTAAATGATTCTGTGACTCTATGGTACCTTCAAATTTCCCTAATACTCAAAAGTAAAGAATATCTTATGCCAAAAAGAGCTACAGGTTTATCTTTGAGACCAATTCGCTGTTCTCAGTGAAATACTGCAGCAATGAAGAATTTTCTGGCACGCACTGCACTGGAAAAGATGCTGTAATGCACAAAGGAGGCTGGTCACTGCAGCAGAGTAACCAGCTGACGTGATGGCTCCTTCTTGGAAGTGCTCATCAGCTGTGAGCAGCTGTTATGATTAAAGTCTGCCAACATGTAACTCTTAGTGGAACAGGACCATCCTGACTGTGAGCTTTGACAGAGATATTTAAAAGTTGCAGAAATTTTTAGCTCAGAAGAGAGGCAATTTAATTAGAAATTTAAGAGATGCTGGAGAAAGACTTTTTATTAATCAAATTCCCTATGCTGGACATCCAGACTAGAATTGAAATTTAATTTATTCCTCCTTTGACGAAAACCAGCTTGATTTCAAAGATGATCTTGCTATATTAAATTGTCTCAGTATTAAAAATCAGTTTTTCCAGTGCAGAGATGAATTATCAGGATTCTGAAACTGAGTAACATTTAGTTAAAAAATGTTTTGGTTAATAAATAACATTTAGTTTAGAAACTAAATTTGCCACTATCATAAAGCATGTGTTCCATGTAACTTTAATGTTCAATATTAATTAGAATTTACTAGTGGCCAAGAGCTGGTTGAATCATATTTCCTGGAGGAAACTCATTTGTGCTGCGTTAACAGAAAGGTGATTGATTTCAACAAGTCGGTAAAACCTTCAATGGAAAAAAAAATTTAAGCATTTGCAAATATCTTGAAACATTATCCTCACTGAAATTCAAATGTATAAGCAAAGTTCTCTGGTGGAAACCCCTAATTTAAGGAGGATAACTTAATTCATCCTCGAGTACCTAGGACATCAATTTTGCTGATCTCCTGTTCATTTCAACTGAACTGTAGGTTTAGAGATAAAGCTTGGAATTATGTGAACGAGAAATTTCCAGTACTAAAGGACTGGAAGGTGTCTAGTACTACTACTTTTTTGTTTTGTATTTATTTATTATTATATTTATTTATAAATATTTATTTATAAATATATTTATATATAAATATTTATTATTTTTTCTATAGAGAACAAATAATAGAACTCCAAAGAGTTCTTCTCTATAGAGAAAATGGGAACTGCAGGCAAGGGCATCATTATCCATTGGAGAAAAGAGATGGAATCTATTTTAAAAAGTAATTAGTGAGGAGGTGAGAATTGTATTGACGCTGATGATGTGTGTTTGTATATAGATACATATTTATGGTTTAATGATACTAAAAATACAACTTGCTGAAGGTACCTACAATGTGGAAAAAGAAATCTGGCACAGGTATTCTGCCTAGGTTTAGGTCAAAGAACAGTCAGCACTCTCATAAGAGGCCCTCTCAGAGTGCCAGAAGGAACAGGAAAGAAAGGAGGAAATGGAAATGGAAATGGACATGAAATGGAAATGGAAATGGAAATGGAAATGGAAATGGAAATGGAAATGGAAATGGAAATGGAAATGGAAATGGAAATGGAAATGGAAATGGAAATGGAAATTAAGTGGGTATGATGTAGAAATCATCCTTGTGCCACAGTACATATCCATAATGTTTCTGACTCTTGGACAATGGGGAAGAAAGACAGGAAATATATAGTAGAAAAGCTGTAAAAAAAGTGATAAAGGTAATAAAAATCTGGTTTATTACAGGGCCAAGAAGTAAAATGCAATGAGGAAGCTAATTATCAGTTGGAAGATAGGCATGGAAGAACTCCGGAGAATTAAAACTAGTCTCAGATATCTTACTTAATTTACCAATCAGGGGACTATATTTCCACTATATTTTAGAAAGACGTCAGCATGTCAGCATCTAACACAAGTATTTTCATTCCCCACAATGAAACCTCAACCAAACAAGAATAATGCCCACTGATTTGGGAACTTTGTCAAGTTCTAACTTTGTTTTAGAACTCATCACCTCATTGTCTGAATCATTTTAATCTAATAACTGTAACTGAAAAGAAAATATTTAAAATAAAAGTAATTTCTTTTAAACTTTGTATTTATTTTACTCACGGAAGCCTATGATATGTTTGTACTTTTATTGATTTTTGCAATTTTTTTACTATCATTTCTGTAATCGTTTAAAGAGATAAGAAAAACCCTTTTGAAATCTCTGTTGCTTTTGATAGTAGGCTCAAATCACATATTTTTCTGTATAAGAGTAACTCTTCTGATGAGGTTTCCATAGCAAGCTCCCTGAGAAAAGTTTTCAAAGCTGTCATGCACATGAATGGACTCACATCAGCCCACAAAAGTACTTACACAAATGCATGAAAAAATCAAACCCAAACAAAAGTGCAAATAAAGTGCAAATAAAGATATTTGCAATGTATGGCTTGGGGAAAGGATCGACACTTAGTTATCATTGTGAGATATTTTTCAAAATCTGCGCAAAACTGGAGCTTTGTCAGGTTGCATAAATCAGGTCCACAAAACCCTGAGGGGTGTGACAATCATTAGGTTTAAGACATAGAGAAAGCTGCATCATCTTTGTTCTGACCCTTTCTTGATGGCTACAAAAAAAATTTTGTCTTCTTCTCTTTCAAGCACATTCTACCTCCTCCCCTATTCCCTGTCCTTTTTTTCCACCCTTAGCATTTCCTTTGATAAATTGACTTTCTGAAAGTTCCTCAGAGGGAAAAATTGTGAAGCAAGGAGAGGTTTAGTTTTACCCAACATTCCTCCTTCAAAATCAAGAGGTTTTGCATCTTGCCAGCAGAAAGTCCCTGGTAGGCTGTCAAGGGATTTGTTCTTTTGCAATTAAAAGGTGACAAGCAGCAGAGAAGCTTCATAAGTGGGTTCAGGCTGTCTTCTTTCTGAATTGAGAATCAGTGAACATTTTTAACACAGCGAAAAAAAATCAGAAGTTATAAATAATGTAATCTTAAAATTTAAGTTTTTTAATTAAATCAGAAACTGTAGGATGAAAGAGACAGAAGGAGAGAGAGCGGAAGCGTTAATGAGGACAAACATAAGAACAGTTCATTCATAAAGCCAGTCAAGACTGCAGCACATAGAAGACATGGTATGAGGCACCATTCACAAGTGCTATTGATCACTGAACCCCCCCAGAAATAAAACAGAATAATAAGCACGGCCTTACCAAGTGATAACAACTCTCACTGGCACAGGATATTTTTCTGACTGATGTGAGACATACTTTTTTCCAGGTAATTTCTTCACTGACAGTTTGATCTTGTGCTACAGCATATTGTCTCCAGCCTGCATGTTCAAAGCATTTCAGCATTGGAGACTTATCTAAAGGTTGCCAACTCAATTACACCATAATTTAGAAGCTCAAGAGGCTGAAGAAAATGTGTCTTCTGCTCTCTAAGCTTTAGATAGGTTTCAACAACTGCTCCTAGGTAACTTTAGGGTTGATGGCACAGGTGTGTTTTGGAAGCCGAAGTTTACCTGATCTGAAGCAGCAAGAAATTATTGATTTGAACGTTTTCACGTGGCCAATATTGTAACTGTTGAGACTACTGACTGAGCTAAACCCTTCTTTAAATTCCACTTCTTTTTAATCTTTCACTAATATGTGGCAGAACAACATCGAAGAGATTCACCACTAGAACTTTCTTCTGACCAGCGTAGTACCCAATTGAAATGTGTACCCTTTGCCATGCAGAAGATTTCAAAAATCATAGATCACAGAATCATAGAATGGTTTTTCCTGAAAGGAACCTTAAAGACAATCTAGTTCCAACCCTCCTGCCACGGGTCTGGACACGTTTCACTAGACCAGGTAGCTCAGAGTCCCATCCAACTAGTACTTAACTGGAGTTTTCTAGCATTCAGCCTAGGAATAAAGTCATTGATCACAGTTCAAGGTTTGATTCTTGTATGCACAGGTATATTTGTCTTCATGTATTTTCTAGGTCAATTAACACATTCTTTCCCTGGCTTTAAATTTGGATCCACTCCTTTGTAAGGGTTCTTGCAGGGTAGTAAGTATGTTCTTTGAAACTGCTACCTGAAATACTTGCGCTATACCTTCATGTATGTTTATAGTCTCTCAAGTAAGTGCAGCTATAACAGCCAGATGTATCATATTTCAAAGAAATATTTCAAAGAGTTTTCAGCCTAACCAGACATATTCTTGAAGATAAAGCAAATAGCTGTAGGAAAGTGAAAAAAACTAAAAGGAGAGGGAGGAAAAAAGAGAATAAAAAAAAATGAAATAACAAAAAATAAAGTAAAACTACTAGGGAGTAGAAAAGAGCATAATAGGAGGGTAAGGAAAAAAAAGGGGAAAAGGGGAAAAAGGGAAAAAAGGAAAAAAGGAGCATTTTTTTTTATATTTCCAAACAGAAATGTTCTGACTTCCACTAAAAAAAGAAAAAAAGTCTTTGCTTTGGAATGTTCTGAAATACACTTCCCGTGTTTTAGAAAGTAAATAATCTGCCAACTAAAAATGTTTGCCTTTGAGTCAAATCAATTTCTTGGTGGATAAGAAAAAAAATACTCTTTTATTTCATTTAGCCAAGGAAAACGTAACTTCAAGAGGAATAAAAAATAATTCTTTGGGCAGGGCAGAAGGGGGAACAGTTATTTTTACTTGTTCTGTCTGCCTTTTAGAAACACTCCTCTGTATTCAGCCTTACATATTTATGCCACAGACAGCATGTTTACAAAGCAGTCTGAATTTTTTCTTCCTTTTAATTAACGCCTTTGCCATGGACATTTCCAGTAATTTTTTCACGTTCTCATTTAATCTTTATCTCAGTCTCTACAGATTTGATCTTTTCCCTTTGTCATCACAAGTGCCCTCTGCAGCAAGTCTTCTTTTGGAGAGCATGAATCTGCAAAAGCAGCTTCTCTCACTTTTCTGGCCAGTTTTTTGTAGTAGCCTCGTTGCCTTCCCTTTCGACTTCTCTTGGGATGAAAGGTCTCTGTCTTCGAAAGTGCTGGGGGCTGATGTGGTCAGACAGCTTTTCTCCAGCGACATGGATCCTTTCTAAAACCCTTTTTATCTCCTGAGGGACACATCTCCAGAGATATCTGCCAGTTTATACTGGTCACTGAATGGGTGTCCTCCTCCTGCCTGTGGGTAGGCAGGGGGTTCTGCTCCTGTCACAAGGAGATCCTGTCAGATGTGGGGGCAGCAGCATGATGGAAGGCTTCACAGGGGGCTTGTTAGAGAATTAGGGCTTTATTAATTGAGTTCTAGACCAATACAGAGTCGTGAGTTAAAACAACCCATCTGAGCACACACAGTATTGTGTGAAACACTCACTACGGAGATTTTTGCAACAATCTGCTGCTATCAAGACAATCAACAATCTACTTCCTCAAGAGGTCAAGTACCAGCTTTTCCAGACTACACCATATACTAAATCTCAGGCAAAATCAATGTTTAATTAATGTAACAATTCTTTGCTATTAACAAGGAGGTGGTGCAGCACATGATAAAGATTTCATTAAGAAGGAACCAATGTAAGGACATCTAGGTATTTCAGTGGTGATCCATACTTGACTTGTGTAGGGGGGCCACAGATGTGTCCCAGCTGTCTGGATGAACTGCAATGTGCAATCGCTGCACAAACATGGAACCATGCAGGATGGGCTAACAGACTCCATTTCAAAAAAAGGATGCAAGAAGCGACCTTATGGAAACAAAACACCTACCAATATTATCTTTTAAATTGAATTCATAGCCCCATAAAAATATTGAAGTAAAGCACTGATGAGGTTAAAAATTCCAATGGTTCCTACAGTGAACAGCAGTGCTGCTGATCTTACTTACTGATTAAGAAAACTACATTGTAAATGTTTTTGTGATCAAAAGTCTGGCAAATTGTATCTGACAACACTGGCTTTTTCCATTCTATTATTATTCCTAAGCTCTTCTCATTTTTTCAGTTATGCAAGGTGCTCTGCAGAATGCTGGGCTTCTAAAAGTACACCCCATGCACGCTTTTAATTTCTGATACGGGATTTGGCATTGCAATTTTGCTTTAGAGAAGCTGGAAAAAAAAAAGTTTAGTGGGAATAAAGAGTCACGTAACATAATGAAAATTGCCAATATTTTTTACTCTAACAAACCTGAACAGCATTATTTGCTTCATATTTATTTTAATTTGAGAATACATGTTTTAAAGGGGAACACTTCTATTTAACCAATTCCAGTATCTCACCACACTGTGCAGATTTAGATCACTAGTAAGATGAAGGCACGATGGATGAAAAAAGGGAAAGGAATGGAGGAACTGGGATAGGAAAATCAAGGCTTAGATCCAGTCTGAGTTATTTGTGAATTATTTTCACAGGCATTTCAACATAAAACTCTTATTGACTTAAGGTAAAGTATCAGCACTTCTTTAGCTGGTGCAGTACTTTAATTTCACATCTCTTTGATTACCTCACAGCACTAGAATACGTGTGTGATAAAAGTAAAATCTTTAATATCTTTATCCACCTCCAGGAGCAATACAATTTCCTACTGCCTTCACAGTGCTCAAAAATAAAGCAGTGTCTTTTTCCTGCTCGTTAAAGCAGCATTAATAAAGAGTGGGTACTAGTTCTCAATGTCTCCTGCTGGGTCCTACGCACAAGTGATATTATTTCTCTGCAAGATGTCTGCCATGCTGGCAGGAATGCTACTTGTGTGCAAAATGGTTGACAAGGGATGCGGGCTCAGAAGTGGCATTTGCTGCCTTAGAGCACATTTTGCCAAATACATGTGCTGAGAAAGGCTTCCTACATTTCCAGCTTCCATAATTCTGGGCTGAGCAGGAGGTTTATCTCTCTTTAAAATGAGAAATGTATCACTGACTGAGACATTTGCCGTTATTCCTTGAAACTTTGAATTAAGGTCATGATCTTAAAAAAGGTATTAATAAAGTAACTACGTAATAGAGATGAGAGCTTAAATAATGCAGTGACTTTATTGCTGGAGATCAGTTTAGCTCTTCAGCACTAGCAGCCACAGATTCAATGGGGGAAAAAAAGTTTGAAATTTAAAAGAAATCTTTAGATCATGAAACTTCAATTGTAATATTGAGAGGAAATGGAGCAGGCAACACTACAGAGAGTGAGAGCTTAGCTCTTCCTCCTTTGTCTCTGTGCTCTGCTTGCTCCTTCTGTTAAAAAATCCTCAGTACGGTGGATATTGTATATTGGAGTGAAAGAGGTCAGTTTAACTTTTGACTCTAGTCAGATGTTATGAAATTATCTGGTGGGAGTGTGCCACTGTGGACACAGATATGGAAAGGGATTTGGGCCACTATTTAGCTCATGGTAAAAAGTGTTGCCACTTACATAAGGAGCACCTCTTTAGAAACATTGAAAAAAATCCTGAAATAATTGTGCTGCTATTCAGATACCTGAGGAAATGGTATGAAAAATGAAACATGAACAGGAATTTTAATAAAAGGCATAAATTAGTAGGGTAAGAGACAATTTTAGTCTCAGACCATCAAATGGACTTCATTTTGTGCCTGTGCTTCAAATTATCTGAGAGATTTACCTCCTGAAGACAGACCTAATCACAACAAATGGCAGAAGCTCTTTAGGTTTCAAAAGCCGATATGCAAAGATGACTGGTATTCAAAAGTTAGCTGCTGCCAAGGGTATTGCACAAGGCTTTCAGAGTACAAATTAACCCATTTACTACACTTTAGATAATCAAAGTAGCATGTTTTGCTTTTATAAAATTTCTCATAGTTACTTAAAACCTGCCTTAAAATCAATGAATGGATTTAAAATTAGTAGCTCAGGGTGTTACCAGTTTTTCTGAGAACTAAATTTTACCCTTGGATTTTTTCCCTAGCGTAATATTCAACTTAATTATCACCTTCAAAATACTCTTGAACTTGAATACTTTCTAAATACTTTTGGACTTTTGAACAGAACTCTGAAATAATGCACAGTTCCCATAAATAGGATTAGATATGCGGCAGTGTCTGTTCTGGACACATTTTTCAGTGAGACATGTCCAGCCTGCTGTTTGTCACCACCACACTCTGAAGTTTGCTCTTCTACTTTTCAAGGAGAAGCAGACTCAAAGCAAGTGTAAATGTAAAGGTTTAATAAATAATTAAAAAAAAAATAACTGCTTGTAGTTGATTACTTAATACAGAAGGTTTTTTAAAATATGGTGCACTTGGACCACAAATCTAAGGAGACACATTTGTTAAATGTGCTAACATCACAAAAGCCTATGAAAGTAAGTAAAAAAAAAAAGGCAAGCCAGTTCCAGCAGCTGTATACAGACCAACAATGGTGACTTATTTAGACTTCTTATTGCCACAATTTTTCAAAGCCAGAAGTTGTAGATTTAAGCCCCAGATTCTGAGCAATGGCTCCTATCCAAAGCAGGTGATGTAGCAGTGCACCCTGACTTAATGAGAGAGCAGAGAGAGCAGAGGAGATATACAATGCTCCATCCAGGGAGGAATCTTAAGCCATCCAAAGGTGAAGGATTGGGACTAGACATAAGATGAGCATGGGCAACCTTGCAGTGGGACCACACTACTGCTACAGGTGACCTGATCAGGAAAAATTAGATTATGCCTTTTTTAAACAGCTGGAAGAAGCCTCATTTTGACAGATATCTGTCTTCTTGAGTGACCTAGCCACTCCAGTGGAAATTGGAATGGAAACAGAGCATGGAACAAGCAATACAAGAGGTGATGAAATCCAAGGTCCTGAGAGAAACAAAAAGAGGGAAAAAATATGACTCACCATTAACTGCAATTTGATTAGTTTAGGAAATATTTAAGCAAACTATACAGTCAAAAACTCATCACGTGTCACAGGACGCAGCCTCTAGTCCATCACCTCATGAACAGAAGTTCCAAAGGACAGGGAGAAAACAAGTAACACTCCTGTCTCTGAGAACAGAAAAGAAAGTGAAGAAGGAAATTAAACAGCTGGGCTCAAAGGGCTGTGACCAGCGGCACAAAATCTTCAGCTGGAGGAGCATCACCAATGGTGTATCCATCCCAGTGGTCAATAAGACCACTAGGATCAATACTGTTTTACCTCTTTCCAGTGACCAGGATGCCGGGATGGAACAGACTCTTAACAAGTCTGCAGATGACATAAAACAGGCTGGCTGTCTGAGCTGCCTTCCTGAGGGACATGGATAGGCTGGAAAAATGGGCTTCTTCAAGAAGTTCATTTTCTTGGAAATGCCAAATTCTGCACCTGGGAAGCAATGACTCTGGCTATCAGTACACAGCGAGAGCCAACACAGATAGGACCTTGGCTTTTTTTTTTTTTTTTTTTGGCCATTAGCCAGCAATGTACTCCTGTATCAAAGAGGACCAGTGGGTATCCCGGGCTGCATCAGGACACTGTCAGCACATCAAGGAAGGTGATCCTCCCTCTCTGTTTAAGCTCTGGTGAGACAAATCTAGAGGGCTGAGTCCAGTTCTGACCTCTCCAGGACCAGAGAGACATGGACATCCTGGAGTGAGTCCAGCAAGTAGCCCCAGAGGAGTTAGGGGTCTGAAGCAAGTCTTGCACAAACTGAGGATGGAGAGCTGAGGTTGCTTAAGTTGGTATTTTATCTGTGTGTGTAAACATCTGATGGCAGTGTGTAGCACTTGGACTGGATGATCTCTGGAGGTGTTGGCCAACCTCAGAAAATTGAAGACTGTGTAGCTCAGAATAAGGATTGACAATTGCCATACTTATATAAGACATAAAGAAAAAATTGCTCAGAACTTTTTAAAATGCGTAAATAATCCCTTTGTTCTTGTAAATATGGTCTTAGCTGAAGAGGGACTGAGCACTTATTTAGATCAAGAGGAGCATTTCTACTTATTTGTAAGGGGTTGGAACTAAACCCTTCAAGGATTTATAACAAAAACTTCTAAAAATTAAAAGGTTACTTTATTTGCTTTAAAGTTGTTCAAATTACCACTTTCTTATTATCTGCAGTTACTTCAAATATTTGAAGTAGTTTGAAAAGCTATTGTTGACTGACAATATGCCTTGATTCTCTGGTGATTTTAAAGGCAGTTTATATTGATATTAATGGTCACAAGTGAACTATTTATACAAGTCGACCCTGATCACAGAATCTTGGAATCATTTGGATGGAAAAGAGTCCTAAGATCACCAAATTCAACCTTTGACCAATCACTGTCTTGTGAACAAGACCATGGAACTTTGTGCTATGTCCAGCCATTTCTTGCACACACACCCAGGGATGTTGATTTCACCGCTTGAATTGGCAGTCAATTCCAATGCTGAATAACACTCTCCGTGAAGAAATTTTTCCTGATGTCCAGCCTGAACTGCTCTTGGTGGAGCATCAGGTCATTTCCTCTTGTCCTGATTCCAGATGCCTGGTAGAGAAGCTGACTCCCACCTGCCTGCACCCTCCTTTCAGGGATTTGTAGAGACTGATAAAGTCTCCCCTGAGCCTTTTTTTCTCGAGACAAAGCCACCCCAGCTCCCTCAGCTGCTTCTTATAGGATTTAACCCCTAGAGCCATCATCAAGTCCTTTGCCCTTCTATGGACACATTCCAGCACCTCAGTGTCTTTCTGGCAGTGAGGGGTCCAGAACTGGGCATAGCCCTCAAGGTGTGGCCTCAGCAGGGCCAGGTACAGGGGATAGTCACTGTCCTGTCCAGCCTAACTGGACTTACCATTGCTGATACAAGCCAGGGTGACATTGGCCTTCTTGGCCACCTGGACACACAGCTGGCTCAGGTTCAGGTGCTGTTCACCAGCACCTCCAGGTCCTTTTCTATTGGGCAGTTTTCCAGCCAGGCTGGAAAACTTTCCAGCCATTGCCCCAACCTGTAGCACTGCACAGGAATGTTGTGACTGAAGTTCAGAGCCCAGCACTTCACCTTGTTGGACCTCATACCAATGGCCTCAGCCCATCAATCCAGCCTCTCCATATCCCTCTGCAGATCCTTCCTGCCCTCCAGACAAACACTCCCACCCAGCTCCATGAACTGACAGATGGCACACTCGACTGCCTCATCCAGATCATCAATAATGATATTAAACAGGGTTGGACACAAAACTGACCCCTCGGGAACCCCTATAATGACTGGGTGCAAGTCCATTCCCCACCACTCTCTGGGCCTGGCCACCCCGCCAGTTCCATACCAAGTGAAGAGAGCACCTGTCCAAGCCATGAATTGCAGCCTCTTCCTGAGAATGCCATGGGAAATAGTATCAAATCCTCTGCTGGAAGGCATAAAACAGTAAGAATGTGGCTGCTCTGACTTTTGTTTTGGACAATCAAAAGCAATGTTTGCTGTGTCCTTTTTTGCCTGCAACATGAAAGTATTTAGCTTTAATTACCAAGATTTTCAATTACAGATTCACATTAGTTTGATCCTGGGTCTCTGCTCTGAAAAGAAAAGAGAGGAGCACATTCCTCCTTTCCAGAAAATCAGTTCTTCCAAGGAAGGACCCACTCATGCTGTTTCTTACAAGTCTGTCTCTGAAAGAAATGAGAATAAGAAGTAGTTATCTTCCCAGAGTTTTCCTGAAATGTGGCTGAGAATGGGTTAAATATCCCTCCCAGCTGTGGTAGGGCTAGCTCCTCTGGGCAGCTTCTGGGGGAGCACTGCTGTAATCCACTGGATCCCAACACCAGTTAAAACCAAAGAGTGGTAGGTGTGAAAATTTCATTAACTACCTCTGCTAATATCATCATAACTCCTGTCCATGTCCCCATTTTCCCCATCGAATGCACAGAAGAACCTAACCATCCTGCAGGAAGAGGCATTCTTACAGTTCTGTCATTGGAACAGCTGTCTCAGGGCCACAACTGCAGAAAAAATGCCATGGCCAATGGTCTGAGGTTCTCGTGGCCAAGATCAAATGAACATTTCAGTGCACAGCAAGTCCTTCCTGGTCAGAGGAACAACTTCTTAGCAAGTGAGAAGTTCCACCTGCTTGTGGAGAATCAAAGACTGTTGAGGTATAACTAAGTCATGGCCTGAGTGCCCACAGAGCTTTAAATTAATGATTTTTTTACTTCTGTGATCCCATAGAAATGTAACATTGCATTGCAAACATCTAGCATTAACTGGCATCTCCTGTTTGTATCTTAAGAACTTCAATTTACATTTATCTGCACTAAATGCAAGACTTTTCTGAGTTCATTAATACCTCCTTGGTTATAAAACTCTTGGGAGTTCATTTTTCAATATTATGTCAAAATTAATATTTTAAAAATACCCCTTCATTTTGGGCTCTAATTTATGCCTTTCAGGCAGATGCATTGTTACTGCATGTATTGTTTATAGACTATTTCCATCATATTCATATCCTGAAATAAACAGGTACATTGCTCAGTTGCTCTCAGTTATGTACATATGAGTTCTCCTGTGCATTCGTGTATCTTGTTTTCTCACTTTCCTCTATATAGATAAAATACATTATTTTCCTCATGGCTTGTTTTTGTATAATAGTTCAGAAAAAATTAGCAGATCATAATACTTGGGTAGAAAAGAAGCATGTTATATGAAAAG
The DNA here is from genome assembly GCA_014549065.1 of Cardinalis cardinalis. Lineage (NCBI taxonomy): Eukaryota > Metazoa > Chordata > Aves > Passeriformes > Cardinalidae > Cardinalis > Cardinalis cardinalis. The sequence continues at coordinate 51,087 of JACDOX010000279.1, read as the reverse complement.
AAGCCAGTTCATGACAAAGAATTAGAGATGATGTTTCCCCCCCAACCCTTATTTTTTACTCCAGTCCTCACAGATTTGTGCATCTTCCTCACGTACTCTCTGGAGAAAGTCGTCCCTTTTATTACCTGTGTGTGCAGAACTGATCACACAAATCCCCAATTATGGAGTCCTGCCCTACCTTATATTTAAGAAAAAGCAGATAATGAAACTGTATGGATTTCAGGATTCATCTTAAGAAGAGGGAAAGCAACAACAGTTTCACATTGCACAAGCTCTATTAAAGGGAATCTACAAAAGGAAAAGCAGCACAGAGACTTTTCATTGTCTAATTCACACGATATAATCAATTACTTTGCACCACAAAAGTGGCCTTTTTACTCCTTTCTGTTACTTACATTGTGTGTTACAAGCTTTGACAGTATGACAAGAAAAATGGATGGTTTTGTGGCCAGCTACACCACAAAGCGGGATAATTAGGAGACTTGTATAGGATTGCTTTTACCCCTTTTATTGGGGAAGGATCAGCTGCAATTTCACTGTAACATCTGCCTGCCTACTTAAAATGTTTAAAGAGCAAAATTACAGAACTGGACTGCCAGACAAGCCAAGGAGCTGCTCCAAATTCCAGGCACAAATCCTAGCAAGAAGTCCTCACTTGGTATTGCAGGACAGACAGACACATACGTCTGCACAGCACTGCAGACCCCGAAGCAGCACTCAGAAACATGGCATTCAAGTTTCTGTTTAAGCTGCACAAGATCCACCTCACAGCTTGGAGGGCTGGCATGGAGAGCTGCAGACTACTGAGGCCTAATGATGCTGGTTTGATTGTTTTCATTTCTTTTCAGACCAGAATTGCACGACATAAGTAGCAAAAATGGTCACCTCTCAATGCACCAATAGTTAACGGATGGTGATAAATTGGAGAACAAGAAAGAATGACCCTAAAATATTATTTGAGAAACGTAAGTAAAATGGCTGAAATATTGGCAGATCTCTGCAATGTGTTCTAGAAGCATGTAGAAGTAATCTCAAGGCAGATTCTGTTCTGCAGCTTACCAAAAATGCTAATTCATTATCATTAATTAATGAATCTTCAAGAATCTGGGCTACCATGTTGAGCTACCTGATATACTTCCATATCATCTGTGACCTTCACTCAGTTAATGGTTTGCCCAGCCAGGATACCTTGAATTTATGTCTCTTGATGCATTTCTGCAGCATTTGAGAACCTGATGAATGCGCATCCCACAGTGTCTGCTAGCCCTTATCTTAAGAGAACAGAGGCAGGCAGAGTCACTGTTGGACCTGTTGGCTAATTCTCCCAAATTGAAAGGTCCTCTTGCCGGGCCTTTCCAGCTGCACCTGAGCCCCTTTGCATTCCCAGCTTCTTCCCTGTCACCCTGGCCAGACCCAAACACCAGATTGTGGTACCAGCTGGGTATGGCACAAACATAGGGGAAATATAAAGACCAGCCTTGATCTTTGCCAGATTGGGCCTGCACCATAGGAGAGTCAGTCCTCCTCCAATGCAGCAGGGAGGAATGAATGCTCAGTGTAGCTCCTACCAGAGGTGACCACCACACAAATGCTTACAATTGCTACAGAGCATCATGACAAAGAAAATTTTAAAAATTTTATAGAGGTTACTGGCAGTCTAAACAGTTATCTAAATACATTTTAAGAAAATCCCAGTCTTAGAGGCTATAAAGAAATTATTATAGAAATATTAGTGAGGAAACTATTAACTTTTAATTCACTGAAGATTTCCAGTTGTATGCAGTAAGTGAGGCCTGGGGCCTTTCCAGTGAGGATAAAAGGGAATACCAAATGATTGCCCTTCCCAGACTGAGTGAGGCATCCCATGGAACAGCTTCTGTGCTGTTACATAAGAAAGGATTGCAAGGTAATGCATATGCATAAGGAAGGTGAGTGCAATAACAGGGACAACTTTATTCTGGTAGCTCCTCATTTGCTGAACTAGACTTCACAACTGTAGTGGTCTTGCAGTGTCAGTTTGAGATAGTTTATGGGTTCAAGACTATTGCTTGGAACTCTGAACATTGTGGTAAGTTAAAAACTACTAAGATTTTACTTTCTTTAATTAGAAAACTGGTTCAGTAAACTGTTGAGGGGGTAATGTCTTAGCACAGTTTATTAATTCAGGTGGATGCTTTTCTTGTTTCCTTTGAGACAGGGAAACTCAAACTCACAAGACTTTCATGCATCTATCTACATCTGAAAGGCTAAATACATTTAGGAATAAATGTATCTGTTTCAAATCCAGAACTCAGGGATTCCTTCTGTAGGTATTGGCTAATTATTTCTGCTCTATGGAATGGAATTTTCATCTGTGGGCAACATTATTTTCTTCATTCAGAATGTATCTTCCTTCACAACATGGAATAGTTTTCTTCATAAAATTAATTAACTTGAATTTTTTTTCTAAAATGCATCACTTTGGAAGTACTTATCTTATTATACTACTTTTTTCACATTTTTTTCTGGGGCTTCTTTCTTCTGAGGTTGAAATTCAGCCAGGGTTCTGTTTGTAGCACATACCTGTAGACATCAGGTCTAAATTTACATAATTATGTCTTCCAATTTTTTTGCAGAATAATGTACAGGGCTAGGTTAATAGGTCTTTTCAGTTCTGAGTGAGGCTTGTACTGATAATATAATCAAATAAATAGGCTTGAAGGTAGTATACTCTTTATCATTTCCAATAGGTATATTGAAGTTTAAAGAAACAATTCTCCCCTTTTTTTTTTTTCAGATGCAGTAACAGGATATATTAGCCTTGATATCCAAGATGCCTGAATGTGCTTTTAACTTATATAGGCTTAATTTAAGCACAATTTTCAGTCTGCTTCTAGAATGTATTTGCCCAATGTTTACTGAAATATTGATGAGCTTGAGTGCTCAAAAAAGTGCAGCAGTAGGAGGTCTCGCTGCTGAACACTGACTCATTCATGGACAATTTATATGAGTAAATGATGAAGTGAACAAATGTTGTGAAGACAGTGCAAAAATGGGGCTAGACATCCTGGTGGCTGCTTAGGGAGTGTGCACTGTGTAATGCAGTGTCTTCAGCTTGCAAGGCTTTTCTTTGGTGACTGTACATAAAGGCAGTCATAAGCAAGCAATATTTTGTAATTTTGGACATGATCTAGCGGTCTGGTGAAGTGGCCAAGAAGGCCAAGGGCATCCTGGCCTGTATCAGCAACATTGTGGCCAGGACAGTGATTGTCCCTCTGTACTGGGCACTGGTGAGGCCACATCTGAGTCTTGTCTCCAGTTCTGGGCCCCTCACTACTGGAAAGACACTGAAGTGCTGGAGCGCGTCCAGAGAAAGGCAATGGAACTGGGGAAGGCTCAGGAGCACAGATCTGTTGGGAAGCAGCTGAGGGAGCTGGGGCTGTTTAGCCAGGAGGAAAGGAGGCTCAGGAGAGAGTTATCAGTCTCTACAACTCCCTGAAAGGAGGTTGCAGCCAGGTGGGGTCAGCTTCTCTCCCAGGTGACAACTGATAGGAAAAGCTGAACTACTCAGTATACAAAAGAACTGATGGGGGAAGAATAAAAGAATATGCATGATAATGGGTTCAGGCTTATAAGTATCTGAGCTGCAATTTCACCAAGGGAAAAAGGAGTTTTGGTTCACACTGAGGCAATGTTCCATTTTTGTTTGCTTCTGGGGACTTCAGATGAGGTCTTCTCTTGCAGAAAACTTGTGACAAAATCAGAATGACCTGTTTAATATCTGTATTGCTGCCTCAAGCCACCATCATTGTTTGCATATATAAATCTGAAAACACATAAAGAGGATGCTGGTGATGAAATATGTGCAATTACTTGGCACAGTGCAATAAGTCCTTGTAACTTTTCTCATGGTCAGGAATGCAAAATTCCTCACTCAAGGTGTCAGTATTATGCTACTTTCCCTCTGACTCTGGCTTTTTTTCTCTTGCTGTGAAATTGCTTCTGCCTCTTCTTTTCTCCTTTTCTCTTTTTGTCTCTTCTCTTCTAGTCACATGATAGTCTTCTTGTTTGGATTTATTACAGGGTTAATATCCTATCCTAAACTGGAAATACAAAGAAAACAATTTCTCTTGGCCCTGTCCTTGGCCTGCAGAGCCTTTATTAGTTGCCTGATTTGTTATTATAGGTTAATAGCATTACTACTTATGCCTGCTAATACAGCACAAAAGCAAAATGAATTTATAGTAATAAGAAGCTTTTAGAGGCAATATTTAAGCAATAATGACCCCTGAGTCAAACATTTCCTGGCAGCTAATGACTGGCTGGAAGAGTAAAAGGTCTAAGATAAACCCAGGGGCTCTTAACCCAACCCACTATTAGCTGCCAGGAAATGCCTGACTTGGAGAGCACTAATGCTATTATACATCATAAAAACATAAAGGAAATCTAATTGCTTTTCTGCACATTCAAGAGCTAAAAACTGAGTATCAAGTTGCCATGGATTGTTCCCTGCACTTGTGTTTTCCTAGGTGTTAATCACCAGAGTAGTTATCAAACTAGAAACTAAAAAGAATTCATTTGGAGTCAGTAATATTATTTGGAGCTGATCATTCACCTAATGTGTAAGCCCAGAGAAGTCTTTATTGCATCACACTAAATCATCATATAAATTTAAGTCATCATAAACATGAACATCCATGAGATCTCAAAAAAAAAACTGTCACACTGGTTGTAGACTACATTTTATAGCTTTATACATCTTTTGCTGGTACTGGAATAACAAACATTTGGAAAAGAATAAACATAGTTGCCATCTTCTAACCAATACAAGCTGGAAGCAAGCATTTTTTCATCTTCTACAGATAAGAAAAATTTCTCCAAGCCAGGTCGGTTGCTACTCTAGAATAAAAATAAAGTTTCTCACAATTTCATGACCTAGTGATTCATATGATTTATTGGATGTAGTTTCTCATATTTCAAATGCCTTTGACTTTTCCCCTGAAATGTGCCCTACAGTTTTGTTGCATTGTACATTAACCTTAAGACACCACACTTCCTTTTCCCACTGCTCCTGCCTCATCCATTTACATCTCCTTGTTCTCTTTGTAAACAAATCTCACATCTTTTGACAGCTGTCCTGGTGTTCTTTGAGACAAAGCTTTGGTTTATTATTTATAAAGGGGATTTGTTGCAACAAATTATTTCCCAGAGCATTGTGTTTGGATGGAAACCACAGTTGGACAAGCAGAGAGAAGGAGCTATCACCTGCAAAATGGGAGGCAGTTTGAATAAAGAAGTAGCCCATTTGGAAAATGTTACTCTTTTCCCTGCTGAATGTTTGGGCATTGCAATATTTATGCTGTTTAGACTAGAGTAGAGGTTGCACAGTGCAGCTACTGCCATAGTTTTGCTATGAAAACAAACACTTCCACCCACCACAGGTCAGCTTCACTGTGAAATTTCAAGTGTCCTTCTTTTCTGGATATTATCCAAAGGCTTTATTTTCTACATATACATTTTTGTTCCTGTGAGCTCAAAATTTGTTCTTGGGTAAATGTTTTTTGTGATTTGTACATCCTCTGCTGATTTAAAGTCCTAGAGAAAACAGAAAGATAATAAATCAGGGCAAATCCAGAAGGAGTTATACAACTCAGAGAGCACAGGCTTAGTTAGGGAAATATAACTCTATTGAAATTAAGAAGAGACATTACAATGTGCAGGTTCACATCTATAAAAGACAAAGAAACAAGGAAAAGTCTAGCTAGGAAAGTCTAGCCTTTTCCTTCTTGGCTCCCTATCCTTACAACCATATTCAGTAGCAGTAGGCAAAGAAATGTCTGTTGACAAAAAACTGGTTGAGTCCAAAAATCCTGAAATTCCTTGATCTCTGTTAAGCTACAAAATGTACCATATACAAACTCCATGGCCAGTTCTATGCTTGAACATCTGGAACGCATATCTTGGTTCATTAGCAATTAACAATAGTACAGATGCTGCTACTCAGTGCCTTTTTAGTACAGACATTTAATCTGTAATTCATTAAAGAATGTTCCAACTCTCACAGAAAGTTACATTTAATACCTGCTTTCCAACATGCCATATCACACTGAAACCCAGTCAGAATCTTGGTTCTTCAGCCCCACAGGGTACAGGGTACAAACTCTTCTGACAACTCTTTAGTCTCCACATGGATTTGTAAATGTGTCCCAAAAAGTACCCTTAACACAGATAGCACAAAAGATCCCTAAGTCCATCTCTCATGTGAGACAGCCCAAGCTGTTGCCAGTCACAGGAGTTCAACACCAAGGGCAAAACATGGCCCAGAGTCCATCACCTCTCTGCCCCTGCTTCTCTTTGCCACAATAATCTACTAAATCAAACACTCCAAGAGCACTATTAATAATTTCTCAACATGGTTCTTTCTTGAGCTGGTAAAACCATAAAGAAACAGTTGTCTAGTGTTGGTTTTATTTTATATTTGAATTTCATTTACTACCTGTGTTGCTAATTCCTTTTAGATAAGTGCAGAAAACCACTGAACGTAGATCAAAAAGAATATTTTTGCACACAGACTTAAAGGTCAAGCCTTACACAAAACTCATTTCTTTGAACATTATGTACTTAACTTATTTTGGATTAGTATAAAGGGCTGGAACTGACTCCTACTGATTTGAGTTATCTACTTTTGATCACTGTTGCTTAAATCACAATGGCATTTTCTCTAGTTCCAGCTCCAAGGACACAAACCTGCTTCTTGCTTGAAATGACAGGTTTTGCATGAAAAATCACTGGCACAATGTGTCAGTGCAAGGTCTGCCTAGTGCAGTGAGTTAATGAACTAGCTTTATACCCTGGGGGACAATGAACTTGCAGCTAGTTTTGATCACAAATGGAAGTAGTAGATCTGAACAGGCCTTTTCTCATCTGTGCAGTGCAAGATCCACATGGTATTTCTGTAGGGACAGTTTGAAATTATTATAATGATTTAGTTATCACCCAGTACCAGATTTCAATCAGCACCTCACAAGCAGGCATTGAGCCCACCAGGAAGTGGCAGGAGGTCTCAAGCTGATAAGATGCTGATGGTCCAAGGACAGCAGCAGGTCCACAGCGTCTCCCTTTTCATCTTTCTGGCAAATTCACACACCATACCAAGACTTAGAACTGTCCTATTTGGCCCTTCTGGAAAAACTTTACTCCTGATGAATCTTAGCTAAGAGGGAGCTGAGCATGAATGACATCTTTCCTTTGAAAAAAAAGTCAGCTAAACACTACACAATTAAGAGGAACTAGGATGATTGGAGACCCTGGAAATATAAATACCTCTCTGACACCAGTGTACTAGCATTTATTTGAAACACCAGTGATTGCTAATCAAGTGCCTGGGAAATGTTTTCATGGATCCTTTCCCTATCTGGATACCTGTTGCACAAGCACAAAACAAAACAAAAAAATTGTTGTTCCATCACTAACTTAATAATAATTGACAGTGTAAGAACGGAAATGTCTTGTAGAGAAGAGTACATGGCCCATAGTTTCATCCCTGAAAGTAGCCAGATGTGAGGCACGCATAAGAAATGGTGTATGCACACAGAATGATCTTTTTCCTGAAAGAGTTTTTCAGATTCTAGTAATGCAGGCAGAGATTGGGATGTGATAACAGACAACAACACAGGCAGTGATTTCAGATATCAAATGATTATTTTTCTGCTGTAGACCTCAAAATAAAGGACATTCTTAAGGAGGTTGTGTAATTCTGGAGACCACCGCCCTTGTTCTAGAGGGGGAAGGAGGGCTAAGTTCACAGAACAAAACAGGCCAACCAATATAAATGCCATTGCTCCCACTACGTCTGGTGTAGGACTTCTAGAGAAGCTCGCTATATGCAGAATACACACGCCTCCAGTTCTTTTGCTCCCCTAGATTTCACTTTCTACAGATCCTAGAGGTCAAAAGACTGCTCACAAATATAACTTATCGTATTGCAGAAGTCAAGTCATGCTCTTCTTGCAAAACATGACAAGATGTGCAGAGGTCCTTTGCTTCTGATAGTTTTGCACATATATATTAAACCTTTCTTTCTGGTAAGTGTTTAATTTGTGACTTGGATGTGTTGTGTATGAGAAAGCAAAATGCTTAATGAAACTCTGCAGAAGGGTAGAGTTTAGAAGGAAAAAGCCGGGATAAAAACGCCTTAAAGAGAAGGTGCACCAAGTTTTCCTTCTATTCCTAAGCCAGCACAGATAGTCAGTTTTCAGACTACACTGGAGAAATCCTCTTAGTTTTGTTGAAAGAATAAAATTGTGCTAAAAAATTTTCATCTATGTTTTGAAGTAAAAGGAAATACAGTGTCTGGATTTTAGCATCAATCAATAAGCATAACTACAGTTTAATACAAATGTTACTTTTCATTACTTTATACTATAACAACTTAATTTGATGTGAAAGCTGAAAGCATCAAGAATCAAAGCTCCTGTAAGGCACCAGATATTTAACATGAGTTCTCTTCAGGCTCTCTGCTGCAAAAATGCATGAAAAAGAAAGTTCCCATGTGAGGTGTGTTGAAAAGCAGGAGATAACTGAATGTATAAAATTATCTCAATTTCATGGTATTGAAATTTACATTGGAATAGAACTACCTACAGTCTAATCAGGACCCTGGGCTGTGTGTTGCATTAATATCTCTATTATTTAAAGGAATAGGCAGTAGGAACGTTAGGCTTTTAATAATAGTAGATGTTATATAAAAATAAATGCGCACACAACTTTCCATTCAGCACTATAAAATGAGATATTCCCCCTTTTTTACTGTAATTTCCCCCCATAATTATTTCAAGAAGGATTTTCACTGCAAGTTAGGTTTCTCACTTACTGTTTCTATCCCCTCATTTAAGTACATATTTGCGTCAGAGACAAAAGTACACTAATGTACACTTCCTCAGCTCCTTTTAAGAAGGGAAATTATGGGCAAGTTTTCTGCATGAAAGTTAATTCTTCGTGTCTTATAATTTTCTAATAATGTTTACCGAAGTGCACGTGCAAGACAAATTCAAAGTTCTGGTCGATTTCGATTCTTGACCCTTACCAGTAGAAGACTAATTTCCTGGGATATGAGTGGAGATCTGCTGGAGAACTGCTTTATCTGCTAGAGCCACAGACATTTCTGAAGGTGAGAGCTTTACAAGTTAAGGCAACTGTATCTAATGTGCTGATAGTATGCAGGTAATTCTGTCAATGTCATTGAAGGACACCCTTGATAGATTTTGTTCAAATGAAGTTGTGTTAATTGAAACTGATGCCCTTTTATTCTCCTCTAATCAGTGTGGCAGTCTGGACTTTGTTACTGATGTCTCCTAAAACTGGTCACTCTGTCTTCTGGTCATTCTGTCTTCTGGTCAAGAGTAGTTTGTGCTAAGATAATTGTCCATGCAGAGTAAACTAATTTAACCTCACAGCCTTGGAGCTTTGCATCCAGCTGGTGCCCTTGGACAAGACCCAGGTATATTTCTCAGAAGTGCGCTAGTGGACGCTGAAGTTTAAATCAGTTTCTGAAACAGATTTTGCATTTTAGCTTGTGCTTTCAGAAACACTATAAGGCAACAATGAAACAAGATTTACTCACAAAGTTTTTCTGAAGAAGTTACAGCACTGCAAATAACCCTGTATACTGATGGCTTAGGCTGCAGGGTAGAAACAAGTGGAGAATTCGTGTTTGATTTCAATAAAGTACTTAGAGAATTCATTATATTTAGCTACTATTTTGGAGTCAGAGACAATTGTATACTTTATGTTGCCCACAAGTGCAGGAGGACATCTTATGTGATAAACTGGCCGTTGAAAACCTATGTGGACAGTAAGTAATGAGGAAATTGAAGTAAGGAGCTAAGCGTGAACACTGGGACAGACCTAGAGCAAATTTCAGAAAGTCCAAATGGTTATGATGAAAATTAACTTCACTGCAGGGAGACAGACAATGGCTAATCCTCTCTTGAAATTTTTTAGTTAGCTGGATGGCTATCTGTGTCTTTGGCTATCTGACACAGGATTGTTTAGAGACAGTAAAATAACAGTGTAGGAATATTACATACTGCAAATGAAAATAAAATTACACATTAAAAATATTACCCTTATCAAAGAGAATTATATTTCACAACTAAAACTAAGTGCATTGTCTCTCTTGTTGCTTGACTGCCCTTCGGCAATAACCAGCCACTGTGGGGAGATTCGCAACTGTTGTCAATGAAGTCCTCTTGAACTCCTTTGAGATACTTCCAAGGACCTGCAAAGAGATTCCTAATGTTCCCCTGAAATCTGGTTCAAGGATGTGTAGCATCGACACTGGAAAGCTTGCAGGGTTCAGGAGCTGATCAGCAGAGAAAACTGCCCCTGTGTTGCAGCGAGGGCTCTGGGAGAGGATGCCCCTCCACCAGAGGCATGGCAGGGCTGGCCAGCCACAGCCAGGGAGTAACACTGGGGCCCTGCAGAGCCCCTGTGAACACCCTGGAGAAGAGGAGGGGAGGGAAGCCAACCAGGAGCATCCTGATTTGGGTATAGCAAGCTCCAGGTGAACAAATGTGGGAAACGGGGGCAATATGCCATACATCGTTTAAACATTTCCATGCACATCATGAGTGCTAGTAGGATAAGTGCTCTGTGCCCCCAGTCACCCATCTCTAGATAAATTCTTTGGTGTGCAGAATAACTTTCCCATATTAGCTTAGAAGACCAGCTGGCTTGGGTCCATGACTTACCAGGGCATTTTGGTGGTAACCACAGCTGCACACAACTTGGGTGTTTTAGTACCTACTCCTCTGTATTCCAGATTATTTTAGAGTGCAGGTGGAATTCACTAAATTCAATATCAAAAAATCTCTGAGAATAAAGAGCTCCCCCTCCCTATCTGTCCAAATATCGTAGGAGTGACAGAGAATTCAAAAGCCTCTGCTAGATAGGAGGGAGAATATAAAACAAGAAATATAGGAAAACAAAACTAAAACAAAAAAAACTTATCAAGCTGATACATTCAGGATTCAAGCAGAAAACAAAGGCACTCATCAAAAAAGCTCCAGCTCCGTCTACATATCAGAGTCCTTGCAGGGGCCCCTCAACACTTCATGAAAGGAATCCTCCACTCACAAATCAACTGAATTTCAAAGACAGAGGAAAAAAAGTGAATTTTAAAGCAGTCAATATGAAGCAGACTTTGTTTCACCGTAAGAGCTCCTCCAGGGCTGTTGTGCAGAGATGTTGGCAGCCAGGAACAGAGAAGTCCAGGTTCAGCATTTAGGGTGAACCACTGTATGCTACTGCAGGTAATACAAATTAGGGAGTTGGTATATCTTCTGTACAGAGGGCGATGACTGATGTACTGTGATGAACATCACATGAAAATGATTACATAAACCAGATATATAAGTTATACTCTAATAAACAAAAAATACTGAGATCTATTTCAAACTACACAACTTTTTTTTTCTGCTCTTCAGAGGATGGTATGAAACATCTGTTCCTGAAACAGTGTAATTTAGGCCAGTGTTTGCACTCCAGTAAGAGGAAATTAGAAGCTTTAAGCATTGTTTGTTTGTTTGCTTGTATGTCAAATATTTTCTTTCCTGATGTTTTCCCTTCAGTGGTAAGATTTGTGTAGAAATTGTGTGGAGACTGTCAGTAACTGTCAATATAAACATGGGCTTTAGTCACCAGATGTCATTTATTTATATTATCAGGAAGAATCTGTACATATTGAAAGGAACCACTTCTATTTAGATGCATATGTCATTACTAGCCCGAAGTTTGGTAGCTACCCTGGAGACAGTGCTTGGTCTCTTAGGTCTGACTGGATTTGTACTACCAGTGTGAAAACAATTGTGTGTCAAGGACTATTAGGTCAATGCAATTTTTGCAATCACAGAGAGTCTCATATTGTGGTATATCTTATAGAAATCCTTTTACCTGAAAAGTTTTGCCACTGCTGTTATGAAGATCTGCCAATTGTCCAGAGATTTTTAAGTACTGAGTTTGTCCAGAGATCTTTAAGCACTTTAGGAAGCGTGAATTTCATTATTGTACAGTTAGAGAAACTGAGGCACACATAAAATATAATGTGTCCAGCAATAAGATACAAAGGACACAAAGGAGATTAGATAAGGAAAAGAGCCCACAATAAAAACATTCTTGATATTATGGCTTTCTGGTTCACACGTCAGTCATGCTGCTCAGTGAGCCATAGATCCAACTCTTTTATTGCAAGGTGTTGAGTGGTGTGTGTGCTACAGCAGATTAAACACAACCCCATAAAATTTCCCTGAAGTTTATCCCATTGGGTTTTCACTACTACATGTACTAAAAAAACCCAAGATTTGTGATACTGGCTGTTGTAACTAAATGGCTTGAACATATTACTCTGTAATGTTTCTGGCTTATATCCTGTAACTCAGTGAGATTCAAAGACTACCTAAAGAAGCTACCACCCTCTGCAGGAGCTGGGAAGGGCTGCAGGGATCCCAGTTGTTCCAAGGAGGAGCACTACTTCCATGGGATCGCTGGAGCACTGCTGTCTCTGTTTTGCAAAAGGAGGCCAGGAGGAGGGACGCCAATGCCACAGGGCGTGGTGGAGCAGTGCTCAGGGTGCCCAGACAGTTTGTTGGCCAGCATGCGGCAAGGAGGGATCTGCTGACCCTCGTGCACCAGGAGAGCAGAGGGTGAGATCCAGGCTGGGGCTTGGGTCTAGCTTTATTTTGTGCAGAACCTTCTGGCAGGCACCTGGTGGCTAATTCAGGGTGAAATTGCTGGCTATGAACACGTGCCTGGCTGCAGAAAAGGCTGTGTGAGGACAATTTCAAATGGAACCAAGTCCCAAACCTTTCTACTCCTTCACCTGCTCTGACAAAGAGGCTGTTCTTTCGCTGCCTGGCCTATGTCAATGTTTTAACACATAACAAATATCACTTAATGCTTGAAGAAACCTTTGAAGACCAAAAGTGTTTTCTGAAGTGCTTAAGTGTCATAATTAGTAGAAGAAAGTATTGAATTGCTCTGTCAAGAAGGCAAGGAAGGGACAATCGTCAAAAAATTAATTGTATGAGGGGTTTTTGCATGAACTGTACATTGATAGTATTGTAGTAAAGTTCCTTGTCACAAGTGAAAGAGACCTCATACTATTGCACTGATTAAAACTCAGGAGGATTTAATGGCCAGGTGCTCAGTGCAAGATATAAAACTTTTGGCTAGAAGGTTTTATTCTCTAAAACTCTAAAGGGATAGAAAACACCTAAAAATGCTGTTAAAACAAAATTTTAAAGAAAGACTTTTGGTAGAGTATACACACGTGTGGGCTATTACTCGTCTTTTCTAAATTAATCCTTGGAGAGCCAGAGTGGCACAGTAAGAAATTTGTAGTTTCACATAATTTTGGTGTGAAGCCCAGCAAAACTTGGCAGATATAAAAATGGATTTTTAGTACTTAAATGCAAGTGGTTTGGCATTTTTCCTTGGCTTTTTCAGAGTAGCCTAGTTTGATAGCAAAACTGTTTGATAAATGGACATACTTTGCTCAAAATAACCAAGGAAAAAGGTGAAATTATCCCTGAATTTTAATTATACATTTTATTTCAATTTTTTTAAAAGCGTATTTCATGCATCATTTCTCAGAGAGGGCAATAAGCTCTTCTGGAGGCAGCAGTGTCTTTTTGCTCTTTTTACAGAACCTCATGAAGTTTCTAAATATACAAGTCAATTTCTTCAACTTGTAAGCAATAAATAAAAATGTGGAGCCTCTCAATCAGAGAAAAATAGATCTTGGAAAAACTCATGCATAAGTCAGATTGAAATTCTGAAAGTACTTGAAGGAGAGAGAAAACAATTTACTTCAGCTGTAAACTGAAAGTCAGACAGAACTGTTGTATCCAGTTTAATATGAACTTCAATCTTTTTTCCTCTTTCTTTAGTTTGCCCTATTTACAAAACTTCTAATTTATAAAGTAATGACAAAGTACTGATATCTCTATTCCTTGTTTGTGTTCAGAGAGGTGCTTGTAGCATTATGTAAACAAAATACTTTTATTCTTTTCCAATTAGTAGATTAAAAGAGCTGGAAGAATGGATAAGATTTTTTTCTGACCTATTATCAACAGTATAGTTGAAAAACCAATGATCACAGTTTCCATGTTTCTGGTGAAATGTAAAGGGCAAACTTTCATTTTACAGTTCCAAGGTCTTTTTGGAACCAGATATCATGAAATATTTTAATGTTACATGTAAGTGGCCCAAATGAAGAGATGCTGAGATGAATAAAATGCATAAGAAATCATGTATTTTATTTCATTTTCAAAAGAGAAAGCTGCCTTAAATTAAGTTGTTTATTTTCTTTACAATATCAACCTGACTTACATCTCAGATTCAGCCTTCTGCTTTCCAAAACCAAGTGATATACTTTTCCATATTACTTTTTTGGGATTTTACAGAGTAATGTATACAAGAAAATATTATTCTGCAATGTGTAAAAAATGTGAAAAGCTAAACAATAGCTATACTTGTTTGTGCATGCGAGAATTTAAAAAGTAACAATTTTTTATATCATCCATTTTAAACCCATTCTCTTCAATTCATAATCCAGCTTTCTCACTGGGAATTTGGAAGAAGAAGATGGCAATTCCATTTGTTCTGTTGTGCTTAACTACAACTCACTCCATGCTTGTGAGACTGTGCAAACAGCCTGAAACTTCATATGTGAGCTGCACTTTCTTTTCACAGTTAGAAAAATTAGAAAGCACAAAACTTTTCCTATTCCTACATCCTTTGATTGTACTTTCTAAAAGAGGTAATGATATCAAGTTTGTCAGGATTACAGATTTTTTTTTAATGAGTTTCCAAATTAAACTTTATGGTAACTTTCTTTATGAGCATATATTCCCTCTGTGACAATGCAGTCAAAAGAGTTTAAACCAACTCACGGCAGAGGTAAAACTTTCAAACTCTTTAGGGCATGGTTGAGAACACTTGGAAAAGATAAGAATATGTCTTATTTATCGTTGAGCACTAGTGGTTTCCATTTGGAACCCTCTATTTGGATAAAATTAATCCTACATCAAAAAGATGATACCATGACAGAAGCAAACTGAAAACACATTTTAGGCAAATTCTTTTTAATTTCAGCTTCTCTGGTTGTTCTTGTAGACAATTGATTTCAGAAGCCAAGCTGAATTTTACTTCTGTGAAGCTGGTTTGTACAAGCTATGGTGGTTTCATGGGAATCAGACTCTTCCCATTCTTTGAGACATCCAAACAGCAGTGACAACCTGAAACTGTAATAAGTCAAAAACCACATCTATAAAGTTTTCCATTGAGCAAACAACATCATCTCAGTCTATGTTGCAACAAAGGGTTTTGAAAACTTAAAAATACCTGACAGTCACTTTTTTTCAGTAGCAGGTTAAAACTAAAGGATATCAAGATGCCAGAATAAAGCCTGCACCTTATCTGCATTTGCCAATGTAATACTTACATGATGCATCAATTAGCTTTAAAGCATTCCTAATTTTATTTAACTTTCATTCATGAGAATAGTGTAGCGCTTGGTGATTTCATCAGAGGTGGAATCTACCTCTTAACAAATGGAGGTAACAAAAATTTGCATAAAGCAGGAAAGCCATAAAATACAATGAAGAAAAAAAAAGCTGTTGTAATCAAGAAAAAGAAACCACAGGAAATAAAAATCAGCTTTCAAAGCCCTCAATCGACAGCAATTGCAAAGCAGATTAGAATTTGGTCAAAGGTGAAAAAAAAATCCAAACCAAATTCCAAACTATGAACACAAATTATAATTGTTAAAGGAAGCTATGCTAAAGATTAGCAAAAGTTCTCAAACACCTAAGGTGGAAACTTTTTGGGTGACTTGTGGAACATTCTTCCCACTGGAATTTCTTTTCCAAGACCTTAGGGAAGCAACATCTTCATCTGTTCAACAATAGAGAAATGAGTTACACAGTCATTTTGACATCAAAACATGCATTTCTGTAAATGTTCACTCAAAGACCCAACAGAGTAGCAGCAATTGAGGGACAGACAAGGAAACTTAAGTTTATTCAAAGACTCAGTCCAAGATCTTCCAGTCCCCTGCAGCCTACCGTGCTTCTTCTTGTTGCCCCTGCAGCAGCTGAGAGAGTCTGTCCATCGCTCCTGTGTGCTGCACTGCTGGCTTTGAGGCTGTGGCAGCTCTCCTTGCCTGTGAAAGGTGGGCTGACATCACCTTGCTGGGAGCCCATCTGAAAGCTGCAAGGTGGGAACTTGACCTGACTTGACAATGTGAGCAGAAAAGAGCAAGAATCTGTCTCAGCCAGAATTCCCTGCTGCATTGTGGAGCAGACACCCTCAGCTGCCCCTCTCGTATTTTGGAAAGACACAGGTATCCAAGAGTGACCCTTTATCAGCAAGTGCCTCTGCTGGATGGGGCCAAGCCATGCTTTCTGAATAGTCGTTCTTAACCTCGGCTGGGATCCATCTGGATGAATCACTTCCTCATGCAAATCTCACAGGAAGGTTTTACATTACGTGCAGTAAATCTACCATCCCTCATGGAGAGATGTGACTTAGGAAGGGCTGAACTCATGTGGACAGCTCCTGAGCTGCTGCCAGCGGGCCTTGTCTCCTGTGTTTGTACCACTGATGGTTTCTACCACATCTCCACTCACGCTGCACCAGCATCTTCAGAAATGGTCATTCTTTGCACTATCATGGTAAAGTAGTGTTCATAATTAGCAGAATAGATTTTTCCCCTAACATCCCTTTGGAAAATAGGGTTGGAAAAGCTGGAATTAGGCAGAGTGGGTGGAGAAGGTGTGCACGCATACACACATGCATAGAGAGACAGACACACAGTCCAAGCTGCTTCATACAGAACAGGGAAAAAACACCAGCTTATACTTAAGGCTTGGAATTTGCTGTTTTGGCTTTTCTACTCCACTCACTTTCTTACCAAGCTCCAATTAGATCAGAATAAAAAGAATTGCAGGATTTTTATGAAGGTTGTGTGAAAAACATATGTCTGTTTCCCAGTTAGGAACAGGGAAGATCACTGTATGCCCACTGATGATGGATGGTTCCTCTCATTATTGAGCTTACTTTATTCTATATATATGACAACTCTGCTATGCAGTACTTCATTACTTATGAAGGTTTTAATGTCAATTTGAATGAGATCTAGAACAAGATTTGGCATAATAAAATATTTATTAATATTATTAATAAAATACATTTTTTAAATATGTATTTATCTCTACACATGTAATGAAACTTTTTTATTGTGTTTTCAAACACATTTTCTTCTATTTTTTATTTTTTTAAATAATTTGTGGGTTCTAACTGCGCAGTGAACAGCATACAATAAAGGACACTTTTCAGTGATATGAATATAAAAATATGTATTTGAGAGTGAAATCTGTACCTGAAAACACTTCATTTAAAAGAAAGATAAGGTTTTAGATAACTGTAATAAGAACTTGTAGTCATTGTTGGCTTGCTGTCAGAAAGCCATGGTATATGATCTTACAATAAAATACATGCTACTCTGTTTAGTCAGAAAAAAGTAATTAAATCTCGAGTTTTCCCACTGACTTCGTAATATCCTCATTCTTCTTGGTTTATTGAGCCTGTATCTTCTATTTTCAGATTTTCACGTGTCTCCATAAATCTCTGCCCATAAATTTCACAACTCGCCTCTGCCATCTTGTGGGAAAATGTATGTTGCTACTTCTTCACAAAAAGGTAAACTCATTAAACACAATTTGTGTTCTGAAGACATTCCTAGCAGTTAGCAGAAATATATTACTTCATATCCAAGTCAAAAGTCACAAAAATCATATATTTACCATGAAATGAAAAATTTACCATGAAATTAAAACCCAAAAGTACTAAATTCAATAATATCTAAGTATTTGCCAACATCATTAAAACATTTTGTTCTCTTTTTTATTATAAAACTAAAAAATGTTTACATTAACATCTAGTAACATAATTTCTATACACATACGGCACATTAATGTATTCTATAAATTGAAGAAAACCTATTTTGATATTTATGAAATGCCTTGATGTAAGAAAACAGAAAATGTGTTTAAGACCTTAATTTCTTTTTTTTTTTTTAGGGAAAAGTTTCTATAAAACACTTCCATTTTTAACACACTGCATTTTATCATGTTTGTTGTTGTTGTTTTCAAAAAAGCACCAGCATATGCTATAAATTGATAAAGGTATTAACACTAATGGAACAAATTTTACAGGTATAATTAGAAAATTTACAAGGTTTCATTTCAATGTATGACATCTTAAAAAGCACTAGAATTGCAAAAATATGTAATCATCTTACAAAAATTATCTTCCTTTTTGACACCTCTTCCAAAATTTGCATGATAACAAATATTTTCTGGACCATGCATCTAGGGGAAAGAGAACATCCTTATGGTTTTAACAAAGTCAGCAGTGGGACCATAAAAGGCTGTCTGCTCCCTCAGTTGATGGAAGAGTTATCACAGCAGGCGATGGCACTGCACCACTCTGGTTTGGTTTGTGTGAACTAGAGAGATATCAGTGCAGGACCCCGAGCTCACTGAGCTCCCACAGCAGCTGCAACAGAGGAGGCAGGTCCCTGCAGCAGGGGATAGGCAGACAGAAAAGTGATTTGTGCCTTCCCTCTGACAACAGCAAGGCTTGAACAGTTAGTTCTGCCATCTTAGGTGATTTCGCTCTTTCTATTCAGCTCTAGGTAGGTCTAGGAGTTGGGAGGGACATGGGAGGGACACTTGAAAGGTTGCATGCTGCATTGTGAAGGGACCAGATTTTTTGTAGTTCCACCCAAGTTTTTAAATGCATTCTCCCATTTAGGTAGACATCAAAATGCACTTTCTGGTAGGTTGAATACTCTTGCAGCTGCTGCTCCAGGCTCATTCAGTACTGCAGAAATGCTGACAATAGTGTAAGGTGTTGAAACACTCCCCTTTAAAGGACCAGACTCAACAATGTTCTCTGTCTGGTTGACTCGCTTCAAATACCTTAAATCCAGGTGACCTAGTCTGAAAAGTCTAGGTTTGCTGTTGACTGGCTTTGTCAAAATACCAGGACCCATTGCTTTAATCTTGGGTACAGCAGATCCTCCACTCATGCAACTTACTCATCCTCAACGTCCAACAAATACAGATGTGTTTATACTGGATGCACAGAGAGAGCAAAAGGAAACTGCCCTGTTACCCTGGTCACTGTCACCCTGGTCACTGTCCCTTAGGCCTAAAACTCAGCTTTCAGCTGTCTGTGCAACTCTTTGCAAGCTTGCCCACTTTGCAGAGGGATGGCCCTCTCTTCTTTCACTCAGAAACATATTTAACTCAAAAAATAGTCAAATCCGTCTGTTGTATTGCACTAAATAGTTATTTAGTTGTTTTGCACTGGGTTCTGTATTATCGCACAAAACGGATTCTTATACCCGTATGACGGTAGTGCATGATGGCCATTAGATGTGAACTGCACAGAGAGAAAGATTAGCCTGTGTAAGATTTCTGTATTTTCTGCCATGAAAACATGGGCAGCAGCATCCAGGAAAAGGATGGAAAGACTGTGATTTGAGGAAGGTCAGATATAAGGCAGCAACTGGACAAAGCAACAGTAAATTTGGGATTCCTCTCATGTCTTTGAATTACATCCTGTAGTATATATTTCCTTTGTTCATGAATGGAGATGGATAGGAACAAGCAGTTCTTAATTGCACAACATAGAATTATAATTTATTTAATTATAAAACCTACCTTTTCTATTTTTGCATTGAGATCATGTTAAAACTTTTCTGTGTACAGTTAACAGGAGGATGAGAAAAAGGAGGGAATTAATGTGATATAAAAGTGCAATTCACTCATCTCTCTTTTTGCACAAGTTTCATAAATTCCCCTTATAGTAATTTCCTTTCTGGACCACAGACTATGTATCGATACAATCTGGAAAGTCTTCAGGAATGTAGTTATATAAAACTTAAGGAGTTTTTTTCACTTCCTGGGAAAAGAAAAAAAATTAAATCATCATTTATTTGGAAAATTGACAAACTCTTTTGACTTTGTCTGAAAAACTAACAATGAAAGAAAAAACAGGAATAGATTATGTCTTTGCTTTGTTCCCTCCAAATTTTTCTCTGAACTTGAATGAAAATCATAAAAGAAGAGAGAACATTGCCTTCTGCTTATCCAAGAGGCAAATTGAGCTGTTTATTTCGACAAGCGTCTGCAGCTTTATCATTCACTCACCAGCAGCTACCATTGTTATGGCACAGCATGCTGGAAGAGACTTCCTAAAAGCCAAATTAGTCAAATAAATAGCGAACAACAGAGTTATCTTACAAAGAGCTACCCAAGGACAGAGGGAAATTCAGGCAAATGGGTGCGCATGAAAGCACATTTCTCAGCTACTGCTGAATGAGTGTTCACCAGTTTCTGACAGCTCCTTGTTGGGTCGGCTGTGTGTCAGACAGGGCCACTGTTGCACCAGTAATGCACCATCACTGGTGTAGCAACGTGGGTGCAGCAGTTTGCTGCACTCCTGCATGCATGTGTTCCTGGATGTGTCCCACAACTAAGCCTGCAAGCCAAGATTTAGACATTGGGAAAAAAGGTGAAAGGAACTGTGTGAAAGATTAGACTTGCAAATCTCAAAGTAGAAGGTGTCAGCCTACTCATGTCAAAACATCTGCTTAGAACAACTCACACAATCACTGTAACATACTATAGAGAGGAATCATGAATATGCAATCAGAACAAAACAGTTTCCGAGCCTGATTGTCACCTCTATCCATTCCAGCACTCAATTTCTGTGATGTTGTCTTGTCATTTTGACAGTGATTATACTTTTGTGTGGTATCTGCAATAACTACACTTCAGTTGTTTACAAATAAAACAGTACTCCAGTTCTGTGGTAGTATCTGCAATAACTACACTTCAGTTGTTTACAAATAAAACGGTACTCTTACACCTTCACTGTAAGAGTAGAACATTTTAAGCAAAAAAAATACTCCTCCTAATAATACTGTCACCAAACTCCTCATGCATGAGATGCACTCGAGAAAATTATCCTCTGTCAGAGCTGCATGATGTGACCAATTCTAATGAAATCAAGTTTGCAGACAACATATCGAAAACCAGTGTGAAGAATTTCTCAGCTAATAATGCTCATAACAGCACATTTTTCTCCAAGTAAGCAAGCCATTTTTACAGAAATCCTTAACAATTTAAGCTTTTACAAACAATTTATTTTAAATACAGCAAGTTATAAATACCTGTTACCTGGCTGAACAGTTTATAGAGTTCCTGTGTGAAATGTTCATATTTATAAACAGATTTGTTCATGATGCTATACACTGACTGTTCACTACTTCACAGTGATATAGAACAAGGTGATATTTTAAAGACAACTTAAGAAAACTGTAGAATCATCATAACAAAAGGGGTATGTAGAAATCTTTATTCAATAACTACTCACAGGACATTCTATTTTTAATAACAAATATGTCAGTATATCCTCATCATTCAGTTTGTTTGGCATGGAGATTAGAGTATATGAGGGATATAAATCTTAGCTGTCAATAATTATTACAGCATAAATATCCTCCCAAGTTCTAGTTATAAAGGACTTTCAGAGATCACAACGTAGACTATATCAGCTAATTTAAAGTGAACACAATGAAAGATTGGAAATTCCTGTATTATTTTTTCCTGCATTTGTTATCTCTGTGATATCAAATCAGGAATCTTTTACTGGTGATGACTTTAGACAGAGTTCCAGGTAGATATCGTATCAGATTTATTCCAGGTATTAAATTTTTAATCAAGGAGTTTAGACATTGTTCTAGTAATGATGTATTGGAGATGGTATGAGTAACTGTGTGATAAACACAGCCATGAGAAATGCACATAATTCTGCACATAATTCAGTTACATTTTCAGTGATAACTTTTAGTGACCAAATGTGACATCAGAACTCTGAGCAATTAGAGCTTTCATATTAGAATTCTGAATTAAACTATTTGAAAATTAGGAAATAAAAGACATTTCAGAGCATTTGACCTTAGAATTTTTACATACTCTTCAGTGCTACCCATCAGCACAGCTGAGCAATAGCTGTGAAAATAGGCAGGGAGGACAATAAACCCTGACTGAAATGCAAATTTTTTGAACGTACTGAGAATCTACATGGCCAGTAAAAGAAATCTGTCCATACAGAACCAACACTGAATGAATCACTTCAATGTTTGATATCGCTACCAGTTTTTTCCCTGTGGTGCAATTTAATTAATGACAGAACAAAGCACAAAACAGTACCTATTTCTAGGCTTCTAAACACTAATAATTCACTCAACTCCTCTACACCCATTATGAGTAAAATACTTGTACCTAAATGAATCTTCCAGTTTGCCAGAAGTTTAATGCTGATGGTCTTATTCAGGTTTAGTCTTGGCACTTTTCTGCACATAACAAAGGTAAAAATCACAAAACTTGTCATCAGCAGTGTTAGTGTTGCTATCAAAAGATCTCCCAAATATCTGTGACAAATAGAAGGGGTGAAGGGGCTTAATAAAATATTACCTCCCTCTTCTGAATAAATTGAATAATTCAGAGATACTTTGCAAGCCAAATACAGCCAACTTAAAAGCACAGTTATTTAGTAGCTAGCTGTAGTTATACTACACCAAAGGCACACATGCTGTTACTTCTAGCTTCTCTAATTAAAAATAGGAAAGTGTAGAATCACATTGAAGAGAGTCAAAGCTCAGCAACAATAGTATGGTTGTCATGGATGGCAAAGGTTTAACAGGAAATGTCAAAAGGAATTTGCTTACCAAGGCACCCTAATTGCTTGAATACTGGTTGTCAAGTACCGAGTATTCTTTCAAAGGAAAATACCTCTTAAGTTACTTCATTTTTTGAAGTGTTTGTTTACCAAATGGCATTTCAGGTACCTTTGCATTTTATTTCAACAGATACAGTAGTGACAAATTGTTTCAGATAAATATTTTCTTCTAGTATTTTTTTCCTGAGGGTTTATTACCACCATCTCTTGTGTCAGCTTGTATAGCTGCTTTTAGCTCCACATGCAGACTCTGCATATAAGATACAAAGGCTTTCTAGAGTAAATAAATTCTATAATGACTCAATACGCTTAAAAGACAGCTAAGATTCAACAGGCTAATAATGCCCATTATTCACCACCCCAAGAAGACCCCTAAAAGCTATTTGGTGGGCTGGGCAGGCATCAGACAGAGAAAAGAATTTGAACTACCAACATCTTCACCAGTAATATACAAAAAAGAATAGGAAATGAAATAGCCTATACAACTGTCAGACAACACATTTCATACCAATGGAAGGAAATGCATTTTTTTAGTACTCAACTGCCTTGTGAAACTCATTGCCAAGAAATGTTCCTGAGCTCAGAAGCTTTGCAGCACTCAAAGGAATAAATCTCTTTATGCTGTAGGAGCACTCAGGATCATTGCGAACATGACAACGGAAGCAAACTCTCATCCTTTTGTCCATAATTGAATCAGGTCTGATGAAAATGAACATTTTCTCTGGAGTTTAATGTTTGCTATTACATTCTTCTGGTGCAGCTGACAATGCCCTGTGCTAAGGAAACTTCCCTGCCTGACCATCTGGGAGCCACTCTAGCAGTCACTCTTGCACCACCTGAGCTGGACCTGGGGCTGTTCCCAGTTACAGCTCCCACATTCCCACAGTCAGAACAGGTTTCCTTACTGGGCTGACCCCAGGTTTCCCATAGCAGTCTCAGGCATCCCAATCATTAAAATAATTTCATCACAGCACAATTACAAACAAACAGCTCGGGCTGGTGTCTCTGGGGAGGGACCCAGAACAAAGGAACCCCTAGGCTTTTATCCCCTCACCAAGCATGGGAAGGTCTGGGACCGTCGGCTCCTGCCGTGTCCCAGAGTCCGGTCCCCTTGGGCCACAGGTCCTCAGGCCCTTGTGTGCCCAGGGTGGGCTCTTCAGAGCCTCTTTGCCTGGGCTGCCCCAGCCTGAGCTCAACCTGCAGCTCCCACTGCAGCTGCGCCCCGAGCTACCTCAGTGAACGTGTTCCTCAACATCAGGTATGGAAACGTTACTGAGCTGCGCAGATCACCACCACTGCCACACACACTCCCGTGTCCCGCAGCACATAAGATGTTTTGCACAGAAAACCTTGATCAAAGCAACAGAAATGTATCTAGACCAAATCTGAACTGATTCCCAACACATATCCAAACAGCTTTTCTTGTGTAGTTTTAAATTTTGAATCTCAAAAATGATTATAGCCTATTAGGCTATAATCTTTATACTTTACCTACTTTACAAGCAGGTAAAGTAGGAATTCTAGTGATTCTAGTTTGTTAAATGCTTTTCTAATGGACAAAATATATTAGGATTTTCCTAAAATTATTCAATGCAGTAATCAGAATATGCATTACTGATATTAACTGAGCATACAACATCCATTACTGCATAAAAAAAACAAGGTATTGTTACTTCTGTTACTCTGAAAAATAGTCCAACTTTTTTCCTCAATTTGCCTCAGACTTGTCTTAGGGATAATCATTCCTTAAGGAGATGATTCACTGTGTTGGCATCAAATACCTACTCAAAAATGCACTTGACAAAATGAAGCATCTAGGGCCCATAATCATCTCAGGTAATTTTTTAGCTCCCGGTAACTTTTTTTGCCCCAGAGGAGTTAGTGGAAACGTGCCAGATGATATATAGATCTTATTTCTGAATTCTTCTCCCACCCCATGCCTTCTTGACACATGTTTAGGCAAGGAAAGACCATCAGTTTACCTAGTTTAGCCTCCATTGTAATAGAAAGTTACAGCAGGCTTACAGCATCTGCTCCAGCTCCCATCTCCTTCTGTAAATGCTACGATCTCATAGGCCACAGTAGTAGTAGTAGGAGTTAAAAAATGCAACTGAACAAAAAAATAGGGAAAGACATAGATAGTGGGAGGGGTTAATATGAATATGTATTATCTGTAAGAAAAGGGCAGTTGCTGGTAAAGAATACAAAACAGAAGGTGAAAACTAGAGCAAGTTCAAGGCAAAACAAAGCCAAAGAAGCAAAAGACAGAAGGAGAGATCTACCGGCAGCAGATAAAGGGTTTCACACTTATATAACAGTAGTAATAAAACGTGTAAAAGTGCCAGATGACTCATACCAAAGTATTTGTATGTGCAGTCAAAGCAAAACAGTTCAAGCTGACCCTCAAAAAATACGAAACATAAAGAAACAAACCAAAGAAATTTTCAGTGGGCTGAAATAGATGATTGATCAACAGGTGGTGCAGGCCCAAGTAGCCAAGTGAAGAGATCAGCTTTAAGCATTTGTGAAGACTGATGCTTGAACCTGCTGTCAGCCAGGCTCAGTCCTTCTGCAGAGACTTGCAGGTAATCCTGTGGTCCTCACTGAGGTCACAAGCACTGCAGATGAGGGAAATGGCACAACAGTTCATCAGCACTGGGGGCCAAATGGTCACAGAAAATGCTTCTTAGTGCGGCATAGTTTGAAAAAGCTAAACTTGATGGAAACTGATTTTTTCACAAAACAAATTGCACAGAAATTCCTGGGGCCCATAGAAGTATTGGTCCTAAGGTTTGAGAGAGGTGGAGGCAATCTGGAAAGCAGCAGGATGGAAGCTTCTGTCAGGACACAAGGGTCTGAGCTGTTTAGAGATAAGAGTAGCAACATTAGTTCTGGTGAGCCCAGAACAAACTCTTCTGCTTCAGCCTCAACTACTAGGATTGCTTTAAAAGTGAGTGGCAGATGCATTTTAGGCCCTGGTGTACATCTCCAGCAGTGAAATAAGAAATGATGTTGCAGTTGTTAATTCATGAACATTTATCTTGTTTACCTTCCAACAAAATAATTGCTGCTTGATTATAACTACAAAAAGGTTTTGCCATCCAGTCACGTAGCAGAGGTGATCTTTTCCCCAGGACACACATCAGACATGTGATGCTGCACATGTCACAAAGCAAATCATAGTACACTAAGATGAAGTTCACATCCATCTGATCAGAGGCTTTTAGCTGTTACAAGCCTATCATATACCTCTAGCTTCCAGGTACTACATAGCTTTATTCTCACTCGTACAGAGCAGGCTCATACCAGGCAGATTGATCTAGAGATTATGAATATACCAGCTCCTCAGCTGAAATCCATGGAACGCCACAAATTTATTGTTAGCTCAAAGGCTGTATTTTTTTATTTGCCTTCCTTTCACTTAAACAAACTGAGCAGTGTTCCCCACACCTGATGCATACACAGAGGTGCAAAGGCATGTGTATGCATGCATTGAAACAACATTACATGAATCTAAGGTACCAAATAATACCTAAAGCTGACACCTAAGAACTAGAAGTTATTGTCCTCTGTAATGGCAATATATTTGGAAAATAAAAACAACACTTGTTTAGAAAAAAAAAAAGAGGTCCTTCCACTGAAACTTTTTACCCAATAGACCACTTTCTGTTAACTGTTTAAACTTTGAAAAACTTATGTGGATGGAAAATATTGATGGTGATCTATATCTCATTACTGTTTTTGTACAGACATTGGCATCACAGCAACTTGTTCACACATTTAGCAAAGAAAGAAAAATGAGACCAGACATTTTTAAAACAGAATAAGCTAGAATATAAAATTACCTGATTAACTGCAAAACAAATTCAAGTAATTAAAATAACATGACAGGAACTGCAATTGGGAACAATAGCTCTGGAGATGTTTTATTTTCCATTAAATTACAGACTTCTGGCTGAGACAATGGTGTCTGCATGCCAAAGCTGGGACAGTGACAGTGTGGTGCTGCTGGCATCTCCAATCAGTTGTTCCCTTCTACCACATTTCAGAAAAGCCTGCACTGCTTGACTTAGCTGAAGAAGATTAGGAAGGCAGAGCAGCGTCGCCCACAGACAAAAAAAAGTGAGAGCTCTGGGATATAAGTATAGCCTACACATCACATCATTGCTTGTGAGTGACAGAATCACAGAATATACTGAGTTGGAATGGGCCCACGAGGATCACTGAGTCCAGCTCCTAAGTCAATAGCCCATACAGGGATCAAATCCACAACCTCGGCCTTATTAGCAACATGCTTAATCAACTAAATTAATCAGCCAAGCCCAACTTACCCAAAGCAGCCGTCTGAAAATCCTACTGGAGACAGCCCCTATCAAAGCAAATTCTTGCAGGAGAGCACTTCAGCTAGTGAAAGAACATGGAGAGAAGATGCCACCTTCATTAGTTCCTTTCTACACCAAAACCAGTGTGTCCTAGGTTGACTATATGGTGCTTTTATCCCCAGTCGTCTTGTTCTGTTTATGCTGAATAATAACTTTTGCACCTTTAAGACTTGTTACGGAGAGTGAAGGGGGAAGAGAAGAAGCAGCAGTTTGTTTTCAGACACTGCACTCACTCCTCCACATTCCTGCTCCTCCTGGACTGTGTTATCTGCGGATGGACAGACAGTGGGACAGAGCTCTCCTCTGCTTTTAGTTGGTTTTAGCTAGCTGAGGCAAAGAAGTTCCCTGGACTGTGGGGTTTTTTTCCTTTTTCTTTGGAGCTGTTTAAACCTGCTCTGGCCTGGACACCCAGCAGAGCACTGGCAGCTCCACCTATGGCCCACTGGGCCGGGCCTGGGCCGCGGCATTTCCAGCACTGGAGGGACTGATAAGAGCCTGAGTGAGCTGAACTGCAACCCGGGGAGGGGACTTTCTCAGCTTGTCATCTCTTTTGGAGCGGCAAGGGGTTTTATTCATTAATGTTGTTTGGATTTTATTGTTTAATAAACAGGTTTTTTCCACTTTTCTCCAAGGAGGTATTTTCTCCCAGACCGACCGGGGGAAGGGGCAGATTGAATCTGCTTTCCTAGAGGAGCCCCTTTTGGGGTTCTCTCCCAAATTTGCCCTGAACCAGGACACAGTGATATTTCCTAAGGTTCACGTGCACAGATTTAGCATGCTTATGATCTCGGGGTGGGAGGACACATTGTGTATATCCATTACACAATGTTTCAAAAATGTTCTGTTGGACAAGTAAAAAACTCTTGTCCATCAAGTGAATTACACAAAAAATAATCTTAATATTGATTGTCAAGTAAGGAAATGTAAAGAAACTCCTGCTAGTAGTGGTCCTTTGTCATTGTTCACTAGCAAAATACGTTCAAAATAATAGTACAGAAAAAAAGGTAGTATGCTAACAGACACTTCTACTCCTGACTTTAAAAACATTAAAAATCATAGCATCTCACTATGAGATGCAACTTTCCGACAACTTTCGGGAAGTTCGTCAAAATTCTTTGCATTTTGCAGAAACAATTCAGCAATTTTTCCAAACTCACATATGATTAAGGGGAATTTAGAGACAAAAACAATACTAATAAGAGATTGTCAGTAAGAAGTGATTAGGACCCTGGTTGACCCCTGTGCAGCTGGAGTTATCCACAAGAGTCTCCTTAAGTCATTGATTATTCTGATTAAGAAATTCCCCTTGTCATCTCTGAACTGAGGACAGATTTCACTGAAAAGGTTTGCTAACTTTTCCTAAAATTTTGAGACTCTCTCGTGAACATTTTCAATGTTTCCACGTTTCTTAATGTGTAGTCTGACACACTTCAAAAATGCCTGGTTTTCAATAAATATGCTAATAATTCACTTTTAATATGTTTTCCACTGCCAGTTATGAAAGGAAGTAACTAAACTTGTTAATTTCCTCTAGAAGTCTTGCTCTACTCCACTGCTCATATAATGGACATTTGGTACATGGTCTCTCCCGTTAAAATAAACAGAGATCCTCTATCTCTCAATGCAATATGGGTTATGAAGTTAAATTTGAAGCACCCAACAGCAGAAATGAAAGATTTCATAAACAATTAAGCTGCTTCTTTGAGTCATTAGCTATGGTCTAAGCTTTGAAGAGCAATGCAAGGTTAAACTGAAAAACATGAGAGTGATGGCATTTTTTTGGTCTTGCCTTTATAAACTTGTGGTGTTCAAACTGCCTAATTTTCCTTTCTGTCCTTTTCTCTGTCTGCCCCACAACCAAAGCAGGAGAACATTTATGTTACTTCTTTCTTTTTCCACTGGCCATCTGATGACATGAAATATCCTTTGAAATTGTTTTTTTTGAAGCTCTGGGGGATCAGTGCTGAAGTGTGCTAAATACCACAACTGCCTCCCACTCTCTACAAATTACCATAGTAGATTCTCTTCCTCCTCAAGGAGGAAACAATATTCCTCCTTGCTGAG
Source organism: Cardinalis cardinalis (assembly GCA_014549065.1). Classification (NCBI taxonomy): domain Eukaryota; kingdom Metazoa; phylum Chordata; class Aves; order Passeriformes; family Cardinalidae; genus Cardinalis; species Cardinalis cardinalis. Next base: position 21,787 of record JACDOX010000279.1, on the reverse strand, counting down.
AGGCAGAACTGCAGACTTTGCTGCTTATGGAACTTTTGCACTCAATTCATAAAACACTTCATTGCACTGGAAAGATGATCAGCCTGCCCAGTCAAAAACACTATGACACACAGGTCAGTCCAAAGAAGATTAAAGAGCAGTTTTTCTTGAGGTCAGCTCTTCCCTCTTACAAACAGAATGGAGAGTATTTAGGAATAAGAGTGCCTGTACTTTTAGATATTTAATTTTCATTTGCATATGGGACATTAGAGGTACAAGCTCTTAGCTATGGAGAGGCAATCTTAATCTAACAGGGTTTGCTTGTATCTTTATAGTCAAAAAAGTAAGCTCTGGAATCACCGGAATAAACAAAAAAATTTGGAACAAATTTACACAGCAGCTGTAGACTTGAGTGTGTATATGTCCTTGAGTCCTTTTTCATAACAATACATAGAGAAAATGAGAAAAATGCTTAATTTCATCTTCTTAAAAGATTGTCTGTAAATTTTCATCTTTATAAAATGAAACAGAAGTGATTTTCAGTGATGGCATTTTCCTTTCAATTATCAAAATTATGCAAGGAGCACGTGAGGAACAAATAAATGAAGCCCCCATCCCTAGGTCTCTGGGAGTGTCACAATGAAGCCATGATTAAAGGATTAAAACCATACAAATGTCAAACACTGGGTTGTGGTAGACAAAAATAGATGCAAGGCAACAAAATACAGAAAACCATTTTCCAATAAAACTGAGACCTATTCAAATTTCAGAAATGGCACCTTTTTTATTTAAACAGATGAAGAAGCCTTAAAATAATCTGAATTGACATTAATATTGGTTATCCCATCACTCTTTCACCTGACTTTGGCTTATGCTGGTGTCCCTTCACAGCACTTAAAATAAGAAAAATTAAATTAATATGCTTTGGATTAATACAAATTCAGAATTATATATATTCTTGTGCAATAACTGAGCTACCTTGTCTGTCAGAAGATACTCAGGGAGCTGCAATTGCTCTGGACAACTCAAGAGAGGGTGAGGGGAGGATTACACATGTGTATATAAACCAGATGGGAGTAAAGAAGCCAGAGGAAGATTTTTCTTAAGGGTACCCAGGGAGCAGATAAATAGCAAATAGCACAAATTTAATCACAATGAATACCACTTAAACATTTAAAAAATGCCATACTTTTGCTGTGAGGGTGGTCAAACAGTTGAGCAGGTTGCTCAGAGAGGTTCTGGAGACTTTATTCCTGAAGGTATGCAAAGCCTGACTGGTTATGGTCCTGGGCAACCTACTCTAAGAGACCTGCTTTGACGGATCAGTTAGATAATCTCAGAGGTACCAGTCACAGAAATGTGGTAGCTCTGCAAATGAACAGCCTTAGATAAAAAACCCCAGAAATTAGGAAAACAAAACAAGATAAAATAAATCACAGAAGGGAAATATGTATGCTAAGATTAAATGTCACATAAGGCAAAAAAACTATTCTAAATTCCTATTCCTAATCTAGATTCCTATTCTGTCTTGTTTTATCCACATAGATAGTGCTCATTGTAGGAAGAATATATGTGATAGGGGAAAGGCTACTTAAATGTGAGAAACCTAGTAGGGAAGAAGGAAACAGGAGGTTTCACAGAAGCTATTTAGCAAATGTGAAGCAACAGAAGCTCTCTTGAGCTCTGAACACTGCTTGACACAATGCAGGGCCACAGAGCTCTGTGAACATCTGTGTCTTTCTAAAAAAAATGTCTTGCTTTGGAAGGGATACATTGCTGTTTATCTAAGGCTATGTCATTTCAAAATCTAATATATAGAACTGTGAGGATGGTATCAATAGAGTGTGGGTAAAAGACATGACACGAGATGCACTGTGGATCAGTTCTACAAGCCTGTATGACAAATACTGTGGGAATTCTATAGACTTCAGGTGTCAAAACCAGTCCTTATGGTATCCAAATCCTCTAATTACTCACACAGGGAGCTAGTTAGAATTTCAATTTTGTAAAAAGGTTTTGCTTTACTGATGTGAGGTAAACAGCTAGCCTGTTGAGGTCTAGTGCACCCTCTGGTCTTTGTCAGCTTGCAGATCACACTGCTTGCCCCAGTGGGAAGCTGAGACAATACCAAAATGATTATATAGCACCATTTCCACTGATTTCAGAAATCTAAGCAACAGGCCTGAAGAGCCACTCCCTTCCTACTGAACATTCAATTAAATGATTCATATGTTTTTCAACCAAATACTTTAACATTAATTTATTTAGAAAGCCACCACTACTGAAGATGGGATGCCATTGCCTGTAGTTCATTATTTCCTAGGAAATTAGTTAAACTCACATGAGTATTTAAATTAATAGACTTCCTTCTTTATCTCTTTTCTTGGATTGCTTTATTCATGAAGTGTGTTTTTCTCTTGCTCTTCTATGAAACTGATTGCACTATTGCTAGTGGAAATAATTTTACCATGTATATTAATTTTATTAAGTTGAATCTCAGTGTTTCTGCTGACCATCATTTCCAAGGAATTTCTCCTTAAGACAAACCATAAAGAAACCTCTTCTGGGTCAGATCCTGGTGACTCTGTCTCAGATTAATGTGTCTCAGTACTCTCTGACTTTGGCTAACTATCATGGTTCAATTCATCCTTCATTTTCATCCTTCCACATCACCAAAAGGATGGGGACAATATGTCTTTTCTGCTGGCCTTGACTCTTGCCTGTGAGGAGGACAAGACCTCTGCAAAAAGCACCATCTCTCTTGGCAAGCACCACAATATGGCCTGTAAGGGCTTGAACAAATTGACTGAGCGGTCATACTGCAGCTGTTTGACTCAGTACAGAGAGATGGCCAGTGTTCAACCAAGACAAAGAAGGTCCCTGGAAACCTTTGTCCTAAGTTTTGAATCTTACAGCAGTGCTGAACGGGGTGATCTAACTAACCTATGCAGGCTGAGCTGGTTCAGTGAGGATATATTTTCATAAATTTTACCCAATGTCCAGCCTCTGCAAGGCTCATCCACAGCAGTGACGCCCCTAGCATGAGCAGGCATTTTAACAGTGTTTTGTGGTTGCTTGGTCCAGTCCTTGTATTTGCTCTTTGCAAAAACACAAAATAACCAAGCGAATTCTAAATATTTGTTTGTGATACCATTACTTGGCTAGAAAATTAGTCTCTGTGTATGTATACATGAACAATGATAATATTAATTCATTTGTGATCATTTTTTTAATTGCATTGATTTAAAATATAACTACAATATATGGTGTATCCAGTTCCTATCCCTTCCTTACACAAAAAAGAATTAATGATCTTTCTTCTTTAATTTTGAAATACACAAAAATTTTTGCTTGCTTTGGCAATGTTCTGCAATGTAATCATGTACAGAAGTCTAGTCTAAACATCAGCAATTTTAATAAGAAATACTGCTATTTTATAATTTCTAGTAACTTCTTCCAAGCCCTAGAGGTAAAAGCTTTCCACACCCACACTGCATTGCAGTCTGGCTTGCACATGTGAAAGGCAAGCACTTCAGGAGAGGAGTTAGGTGACTGTGCACTCCAGGAACACTTCTCCAGTTATACAAGTTGCAGAATACTGGCAGGTCTTTTCTTTGTCCAGCCTGCAGGAGTGAGCATTTGGAGAACCTTTTGGCCCCGTCAGAATCAGGTGATGTTCTGAGAATCTGTATTTTCGCCACCCTCTGACCTGGAAAATCTTGTCCACATCTTTGAAAATTCCAATTTTCAGTGAAATGCAATGAAAGCTCTATTACATCAGGGATTTGTGTACTAACATGGAAAACTGAGTAATAACAAAAGGGGAGAGAAAAAGAGGGGTGCTGAAACTGGCACAACAAAGTGCTAGTAGACTACCAGACAGGACAGGGGGTGATTAGAAGTACAGTGGGAAGAAGAAACTACACAGTCATGAAGAAGTCAAGTTAAAGTAATTGAATGGGAACTAATGAGATTAGCCAAAACTCTAATGATACAGTCAGAAGGATGCGAAATCAAAGGGCATTCACCTCCTGGGAGAAAGAAAAATGTGCATGTGCAGAAAGCCAAGACAGAGAAACACAAGGGCATGGATGGGAAGTCCTCTGTGTACAGTAAGGTAAAGAGTAGTCCCTCTGAAAGCATTTGACTAGAACAAGAGGTAGAGCTATGATTCAAGATGAGGAGGGATCAAGACTGAACAAGGTCACAGGTATGAATGGCAAATGTCCCATGCTACTGACAGTGATGGCTTGAGATATTGTGGTGGTGCGTTCCCCCTTAACACCTTTTCAGGCTGCAGTGCTCTCTGAGAAAATGCTTGTAAGGCCTCATCCTTGAAAATGCCACCTGGGCTTAAGTCTTTCTGAGCTTATCAAGAACCACTGTCTCCTCTCAGAAACTCTTCACGAGCTTCTGTTTTTCCCATGACCAGCCTTGGAAAATATTTATCTGGCCTGAATGGCGTAACTTTCCTGTTGTCATGCTACCAAAGAAAGTGCCAACCCAAACTGTGGCCACGATGAAACATTGTAATAACTAAAGTTCATTCTCATGCAACCGTATAAACAGAGTCAGACCCATCTGGAGACGCAAAAGCATCTGAAATGAGTATATTCACTGACCTCTGAGGAGAAATTTTCCACAGCTACCTTATCTTGTACTATGTCTGCGTATGTCTGCCCTGGAAGTTAGGTTAAGTTATAATTTAGGATAAATGCTGCTAAGTGTTATTTCTCTATTAGATTGTAAAGGTTAAGCTATAAATAAAGATATCAGTTAGGTTAAAGTACTGTTAAGTTTAAGTGTTGTTAAGCTTTCAGATGCATTCTTTTTCATTCTTGTTTACACTGAGACATTTTCATTCTTTACACAGACACACACACGCACTTAGGTAGTTTCAATTAAATTCTGTTTTAATAGATTTTGTTTGGCTTTGTTGTTGCTTGCCTCCCTCCTTGTGCCTCAGCTGTCCTTTGTAGGTAGAGTGAATCTTGCCAACAAATCTGTTGTGCTTTGTCATTTAATATTAAATCTGACTTTTGCTCATACTCTTGCTGGTGATTTTTTGAGCAATCTCAAACACACTTGTTCAGGACAGATATGAAGGTGGTTTTAGAACAGAATGGTTTCAAAAAGGTTTGGTTTTAACAATGCCAAATGAGTCAAAATTAGCAAGGGATGTTGGTAGAGTCAGTTTACACACATGGTTGGATACACAGCAGTAGAGCTTTTAAAGGGCCATTGATGCATCAATGTCTGTAAGAGGAGTGAGAACTGACACCAAAATTACATCTCTGCCCAGAGACTTCTCCAGAATAAAACAAACAAACAAACAAACAAACAACACAAAAAAAACCAACAAAGGCAAAGAAAATTATCAGATCTCTGTGAAAAATCAGACAGAACCGGAATACCTAATAAAAAGATATATCAATGGCTGAGCATTTTAATTTCTTAGAACAGAAACTAGGTTTTCTTCCTCTTATGGGGTGAATATTTGGCAGGCTGCACTATCTGAACTTGCTTAGCAGTAGTAATTACCAATTAAGTAATTTGAGTAATTAAATGAAATAGTCATATTCCTAGTTTGCTTTCAGGCCTTATCAATACTTATTTCCTCAGTATTCACAACCACTTATCAATACTTATCAATACTTATTTCCTTATCAATACTTATTTCCTCAGTATTCACAACCACTTGTGGTAATCTGCTGTCCTCCCAAGTAAACAAAAAATAATAGAAAATATTGCTCTATCAATTTTTAACTGCTGCATAAGTTATTCCCCTCTTTCAGAATTCATTTGCTATACTTTAATTATACTCCTCTACTAAAATTGTTCCAAAGCACTTCATATGAAGGCTAAACAAAACAACATCCTAAACTTGTGCCATTTATTGTGACAATCTGTCAACTTGTTGTGACAGGCGTAACAGATTGGTAGCAAAAGCTGAGCAGCAAAGGCTGGCTGGCTGACTTTTGTTTTAATAGATGATACTCTTTACTTGGCTACATTTTTAAGAGTTATCAGGACTAGAAAGACCATTTTCAAAATAATTAAAAACTCCTTAAAGCTGCAATGTAAGTAGTGTTGTAGTCTTGGGGGAAGAGGCAAACCACAGCTTTTTCATCCACACCAGGCCTTAGAGGAGACACGAACTTATTTGCATGCGGGAAACTTGGGATGCAGATTTCTTCCTGATTCAGTACAGGTTGATTGATAGTTTGAGTCAGGGCTGGGCTGAAGATGATGACACTGAGTCACTGTTAAAAATCAGCTTCCCAGCTTCTCCTCCTAAAGGCAGTCTGTCAGGGCTTGGCCAGGAAATCAGATCACTGTTCTCATTTCCTGTGCTGTGAGGTGTGGGTTTGGAGTCATAGAGTCATAGAATATCCTGAGTTAGAAGGGACAAACCAGGATCATCAAGTCCAACTTCTGACCCTGCACAGAACCCCCCAAGAGTCACAGCATGTGCTTGAGAGCACAGACCAACCACTCCCAGTGGAGGTGTGGATAGGCTGGGGAAAAAAACCACAGTATTAGATACATATTCCTTTGGCAAAGAAGAGGCACTTTAGGTATCACTGCACAGCTGAAGCTCCCAGACAGATATAGGCCCTGCAAAAAAATCACTATTTTGCTCAAATGTATGGAAACCACAAACCTGGAAACTTCTTGCTGGGAAACAGAATTGCTAGTAAGAAGTTTCTGAAAACAAAACTGACAAGCAGCCTCTGTCTGGCTCTGCTCATGACTTCAGCACCAAAGGCCAAATCCACCAGAAATTAGCCCATAACCATGAAGACCTTAGCCAAAACTCAAAATACCTCTAAAAAGATCTGGAAACGTGTAAACCAGTACAGTCAAAAGCATACAGACATCAACAATATCCCAGACAACCAATTTTCCAGAATTCACCAGCCACATACTTGACTGCACCAATAATAACCAGAGACTGAAGCAAGGAGATCAAAACAGTACTGGAGGTAAAACTCACAGATCTGTTTTTTGTTTTTGTGCAGAAAAAGCAGCCAAATAGAATAAAGATTAGTATAGTTAATAACAAAAAGCCATTATTATAAATTGCAAGTGCACAATACCTCTTAAAATGCCATTGCCCAGTAAACACCATATTTATACATTGTGACAATCATTTAATCAGATGGCAACCTGATGAAGACGGATCAATTAGTCATGCAGAGACTGTACTGGAACCAGGAAACATGAGAAGACTTAAAAAAGGAGACAGAAATAAAAGCTGCATATAAAGAAAGTCAAGCCATTATGTCTGTTTTCATCCAGTAGAAGGAAGTGTGAGGATAGAGGAGACATTTTTATCTTGGGCTGTGCAAACAGCACACAAGATAGTTAAAGAGAAGAAAATTACTACCAAAAATGTTGTGAAATTCCACAATTCAAGAAAATGGCTTATTAAGTAGCCTATTCTAAGCTTAAACTTAAAATAAATACAACAGCAAGAAGTCATGAAATGCTATGAAAAGATGCAACCAAAGGTTTTAGGGCTCTCTGCATGCTCTTTTTATTTATTTTTTTTTTCTGGACTCCAAAGCCAGGCAAAAACCCAGCCCAGGCAGACAAAGAGAAAGGGAAAATAATTGTCTGACTAATGTACTTTCCACACTCAGTAGAGAACACCAAAAGTTGTTGGGTGCTCTTCTGTAGCTGAAGACAAGTGTTGGTACTTCTAATGGTGCACAGAGTACCACTGGCTCTTATATCCATGCCCCAGGACGGCTGACAGCACCCTCAGAACTTCCACCTTGCATAAAGCCCTTCTTATGTCACAGCAACAGCTGTCATTTAACTCTTGATTTTTTTCTCACTAACATGACAAGGAGTCTTGTTAGTGAGAAAAGGAAAATTAGAAAAATAAGGCGTTTTTGAGATCTCTAAAATGTGCTAAAATGAAACAAATATTCCTAACATTCCCATAAGGTGTTTTAATTCAAAAGGAGCAGCTTGTCTAGAATTGCCTCCACTCTAACTCATGACTTAGCAAAACTCTGTCTTTGACTTTAAAAGAAATACCTGAAAGACCTTTAGAATGTTTTTCATTTTTACTGCCATGTATTAAGCCACTCACAAACTCTGTATCAACAAAAATGCCTTTCTACAAGATAGTTCACAGAGTCGGTAGAAATAGGATAATTCACTAGTAAATCTGACAGACTTCATCAGAAAGTCTGTAAGTCTATTTCACTATGTCTGATATAACTTTGTACACTTGCATTACATTTGTACATGCAAATGCTCACTTATATGCCATTCACTGAAAATTCACAGAAGCAGTTGTTTCACAAAAAAAATTATGAATTTCATCTCAAAAGTTATACTGCTGTTCAAACATCCTGTTACCATTATGAAGTTTTCTGATTCTGTTCTATACGCTACATTTTCTACTGGAGACTTACCCTGGAGCCATAAAAGCTGCAAGGCTGGCAAAGGATTTTCCACTTCAGCAGGTCTTCAGAGGAAACCTGAATATCGTTTATAGCCATAGTAATGTATGGAGTCAGAATCAGACAGACCACACTGGCCAAATACCACTACCCATTTTGTCCATGCTTTCTTATTTTCATCTCTAGAAGGTATGATGCTGTGGGGTTCAACCCAAGGCACGAATGCTGGTAGTGTGCTTTCAGAAGACAGACGGCTGAAAAATTTCTTACCCTATCCTTATTTGTCTCTTTTCTCCTGAAAAAAAAAGGTAATTTCTTCAGGTCTACAATATTTCCAGTTTGTATAGATGTATGAAAATAGCATACTTCTTGAGAAATTCTATTAATCAGAGATGCAATTTAGATTATAAATAAAGTTGTCTTTAGAAAAAAGACTGGAAATTCGATTTTTTAGTCCCCTACAAAAAACAGCTTGTGCAAAGTAAATCCCTACAGATATTAGCAAAGTTTAATCTTGAGAGATATCACTTTGGATTCTATCATGACAAAGAAAATATAACCAGTTGGGTTATCATTACTATGCTTATTCTCAACTTCACCCTGCATTTTCAGTTTCATAGAATGGTTTGTGCTTGAAGATCATCTATTTCCAGTGCCCCTTACATGGGCAGGGATGGCATTCACTAGATCAGGTTGTTCAGGGCCTCATCTAACCTGGCCTTAACCACTTTCAGGGATGTTGTACCCACAGATTCTTTGGGCAACCTGTTAGAGTGCCTCACCATCCTCTGAGAAAAGAATTTCTTCCTAATATCTAAATTAAACAGCCCTCTCTCAGTTAAAACCGTTGACCCTTGTCCTGTTACTATCTATCTGCTCATATAAAAAGTCCCTCTCCCTCCTTTTATGCACATAGAGATTTTGACAGTTGCAGAGCAATTAAGCTGTACTTCTGATACACCTATGTACTTCAATATAAATAAAAGGAAAATAAACTGCCTGAACTGATGGAGCAAATGTACATTCAGATGTGAATGAGCCATAGCATGGACAAACTTAAGTTAAAGTAAGAAAGACCATGGAAAAACAGGGAAGAGAAACTTCCCTGGTGCAGGAAAGTTCACCATTGCAGAGACATTTACTTCCCTGTCCTTTTTACTCAACCTGAAAGCACGGCAGGGCTGGCACAAAGCTGTTCTTCTGACAGTTTTCTAGATTCTTCTGCTAGATCACTGTTAAGTGGCACTGGCAATGTAATATTTCAGGACCTGGAAGCAGAGCAGCACACAATCAGACTCAAGGCATGCAGCACAAAGATAAGGTAACTGGAAGCTGAACCAGTTTGCACCTCCACCAATACTGGCAAGTGCCAACATCTGGCTGCTTGGCTGAAGAGCTGGGAGTCTGCCCACAAGGACAAACCAGTGGGGCCGAGCTGATGCACGGCCCCCAAGTGATGGGGACCTCCTGGCACCCCAACACTCCAACCCCAGGCTAATGGCTGCACCATGCCAGAGCTGGACATCTGTGTAGGTAGACAAGAGCTGGGGAGAAGGCTGGATTGCAATGCCCTAAGGGCCCTGACATTAACTTCACAAGATTCATACTCTGCCCATATTGCCCTATCAGATCAAATACCTGAGATGTTCTGGGAACCTGCAGAACAAATGGAAAAGGTGCTAAAAGGATTAATAAAGAGGAGAGGAAAGAGAAGAGGAAAAATGCCAGCTCTATGGCTCTTAGCCATTTTGTAGAGATGTTGCTAAATCATTGATAAAATTTATTATTTTTTTTACCTTCAGTTATGATGGGACCAGAACTGATTATGATATTCTCTAATTGGTGACAACAAGGCATTCTTATAAGAAACTATCTCTGGCAGCTGTAGTTACAACACAGATAATATGCTACATACTATTTCAACACATCTGCTCAGTGCTGTGTAGGAGATGAGATCATTATTCACCTGTTTGGCCTGTGGGATATGGTAGGGGCATTCTGTGACAGCAACTTGTTCTTTGGCAATCTTCATTGTGGTGCCAGCTGTTTCCTGCACAAGGGTGTTTTCTGACTGTACACTGTCTCCCATCACTGCTCTGTAACAACCAATAGGCCTGTACAAAAAGACAACAATAGAGCAATTAACTTCTGACAATTCTGACATGTTAAAACAAGGATTATTAATATTCCCAAGGATGATCATTCTAACCTAGTTTAGCCAACCAGCCCTGTAAATCTGGCAGTAAATAACAGAGCTCACCTAAAGCAATAGAAAATTTGGAATTAAAACCAAATAAATTGGTGGTATTTAATCATACTTTGGAAGTTGAAATTCTTGCATTAATTTCAAAGTGGGCAATGGCATCTAGTGTGTAATGATGAAAGCGTAACAAATCTCTCACTCTCTGAAACTGAGATGCCTGCACAAATGGCTGTGCCATTGAACAACGTGAAGTTCTCTTTTGTGGCTGAACTCTTTAGTTCACATTTTATTTTTTCCCCTTTTTTTTTTTAACCTTGAAGGGACTATTTAACCCCATTGTTTACTATTACTTAATTCATAGCAAAAGTCAAAGATTCCTACTGAGTTATCGCTGCATCAACTTGCCATGAAAAATGTAGAAATTTCCTTTTTCCTTCTTGAAAAAAATGAACAATATAAAGGAATCAATAAAATCTGTTTCCACTCATTAATGCCTCAGCCTAGAATTACAGGTTTCTTCTGCCATGATCTTGGTGATGTGGTTTGGAGCACAGGTGGTTGCCATGAAGAAACATCTATAGCTACAGGTAAAGCAGTAGAAGTTGCCTGCACAGGTTACCTGAACACAGCTCAATCACTAGTTTGTGATGGTCCTCTGTTTTTAACCATCTGTGTGATTCCTGCAGAGTTTTACCTGTAGCAATTGAAGCAGGAGTTCTGGAAATTAAACATTACGAAGGAAGACTACCTGAGAAAAAGAGCAAAAAAAGATGAACAGTTCAATACAAGCTTCATAACAACTATGTATCTCAAGATTCAGCAGGATGTTGCTTGGTCTGTGCAAGAAAAGGACAAATGAATGCTATTTAACATTTTGCTTGAACAGTTTTCCCATTCAGAAAACTATCTGAAATACAATAATGAGAAAAGCAGAACTGTGAAGGATTTTAAAGGGCTGATTACCTTTCTAGGACGTATAATCTGATATATGCTTTGTTTATCAAGAGTAAATTCAGTAGTTGAAAAGATTAATTGAACCTATTTTATGTACTTGTACATGCTCTCACAGAGAAAGTAACTTACTTTTTCTTTTCTTATTGACTCTCGCATAAAGACCTGCAATACACCAGCAAGAGTAAAATGACTCTTCTAAATTGAGTAGTTCATAAATCTTACAAGACACCAATCCATCCAGTGGTTTGTTGGTTCAGGTTTTTTCCTTCTTTTGTATATCCAAATAAAATAGGAGTTTATGCAGGAGATGCACAGTATTTGCTGTTGCTTTTCTCCTCTCCCAGTATACAAAAGGCTTACTCGTGCTCTACCCTCTACTCTCTCTCTCTCCTTCCCCATAAACATAATGCATGCGGTGTGCAGACACATACATGTGCATCTATGTACATTAACTTTTGACTTTTCAGCTAATGGACAAAAAACTGCTATGACTTCAAGGCACAAAGCCCTCTGTTTTGGAGGAGCTGTGTGGCCTGGCTCTTGTAATTTGCTGAGGGTTAAATTTATCATCCCAGCTACACTCACGAAGTGAATGATCTTTAAAAAAAAAGTTATGCTCTAATGTCTTTTCCCCTATGCACTTTATGTTCATCTCAATGCCATGGACAGCAGCATGTCATTTAGTTCTGACTTCTTCTGTGCATAGCAGTCTGGAGGGATATCTGATCTCTAATGGCTACAGGCTTTCAAAAGATAAATGGTATTTTTGTCACCCACACTGGTTCATATGTTATTCATCAGGGCTAAAGACTAACTTAAAGGTGCAGTTGGTCATTCCACACCCTGGGCAAAAAATTCTTCAGGACTCAGCATTCCGAAGTATCCTAAGAGGGGACTTTTCCTAGCCCTTGCTAATAACAAAAGGCTTGCTTCACTTAATTTAGTTCCTCTTTTGGAGACTACTGACAACATACCTAGATGAGCAGGTTGCCAAGCTAGGCTTGGGACATTTCCATGTCTTCCGTCACTCCATGGCAAAAGCCATGAAACCTGTTGAACTGCAGCTAGTTCCAGCTTGCTGGAAACTGGCACTTGAAACTTCTTAAAACTGCAGCACTGAGCATCTGTGGCACTGCCGATGATTCATCTACCAGTAAAATGTTCAATAGATATGCATGACAACAGCAGCCGCATTTTCTGCAGCCACCTTTTGGATTCTGGTCCAGTTTGGAGACAGAAACATCCTTCATCTCTGCATTTTCACTTTAATTTGATGAACCTTAGAATCTCATTTGAAGCACAGCAGGCAGGTACTAAAGGAGGAGGCCCCCACAGAACACCCTGGGTTATTATGTACTTCTGACAGGATGAACCGCAAACCTCCCAGGCCTACATGAGTAAGCTCTGCATGCATGTACAGCAAAATAACTCTGGTGGATTTATCTGCTCTCATTGTCTCTCCTGAGATTTCAAGCTACCCCAGTGTGAGAGACTGGAGAAAATAATTATTTGCTCAAAAACAACCAAAGCATGTGTGTGCACAGCAGAGTGGCAAGGTAAGCTCTGCAAAAAGTGAGATGATGCACTTCTCCATATCCCACCTCCCTGGAGCCTCTAGTCCAGCTCTAGAATGGTTATCAGCCACTGGCACATCAGAAGCCCCACATGGAGGGGTGGGTTCCAGGAGGCTAAAGCAGATAAAAGCAGTTGCACGAACACCATTTTCCTAACTTCTTCTTCTTGAAATCTGGGTAACCCTAAGTTGGATGGGTTAGAGTTTGCTAAGTTAATGCCTTGTGAAATGCTTTATGTCGATTGAATGTTTTAAAATTTGCCAGGTACCCTTATTCTCTTAAGTTTGCCTGTAAAAATTTGTTTAACCTCCTGAGAACACTGTGTTTCTCCCATATGCCTGTCTCTGGGAATAAAAATCTTAACCTTAAAGAAACATATCCAGAGAGTCCAGGGCTTTACACTCCAGGTCTGGTAGATAAGACACCTTCTTCTCAAAAGGCATCTGGAAAACAGGCAGAATATCCAGGGAAAGTCAAATAGCCCTGGATAAGTTTATGTGGGTTGCTAAATCAAACACAACTGCTGGCTGAAGTCTTGTCAAATCCTACAAGATTATGGCAGGGGAACTCTAGAAGAGGACTGATAAAGCTAATTTCCTGATTAATGCAGCTCAGTCCCTGTCCTGGTTTTGGCTGGAATTTGAGTAGATATTTTTTAGAAGCAGGTACAGCACTGTGTTTCAGATTCAGTATGAGAATGATGCTGATAACATACTGATGGTTTGGTTGTTGTGAAGCCTGCTTACTCTGAGCCAAGGACTCTTCAGCGGCTCATGCTCTACCAGTGAGGAAGCGCACAAAAAGGTGGAGAAAAGAATGGCCAAAACAGGGGACCTGAACTGGTCAAATGGATGTTCCACAAAATAGAATGTCACACCCAGTATATAAATGGGGGAAGTTACCCAGATGAGGGCCTACCTGGGTTTGGCATTGGCCAGCATGTGGTGAGCACTTATGTTGTTCATTATTTACTTTTCTTTGGTTCTCTCTCGCCCTCCTTTTTATTACTATTACTAATACTACTATAATATTTTCCTGATGTTCAATCATTAAACTGTTAACCAAAAAGTTTCACTTTTCTTTTTCCCCCCAGTTCTCCTCCCCATCCCAGTGGGGTAGGGTGCTGTTGAGTAAGCAGCTGCATGGTAGTTAGTTGCCAGCTGGGGCTAAGCCACAATGACGATGCTTTCTCTACACATGTACAACCCTTAATAGCAGCTGATGCCAAGTCATGCTGCTTACTCACATATGCAGGTAGGTGCAGTGGGAGCGATGAGCTGGTTTACACAAAGCAGCACTGGAAAGCAATGGCGGCCTGTAGCACACTTGTTTTCCTCAGTCGTGCTTACTGCCCTAGACACCCTTCACGTTTTAATGACAATTTCCTAGTAATGAGTGTAATGAAAAACAACCAAATGAGGTTTCCCACACTGTAAATGTCTTTGAAGTATTGAGAATGTTTTCTGACAGCTTGCTCTTTTCCTGTGTTTGCACCAGATCCCATGCAGCATGCAGCTCCTGAGACCTCAAGAGCAGATTCCCATGGGACTCCTGGGTGGTTTCTCTCAAAACAGAGAAGCAGCCTTGCAGTTCTTTTTTTCCTCATTGCACTGAAATTTTTAAGCTGAACCATCTTCTGATCACTGTGGCCCAAGACCATGCCATCTCCCAACAGGCCTACTCCATAACAAACCAGTAAGTCTAGGGTACCTTTCCTTTCCCTAGGTGCCTCTATGAGTACTTATAATACAAAGTTCTTTCCCATAAACTGTACAAATTTTTCAAATCTGCTCACCATAGCAGGAGGCATTTCTAGCTGGTCTCTAGAAAGTTGAAATCTGCCACAAGGAGAAAGGCTGCTGATTCAGAGATTTGTCCTAACTGCCTGTTAAATTAACTTCTCAGCACTGGCATCCTGGCTGGGCAACTGATAGAAGACACCCACCATATCTGCTTTGTCTTCCACCACTTCATCTTCACCCACAGACTCCCAACCACATCATCACCAGCTGTAAGGGCTGTATAAAACCTCTCCCTTCTATTAAGTGCAAGAGCTCCACCTTGTCCTGCCCTCTCCTCAATAGCCTGTACCCTCCATCCCAGCACTCTGGGTGTAGAAGTCCCACTTATGCCAAGGATATCCCAGCTGTGTGAATGGACCAAGGCTTCCAGTCAAAGGCACTTGCAGCAGCAATCCCTGAGCCATCTGCCAGTGACACCCCAGGCCCTGAGACCCTGCCCTCCAGGAGAATTTGGGGCTAAACAGAACAAAGAGAGCCACCACATTCACTCCCAGGAGATGCCAGAGAGCTCTTAGTAGCCAACAGCCAGACTGGACCACAGCAAGCCCACCACTATAGTTCACAGCATGTGGTCCCTGGACCTCCCAGTGCCTTGAGGCTCCTTCAGACATTTGTGCTCCCGAAACCTAATCCTATGGTAGGACCAACCTGACCCCTGCAGCCCAGAGAACCTCCTAGGGGCAAGACTGGAGGTGACTGACTGTCACCACTCCTGACTCCCTCTCAGGCTCAGCCAACCTGTGCCAACTGGTTGAGCAGGAGCAGCCCTTCTCCACAGCCTGGGCACTTCCAGGTGATGAAGACCATGGTGTAAAAATGCGGGTGTCAGAATGGTGGGTGCTGCTGCCTATCATCTGTCCCCAACAAACCTCTCTTCTTGAAAAGCAAGCTGAGTTAATGTCCAGGCAATGCAGTCAAATCCCCACTTAACACTCAGCGCAACTGGCTCAGCGACAGAGGCAAGAAAGGCTCTTTCACTAGGTTTTATCCCAGCAGAGCGTGGCTGAAGGGGACCCAGCAAGGAAAAGAGAACCACGTGGAGCAGGCAGCTTGAAAAGGGGAAGGAGTGAGGAGTGGAGCTAAGGGCTGGGCAGAGGAGTTTGGTCTCCAGGGGAAGGGGGGTGGCCACCAGGGATACCAATCCAGTGTGGGACAGGACAAACCAGGGGAAGTTGCAACACAGAAGTCCATTTGGGAGTCTGTTTTCTTTCCCCTAGGAGGACCAACTCTGTGGTAAGTAGTTACTACTGTTTCCAGGGCTGGGGACTTGGGAATTGACTGAGGCAGGAGAATTCATGGGATGTTACAACGGAGAGACAAGCTGCCCCTTCAGCCCCTGGATAATCACAGTGGAGCAGGCTGTGGAAAAGCCCCACTCTGGAGCAGGTAGAGATGCCCTTATGGAAGCTACAGCTCATGGAGATCTCACGCAGGAACAGGCTCCTGTCAGGAGCTGAAGCCTGCACTTAGGGGCACATACAGGAGCAGGTTTCCTGGCAGCTGGAGCAATCTGTTTCAGAAGTACTGCACACCTGTAGAAAGGGCCCATGTTAGATGAGAGGAACAGTGTAGAAGCAGCAAGAACGTGATGGACTTAACACAATACCCATTCCCCATCCTTCTACACAGCTGGGGAGGAGGAGGTAGAATGTTGTGGTGTGCACGGTTTTTGTAAGGGTTTGGTTCAGTTTTGTACTTTATTATTCGTTTAAAAAATAATGGTCTTGTTCAGGGTTTCCCC
>JACDOX010000278.1:465570-763386 GCA_014549065.1 Cardinalis cardinalis | reverse complement strand
GGGGAAGGCGGGCAGGGAGGGGCCGGGGCCGGAGGAGGAGCCGCGCCCGCCGCACTTAAGGGCCGTGACCGGCGCTGCCCCGCGCTCGGGCGGGCCATGGAGCTGGCACGGGATTGCGTGGGATCGCTGCTGCGGTGAGTGCGGGCACACTCCCGCCCCTTCTCCATGCCCAGTCCTCTATACCCTTCTCCATGCCGGCCGGTGGTCCCAGCTGCCGGCGGTGCCCGGGGCCGGGCGGCCCTCGGTGGCTCCAGCGCTGCGGAGCAAAGGGCGCGGTGCGAGGGCGGGCGGGGCTGTGCGGGATTAACCCCGATGGACGCTGCGTGGGAGAAGCAGGTCAGGATGGTGTCGCAGCCCTGGAGCCGGCTGAAGCCCTGCTGAGGGAAGCACAGGCAGGAGCCCTACCTGCCTTTGAGGCTTGGTGGCCTCTCGGCTCCCGAGGCTGCTGCCCACTATCCCGGTGATGCTGCCACCGAGCCAGCCGTGGCCGGGGCCGTACCGCTCTGTGCGCTGCTCGGACACCCCTCCGCTGCCGCTGCGCTTGCGGCAGCTCCACAGCTCGTGTTTGAGCAGGAGAACCACGCTGCGACTTGAACCCCAAGTCTCCTGACTAACTTCCAACCTTCTTCTATTTTGTTTTGGTTTTTCTGTTGTTTTGCCTGGCTGTTAGTGCTGCTGTGGTTGCCAGTGAACCCTAACCTAAAAATCAATCCGTGCTGTATCCTGGAGCGTGTTGTGCAACGCTGGATTTTCTGAGCGGGGCCGAAGACCATTGCACCACATTCTTAGACAAACATATGGGGCACATTGCAAACAAAGATAAAGAGTGAAATATGCGTGCAGGGCTCAAGGCAGGCTTTTAATCCTCGCTTTCTCGTAAAGAATTAATTCATCTCTCACTGGAGTGAATGCTTGTGGCAGCATTTGTGAAGCCCTCTCTAGCAGATTGTAGTTATCCAAAACAAACTGGATAAAATGCTGAGGTTTGAAGGTATTTGGTCTTTCAATTATAAAATATTTTTGTATTTTCCACAGATGTGGGATTCTTTCTTCCTGTAGAGAAAAGCCAGGACTTGATCCTTTTGGCTTTAAAGATTAATAAAACAATAGTGGATTTGTCTGTATTTGATGTGTCACTCAACTTTCCAGTAAAACCGACTGCACCTTAGCTCCTTTCCACCACTTGTTTCATGACTTATCTTGATCAGCTTTTGATAGGAAATTATTTTTGGTAACTCCAGTCTAACAGAGGAATTCCCTGTATCAGGAATTGGTTTGTCTATGTTTTGAGGACAGCTACAACAAGAATGGATCTTTCTAAGAGCTGTGAATGTAGGCTGGCCTGTTTAATCCTATGATCTAGGAAGGAGAGTGGCACACAAATAGAAACAAGCTTTCAGCAATAGGCCCAGAAATTGAAAGATTCCCACTCTGTTTATCTTGGTGCTTTTCATCATCCTGTCTTTTGTCTCTTCCTTAGTTGAAACCTCAGCCTGCCCTGGAGCCCAGACTCACTTCTTCATGGGCAGGCTGAGTTTAAAGATGATATTGACAGGTTTTATCAATGTGTAGGTGAAATTTCACCACTGTTAAATAACTTCTTGAGATCTTTCCTGTTTGGTGGCCGTAATGTAAGCCCTGATTTATAGATCTCTTTGTTTTTATTGCTCTGACTTTAGATAGAACTAGGCAGCAGTGTGGGGTGGCTGATCCTGACCCCTTGAGAAACCTCTGCTCAAAGCTTTGAAGTACAGCTCGTAGAGTTGGCTGGGGTGAGCTCCATTAGCTCAAGTCCTGCCCACAGGCTGTGTCCMTAGCATTTCTCATTCTTGGTCAGTGTGTATGTTTTGGCTGTTACCCTTATGCTTTGTCTTTTGTGAATGACAGCTTGGCTTCAGGTTACTGTTCTACACACAAGTTTTCAAATTTGTGGGAGGCAATGAAGTGCAATCAGCTGTGAAAGCTCTCGGGAGCCCGGTGCTGCACTGTTTGCCATCAGGTGCCCTGTGAAGGGATGTCACCAGCCCCAGAGTAGATGAGCAGGCTTCCTTCCTTCCTTCCTGAGGGAGAGACTCAGCGGTTCAGAATGTGAGCTGCCCACGAGCAGCAGGGTGACTGGGGGCCCATTAATTAGTCACAGAGAGATTGGCAAACAGGGCCTGCCCCAGCAGCCTTCCCTTCTGTGGGGCTTCAATGCCCTTCTCAGTGCTACTGGCCCCGTGTCCTCCTCCCTGGCCCTCTCCCTTTTCCAGGAGGAACAGTGCTTCTTAGCTCTTTAGTATGAAACAGTGCTTGTTTCCTGAAAGCCAGGCTGGCTGCTCATCCTCTCCAGCTTTGTCACAGGAAGGACAGAGATTTCCATCAGCCGTGTGTGTAAATGCCAAATGGTGAGAGCCACTGTATAGCCAGGACTAGCACCAAASAGCATGAGCTGGAACAAAACTGCTGAAGGTTCTCCTCCTTTAAAAGAATTAAAGCTCTAATAATGCCAAGGAGTTTTTGTGGAAGATATAAACTTATTATTTAGAGGAAAGGTGATAGCCCAGAAGAGTGGTTCAGAATTGGATTGGTAAATCAATTATTTGCTGAAATCTGAATCTGCTCAGGCACAAAAATTACATTCTGTGCATTCCAAAAATATGCTTATAGACCWCATAAGAGGTGTGGAAAAGATATTTATTCTGCACGGTTGGTGAGGATTTGCATAAAAGGTGGGACTGGGACATTATAAGTCGAGTAACTTTATACCATCTCATTGTATTTTGTTCTATGAAGTCCTGTATTTACTCTCTGGCTGCAGATAGAGGCTGACAGTTCACTCTACCCTCAGTGGAAGTGTCTGAGAATAGATTTTACTACATAAAGTTGACTTTTTACACTTATGTGGGAGAAAAAAATGGGGATGCATCCCTTTCCCATCCCTGAGCAATTCAGCATGAAGGAGSCAAAGGTATTTACGGAGGGTAAAGTCCAGGAGTGTGGGAGACAAAATATTGCCTCCCTTTGAAAGACTTAGCAATCAATCCTTCCCAGGTGTCGGGCAGAATGCTATTTCTGGCAAGCTGAGTATTGACTTAGCCATTATCATTTGGCAGAAAAAATTGTCACTAGGTGTAGGTGAGAGCAGATCTGTACATTGGTGTGGGAGTAGGCTGTTACTGGTGTTATGTTCTTGGTTTACCAAAGGTAAATATGCAATTGCCCAGAAAAAATTTAAATCTATTTCTAAAAGTGATTTAATTCTTCCAGCCTTGCTGGCAACCTGCTCCCAGACTATACTTGGATATTAACTTTGATTGCGTTTAACTCCTTCTCATACAAGCCTCTTATTTTGTGTTTTTCAAAACCAGATGGAGTTTTATATTTACAAACAAATGCCTTGACTCTTCAAAGTCAAGTGTAGCTGTATCACAAAGCTCTGCTTGCATTCTGCCAAGGGGTGCTTTCGATATGGATAATATGTTCAGTCTTCCTAAAACAAACCCATATCTTAACACAACAAGACTGCTTTCAACTAATTATGTATCTCACTGAGTGTTTATCTTGTAAATGAAGAGAATAAGCTAAGTAACTGAATGCAGTAAGAGCTGCTGCCTTTTAAATTCAGTTTTACAACCCATCAGCTTTGCTGTGATTGTGACCTTGACGTCAGCCGAGCTAGAGGTGTCTGCTTGAAATTGTATTTATTTTAAAAGCCTTTCCAAATSTCATGGGCAAGAGAGAGTTCAGAGACAACATATCTGTAGGGCAGTGCAGTATTTAGTTTTGATGTTAAGCTCCAAGAGTGTTGAGGTGATCTGTGGATTACTTGTATAATGTGATTATGTCAACAGTCTTCCTCCTTGCAGTACTTGCCATGACTGTTTTTGTAACTCTTGAATTTTTGTTTGTCTTAGATCTTTCCTATCCATGGGAGCATCTGTAGGAGCAGTAACAAAACAGACCCTGTTCCCTCCTCTCATGCCTGCAGGGCGCCCTTTCCGAGTGTCCAACGCGTCCCGCAGCAGCAGGAAGGGAATTGTCGCCAGCAGCCTGCAGGAGCTCCTCAGCAAGGTACAGCAAACACTCTGACTGAAGCTCACAGGGAAATACCTGTGAGTATCCCAGAAAGACAGCCCACACACTCTGGTTCTTCTAAACAAAACCACCACTAGGGAAGTATTTCAGATAAGTGAGTCTCAATTTGGAATGATTCTTTAGAATGCTGAAATCTCCTGGGTTTTTTTTCAGACTTTGGATGCCTTCGTTATAACTGCTGGAATAGTTACTCTGGTTTTGGAGGAAGATGGCACAGTTGTGGACACAGAAGAGTTCTTCAAGTCCCTGGATGACAATACACATTTCATGGTTCTAGAAAATGGACAGAAATGGACACCAGTAAGTGTTGACTGCTTCTCTCATTTGAGTAAAATAGATGGAGGAATGTTTGTGGCTGCTAAAACTGTTGGAAAGGGGGGAGAAGAGAAGGAAAAATTCCTCTGAAGAGGTACGGTGTAAACTCCTTGTTGAGACTTCCTGGATGAAAAATCGGGTTCATATTTCTTATTGTCCCTTTTTTGTACATAGATCTGTTGGCAAAATCCATCAGGAATTGAAGTAAAACATTTCAACTGAAAAGACTTACAGGGAAAAGACCCTGCTTTTGGAGAAGCTCAGAAATATTCATTCTTGAGCCTTTTTGTAACATAAAGAAAATTAGGACTTTGATGCCGTGAAGTACAAAAAATACAGTGTCTTTGAAGATTAGATTTAGGCTGTAAAAATGCTCAAACAAAGTAATATAAAGTAAGTTCTGCCATCTGAAGGCAGTAATAGTTAATGATAGTTAGAAAAATGCCTTGTTTGATTTTGCAAAGAGCCAGAAGTTGGCATCAGAAYCTAATGTTAGTCAGCATGCTTCAAKATTTTAAGAACTATAAAAACTAGCTTGCTTTAGCCTTCTAATCATATTAATTCAGTATTCAATTAGTTCTTTTATGGGGAAATAGTAATCTGTACATTAATAACATAGAGTCAAACTCATAATTTGTGTTTTTCCATGAGATGGTTGTTGCTGTAAAGCTGGCATCAGAACTTTTTCTACCAGCTGCAGAGCTGCGTGGAAGCAGGGACACCATTTTTGTGCCTGCACACATACAGCTCAATCATGTGCCCTGTTTTCCCAGTCTCCTGTTGCAGTGAGGGCAGCCTCTAGGTTTTTTTCCCCCCAAATACCTCACTGGTTTTTCAAGCTCTGYGCCTGGGGCACGAGCTCCAAGGGCAGAAAAGGAGTTGCAGCCAGRGTGTGACTCCACCTTGTTCCTTCCCTCTGTCTCCTGTCTGGCATTGCAGTTTGAAGGCAGCCCCTCTTCAGAATGAGCTGAGTGACAACAGAGGGATTGTCACAGCCTCACCAGTCACCTGGAGTGTAGCACCAGCCCTGTCCTGCTTCATCCAAATATTCTGGATGCTAGCAGGGAGGGTGTGGGGAGATGCTTCCAAGCACACCAGCTGCTCGTACATGTCCAGAGCTGTTGTTGATAGGGGACCCTGTTGCTGGAGCTTGGAGGTTATCAAAGTAAAACAGGCACAAAATTGCTGGCTAGTGATGAGCTGCTGTGTTTAACTTTGTCTGACTTACTGTGGCACTGTCTGAGGGCTGGGGTGTCAGGTACAGAAAGGCCCAGTCTTACACAACTTCATTGCTTCATTTAGCCTGCAGAGAACAGCCTGGCAGCTGCCAGGTCRGTAACCTTGAGAGGAATGTGCTGAGCAGAGGATCCCATGTATCCACTAGATGTCTCTGTTAATATGGGTTCTCTTTGCTATTTTCTTTTTGGTTTTCCTTTCTTGAAGCACACACCCTGCAGCAGACAAGGGCTGCTTTCAGTAAAGGAGGGTGCATTTAAGGTGGAAGATGACTTTTTTCTACACTTTCTCTCTCCTTTGCTTTTCCTCTTAAAATCTCAATATTAAACTCTTGGCCTAATCAGCAGTGGCTCCCTCCCTGTGTTTCTTTTTAGTAGGAAGAAAGAGATGCTGTGAGCCAGGTTTTGAAATGAGTGCCCTGACTTCTCACAGATATCATCTTTGTAGCTGTCTCCAAGAGTGCTCATCAGTATTGTGTTCCTGACCAAGCAAAGGACCTGATGTCGTCCTGGTTATTTGGTGGCCTAACCTYGCTGCCTCAGAGAGAAGCCAGAATGCACCAGGATAAATAAATGGCAGGAAGATTGTCCAGTGGTATTACCTGTGGCTTCAGTGTACWCTGAAGAAGCCCTACTACAGAAAATAAATATTCAGGAGGTGTTCTGYCACTCTAGAATTTTAGTGTCTGTTYGAAAAATTCCAGAAGCCTGTTCAGGACTTGAAAAATAATACATGAGTTACAGACCTCCTTTTCTGTGTGCTAATGCTTTTTATTTTAGCTTAGAACTGACCAAGAACTAGCCCCAAGACTGGAGTAAGCAAAGGTGCTTCTGAAGAGCTGCACTGTTAACAATTGTCTGGCTGTAGTTTCCTGTGTCGTGGTACAAACTGTCTCTCTCTTTTTAAATCAGACAAAAAATGGAGTTGTGGCTGTGAGAAAAAAGAAGAAAATGGGAGTAGCTAACATCACATTTGATCTGTACAAACTGAACCCTAAGGATTTTATTGGCTGCTTAAACATCAAGGCAACCTTCTATGAGATCTACTCTATCTCATATGACATCAAATGCATGGGAGCCAAAAGTGTATTAAGGTGAGTGTGTTTCCACTAGTGGGCAGGTGTACGTGCTAATGTAAAAATCTGTGTTTGCCATTGGTTCTGTGGAGGAGTGGTTCTGTTTATAAAATCAGGATTTTTGTTATTTCTTACCTACTGGCCTATTTATTGTATTTACTGAAAGGGTGTAAGTAGGGTTTCTTTGTTCTGCTGAGAGAATTTCCTCAYGTTTCCTTGACTTGTTTGTCTGAAGAATGCAGGAGGCTAAGGRAAGAAGCTCTTTGAAGAGGAGACTTCAAGGGGATGAAATGAAAGGAATTTGAGATCTAAGTCAGGGGTCTTAAAGCTTGCTCAGACATTGCAACTCCTGTTTGCCAGATTCACCACTAGAGCTACAGGGAGGCAAAGGAAAATGGAGGAGAGATGACACTCTGCTCWCCTAATGTGGATTTGTCATCTGTAGTATGACTCTGTGATATCCCTGTTCTTAAGCCAGCTGGTGTGGTCTCTGGGCTTGCTAAGGGAGCCTGTCAAGGACCACTGTCTCCTGCAGGACTGATCTGCTGTGAGTTTGATAGATCTTCCTGTTGGGAAAAGCTGTYCTATTCAGGGGCAAAATAAAACCCATCCAGTTCACTGTTTTCAGCAATGAGTTGAAAGTTGGTGCYTTGTCAAGATCAGCTGCCCTGGCTCAAGGAGACTCCTGAGTTCAGACCCCTTCCCCGAGGTGCTGTGGTTTCACAGCTGTTAAGCTGCAACCCCAAGTTTCTCTACCTGACTTTTAGAGTTCTGGTTGAGACACAATGGTGTGCTGCATTTTATTACTTGAGGACCAGACCTGACAGACCGATGAGTATGTCATCAGTGAAGTTTTGACTTGTCCTGAGTGACAGGTGGCCTTTAGATGAAGCAGTCTTTAAGCAGTCCTTTCTCTCCTGATGCTGATTAGCACTGTAATGCTGATCTTCTTCCCTGTCCTTCAGTCTCACTGACCTCTCCCACTGGACTGGGTGGTCCTTAAGCTTTCAGGCTACAGCTGGTGTGGCTGGAGACAAGAGTCCTCTCTGGTCAGGATGGAGTGATTATCCAGCTACATGCTGCACCCACYTGTAACAAAGATTTCATTAGGCTTTCTTCAAAGCAGAGGTTTGCCCTTGGACAGCTGCATTCCTCCAGTTCTTATGTTTGTCAAACTCTCTCCAGCCAAAACAAACTCTGATCTCTGCCTGCCTGCTATGGAGCTGAGTATCGGCACTGGGACTTGTGCTGCTAAGGAGAGTTTGAAGTGACAATTGTGCCTCCCTGCCAAGACAGGGCAGCTGGTGAGAAAGGAGCAGTGCTGGCGAGCAGCTGAAGTAGCTGTGGAGTTCTTCTGGAAGCTCTGTTATGTTGCAGAGTGGAGCTGTAAGGGAAGTGTCACTGTCAGGGTGGGGGGGCAGTCTGCTAGCAAAGAGCAGGGTGACAGCAGACATAACCTTGGGTACCCTTGAACACAACAGTGACATGGCCTGTCTCAGCTTGCTGTTGAAATCAGAGACAGAGGATGTCGGGATCCTGGTGCCGTCCCTCTGCTAATGARTTCCAGATTGCCAGCACTGATGCCCTCTGCCCGAGCCCACTTGCTGAGTGTGGAGGGAAAGGACTGAAAAACGCTGCAGCTGTTCAGATGGGAGGGGCTGGAAGCCTGCCAGGTGTGATTAGTGCACTTCCCCTGGCGGTGTTTCCCTGTAGTGTCCCGCTGGGGGATCAAATGTCCCGTTCAACAAATCACTTGCTCCGTGGCTTAAGTGGCAACTGCTCCTGAGTGCAAGTGTCGCACTGCAGCTGCTCAAAGCCCAGCACCAGGTGCAGCTTTCCTTGCAACTGTGAAGCTCCCGGCCTCTTCTGTGTGCTGGAGGAAGAACAGGCTGCAGTGGCACGTGTGGGRAGCATGAATAAGGGTACAGTGCTCTGAAAAGGCTTCACAGGCTCGAAGTACAGGGAATTCTGCTGTGCTGAGGCATTGGATTTCAACTGCAAAGCTTTCATGACAGTGGGGTTAAAAATTAATTTGTAGGAAGATTTTTTCCTTCTCTGCTTAAGCTCAAAGGACAAGTGAATAGAAGCAGAGGGTTCACAGCTGCATGTTTTCTAAGACAAGAATTCAGAAAATCTTTTCTCTTCAGAAGAGAGACTGATCTGGTTTCTGAATCTTCAGAAACTGATCCCGTTCCAGTTTTGGAATGGTTCCAGTTTTTTTGTACTGCTTCCTAATACCTCAGCATCATACTTGAGTGCCCTCCGAACTTCTGAGGGATGAGACTCAAATGTAGCTCTCAGTATTTTGTCCCTGTTGTTTCTTGCAGAATCAAAGATGCAGTTACAACTAAGTTGAATAAATAAAGTTCAAATGTGATTCTCTTCCCCTATGAAGATCCACAGTTTACATTGTCAACCTCTGATGCTTGCCTGATGTTATCTTATGGATTTGTACTGATTCTTACACAGCACTATATACTTGAATGCTGATTTTATCAATTTTGTAGAAAACAACATAATTGTGAACTGAGAATTCTTAAGGCTTGCAGCTTGGCCAGCAGTAATTTTCCTGCTTCACCTGTTTTGTTTTTGAGTACCCACTGTAATGTGATTGTTCATCTTCAGATCTAATCAGGTTTGATCTGTGGCTGGCAGATACATACAGGGTTGTATTAGTGAATGACAAAGGTGAGACATGAGGTGAGTTTATACTGCAGGAATGCTGCTCCCAGGCAACAAATCAAACAACAATCAAAGTTGTTTTCTTGTGTGATGGTTTGAGTGATGGCTTTGCAGAAGGCCTGTAAGCATCTAGCAGGATGTCAGTCTGCTTTGTTGAATTTCTGGCCCTGCCAACATGTCGATAGTTTTTTTGTCCATCAAGTATTTTCTCTAAAGAAGGTACAAAAATTACCATCTCCTCAGAAGTGAGAAGGAATAAGAGGGGTTTAAAATATATTGACTTAACTCATCATAATGYGGGTGGAAAAGGGTAATGCAATCTCGCTGGTGATTTTTTTCTTAAACAAATTACTTTTCTTCCAGGAAAGTGCTTCAGCTAATATCCCATGCAGCACAAATAACTGGACAGTTTCTGCTCTATACTGGAACATACATGCTGCAGTTGATGGGTGAATATGATGAAGAGGAAATGTGCATGAGATCCAGGCGGGAGTAGTGACCGCAGCCGCGCTCCTGATGTTGAATCCTTTGCTCACAGACATTCTCCTGCCCAATTCTGATTGTAACAATGTTATAGCAGGGGGGTGTGCACTAATGTGAACCAACATTTTTCCTGTTTGGGAGTGCTTGTAGGCCTTAGTCATGAGGTGTTGGATGTTCACAGGCTCTTAACACCACAGGAAGATGGGTGCCTAATGTGGTGAAAGGAGAGAGAGGGCAGGTTTTTGTTCCAGAAATTCAAAATTAAGAATAAGTATGCTTGGAAATTTTAATGCTCTGTAATCAATGGAATATTTTTTGCACCAATCAGGACATTGGGGTTTTTGTATGGTTATTTTTTTGTTTGTTTGTTTTTCATKGCTATCTACTTGCATTCTGAACAGATTGGGCTGTAAGGTGAGGGCMTGRGGGGGACTGTGGGGTTTGTTTGTTTATCTGTTAGTTTTAATCCTTAACAGTGCTGGGATTAGTGTGAGGCTGACATTGAGGTGAAGTGTACCTATTTATTCCTGCTGGCAGTGGAACTACTTAGTGCAACTTCAGTCTTACYTCAGTGACTGACTCTTCTCATGAAGTCTAATTGGAGATTGTGCAACCACTAAGCAGAGGTTAAAATTTAGCCTTACTTCCCTTGAAACAAATAAAACCTTTTCTTTATAGTCCTTTATATTTTTTTTCGAAATCTTCAGGATGTTCAGGTTACTATAGCTCACACAGTGGAAGAACCTGATGCATTTTCTTAATTAATCTGATGCCCAATTCTGCCTGAGCATTGAATAATCTGCTGTAGTTTCATGAACATGGCTTATAAACAACCTGCTGAAGCTTTTTTTTTCAGGGTTTAAACCACCATTTCTGCAGTTTTTACTGTTAGAAGATGACACTAGGTGTCAAGTTGAGCTTGAGATACGTGTAAGAGATGCTGGATATTTTGTTGCCCTTGGGTTCAGGGGAGAGCAGCAGGACACTGTCCAGTCTTGCATAACATACATGTATGCTCTAAAGTGAGAATTTGTGGGATTATGATCTCCCAAAACAAGCTGCATTAGAGGACAAAGTAATGCTTTCTGCAGTTTATTGAACTGTTGGTATGCCCAGCTTTCAGTAAACTTTCCCTCAACAGTGTGAAGAATTGGGGAGCAAGTACCCTTGRGCATCTTGTGTCAAAATGCAGACTCACGTTGGTGAAGGAAAAAAAAAGCCCAATTGTGGTTGTTCAAGGTGTAGTTTTTGAGGTKGCTGTTTGCTTGCACATGAAGAACTCTAGGGAGGCTGAAAGCTGTTAAGGTGATATCAGATGCAGGAAATGTGTCTGTCCTGACAGTTGGTGCCACCTAGTAAGAGAAGGGSGGCACAGAAATCAGTGGGAGCGAAAGGGAAAAGACCACTATGGACCCCACGGTTCTTGCCATGCCTCTGAGACAGGAATCCATTAACTCTGTGCACCAACTGCACTGACCTGGTCTGCTAAAAGAGAAGAAGAAAGGTGGGAAACATGAARGATCATGGTTGGTGGTGTCTATTCTGACCACTTAGCTGGGTCTGTTCACTTCAGAGGTCACTGAGGCACAGGAAAATTGCTCTTTTAGCTGCAAATCTCACCTTCATGTGCTTGTTTTTTCCCTCCCACTGTGAGTGTGGCTGTGCCAGCTGGAGCTGCATCTTTCAGATCACTGTTGAGAGGAAAGGCAGCCTAAACCCACATGCTAAAGGGACTGGTGGATACAATTTTTGGTCAGTCTCTGCCCATCTCTTAAGTGATGATATTACAAATAAATAGACAGCTAAGAAAAGCTTTGTCTTTTTTTCCTAATTCCTGTTGTTTYCCTTCTACTTCTGAGCATTTGCTGGAGGAGGCAGAGGGCATGCTGCTCCAGATAAGGGCAGGACTTGTTCTTTCCTAATTTCTCACAGGAGAAAATGCCTGGAGCTTGCAGCACTGTCAGATGTCCTTCAGAAGAAAACAACAAACTATTCTGGGAGTGATGAGAAAGCTTCCATTTTGATTTAACCTCTTTGTTTTATCTGTATTTTTCTTGACACCCCCTGCATAAATGATTGTTGCCATGCTAATAGTTGGCCAAAGTCTGTCTTTCCATGTTGAGGAATTGTATTTAACTAACTTTACAAGGACACAAAGATTAATTTTTTCAGCTTTTAAGGACGACTTATTCTATTAAAGCAAGCACACCTCTTGAAAACAAATTCTCTTAAATGCTTTTATGCGGMTTTATGTTGCCTGTGGTGGGAGCCCCAGCATTAAAAGAAGGTAAAGCAACTGGAATAGCTCATTGTTGCTTTGTTTGAATTGCTTCTTCAACATCTGTAGTACAAAAGCTTGTGCATGTCTGAACAGTGCAGATCCAAATTCCAGCCTTCTCTAGCCAGAGGCAATTGTTACAGGACTAACACACCACGGTTTACAGTGGCACTATCTGGGAATCCAGCAGTGATCTGAAAAGCTAAGCTGCTATGAATGTGCTATGTTTTTAAGCAGCTGCTCCTTCAACATCTTAACACTTAAAACTTGAGCTGCTGAAGTTCCTGTGTGCAGCAGTCTCCATCTTGGAGCAATTCCCTCTGTTCAGCTGTTTGCATTTTGAATTAAAGTAGCTCAGCTTTGATATTTTCTCAAAATGGGAGGAGTATCCTGGAAGTTTTGTCTAAAATTGTTTCATTGCTTCTGGATCTTTCACAGGCTTAGTATTTGGAGGTGATGTTTTCTACTGTACCAACTTCTTTCTGGAAATAAAATTTTGGCTTTGAGTCAAACTGGAGGAGTTTGTCATTCTGTGAGTTGGAACCAGCTTGATATTTTTTTTTTTACAGCATGCTTAAGAAGAATGGCTTTTACTTCAGCAGTGTATTGTATACCACATAGAAAAACTTTGGCATTATCTACCTTTTAGAAAACTACATACAAGTGCTGTACATTATCTAGCAACACAGAAAAACTGAAAGCACAGTTTTTACTGCAGGAATGTGGGGAAGCAGCTAGATTTTTCCACCCGGCATTTTTAACTTCAGTTTTGTTTCCCATAAGCTCAGTTAACCTGCACCTGTTGCTGTTGCAGACAAGGCTGGGAGCAGTGATGTGCAGAAAGAAGGTGTGCAACATTTTTGCTGCCTCCTTGTTTGCACTGACCCTTTTTGCCTGTTGCTTTGCATCACTTACTGACAATGCACCAAGTCCTACTCTCTGGTGACCAAAAAAGGAATTTTCACTGAAGTAAGAGACCTTGTTGACTCAGGCACTGCTCATGTTCAGCAAACAGAGCAAAGTTGCTTTCTTCTCTACCAGAATGAGGAATCTAGTAGCTTTCATCTGTGTGCAGTTTATCATTACTTAATTTCCTTCCTTTCATAAACCCCTGGAAGYTTTCTTGCACCTTCCAATTCTTTCTGGAGACAGCCTTTCTGTRCAGGGAGAGAGGAAAAGCCAGGGTCTAAATTCCCAAACTCTTTTGAAATATGCTGTAGGAAACATTATGAATCCCTTCCCTGCAGAGGAGGGAAGATAAAAGCAGGAATATTGGACTTTGAACTGCAATTTTTTTTCAGCGAAGTGTGCAGAGAGGTAGGTATTCACAGTTTTGGAAATGTTGGCATTTCTGAATATGAAATGAGAAGAAAACCTCAGATGGTAATTCCTAACTGGCAGAAATATAATTCTCAATCATTTCAGTGTACTTCTTTCCGGAAATCACACTTGAACTAAAGGCACAAGCTACTTAATTAAAAGTAAAAAAAAAAGTTTAACACCAAAGTACAAAATGTATTTTTGACTTGATGCCCCAAGGTTTATTAGAGGTCTTWTTGTGATTAGCATACCACTTCAGTTATGTACCAGCAAGTATCCTTGTGGGGCTTAGAGTTTATCACTGCTTTCTCATTGACATACATGTGGCTAAGATATTTTTGAGAGTAAAGATTGTTGTTTTGCTAAGGGAAAATATAATGTTTTCCTACTTCACAATTTTTAATCTCAGTAGTTCAGCTTGCTGTGAAAACTGAGATGGGTGAAAATTACATTCAGTGATGGCAATATTTTCTGCTGTGTGGTGCCAATTTTAAGGAATATCGTTCATTAATAAATAAAATCACGTAGTGGCTTTGGATGTTGTCTCTATTCATTTCCAGACTAACTTATTCCTGAAATAATCATTAATATTAATGAATCTCTGGTCTGGCACAACCTGTTTCCAAATGCTGGACTGGCAGTGAAGTAACTGGATACTATTTTGTGGCTCTGAGCTCCTRACTCCCTACTGCTGACTCACTTTCTGGCCTCAGAGAAACTGTGCAAACTGTGTTTCCTTTCATACAAAAGGTTTGCTTTCCTCCATCTTTTACAAAAGTTGCAAAAGACTACAAAATACTGAGTAGAGGAGATAGAAAGGTTCTGTGATCTCTGGAGTTCACTAAACACTGTTAGGATCAAGGACCTCTTTATTTTGCCTCACCAAACCTCTCTGCAGTCATTTACCTAGAGTAGTAGACRTTTGACTGCAGGGAAAAATTAATTTAGTTTAATGAAATATCATATTTGTCTAGTCCAGGATTAACTTAGGCTTGAGGGGCATTAGCAACAAGTGTGATTTGTCTGTTGCTCTTCTATCTAACAAGTACATCTTGTATTTAGCTTAAGGGACAGTTTTGCAGAGCTTGACCAGAGGAGCAGTTCTCCTCTTGTGAGGGAATCTTGGTCTGTGGGAAAGCACAGAATAGAGCTCAATTTGCTCTACTTTGGCAGTAGGAATCAGAGGGATGCTGTGGGGGTGGCTCCTGTGTCATACAGAGCTCCTTCCATCTGGCTCTGAAAGGACCCCACCATTGCCCAAAGCTGAGACCCAYTGCTGGTGTCTCAGTGGAAACATCATTTAAGAAAAGGTAAAAARTGCTGGGCAGCAGCTGTGAGAAAGGACTGAAAAAAATGTGGCAGATAACCTGCAGACCTCAAGGTCAGAAAAGAAGAGTGAGGAAGCACTACATGTGCCAGACAGAGCTTTCCCTGCAGCCTGTGGAGGAACATGCTGSAGAAAACACCCCCCATGGACCCYCTCCTCCTCCTCCCAGAGCAGGRGCCATGCCTTGGAGGAGCTGCAGCCATGGGGAGCCCATGGATGAGGGATTGTTGTGGCAGGAGCTGTGGCCAGTGAGGACCTGCTCTGGAGCAGCCTGTTCCACAGGCTGTGGAAGGAAGCYATGCTGGAGCAGGCTCTGAAGGGCTCTACTCTACTCTACCCTGGAAGGGTCCAGGGAGGAGCAGGGGAAAGGGGGAGAGGGAAGGAACAGCACCAAAGAATGGATGGGGAGTGATCACGGCCCCCATTCCTCTACACTGCKTGGGAACAGGGAGAAGAAGTCGAAGAACTGGGAATGAAGGAGCGAAGTTCAGCTTTGGAAGAAAGCAGAGTTTGGGGAAGGTGTTTCTGGTTTGTCTTTGTTTCTCACCATCTTATTCAAATTTTTTCTGAAATTAAGTTGATCTTCCCTCAGTTCTGTCTGTTTTGCTGATGTCCGTAATTGGTGAGTGGCCCCCCTGTCTTTATCTTGACCCMCAGACTATTTMATCTTATTTTCTCCCCATGTTTCATGGGACTATTTCATCTTATTTTCTCCCCATCCTATGGGGATGAAGTGAGAGATCAACTGGTGGTTGTCTGGCAGACAGCAAAATTTAACATACCACAATTTAAACAAAATTTAACACACCACAAGCACAAAACACTGGGAGTAAAAATAAGCAAAAACCCCAAGGTGCTGATGCTGATGGTGGCCAGTAAAATTGGAAACAAATCTTTTGRAGTGATTTCTGAATGGCTTTTCACAGCAATGTTTGGAGGGAGAGAATGCAGTCATATGTGAGACAAAGTTAATATTTTCACTTTACTAAGCTCAGTCTCAGGCATATTTTTTCTAAGGTCATCCATCAGTCTGAATAATTCATAGTAGGCCCCACTCTTAATGTGTTCTTGATTAGGAATATTTATTAATAAATATTTATTAATAGATAGCAATTATCACTGGAAAAAWAACTTTAAAATAGTACTGTTAGTACTACTGTTAGTAGTTTCATAAAACAAAATAACTAATAAGATGTAACRCTAGAAATAAAGTATGTCTTAATAGACTCCTGAATCAGGATAATGCATTTTATGCAGTTTCAATATAAAAATTGATTGACCAAYAGTTTTCTAAAAAGTCTGCTTCATTAATTAGCATACATTATGTATAGATTGGGGGGAGTTTATGTAATGTAATTATTATAATAGGTTGTTTGTGATTGTCATGYATTAAAAAAAAAAAGGAAAAGCTTAGATCCTCAGACAACAACTCTATTTRAGAAAACAGTAGCTTAATGATGTGTGTAGTCAGTCTATTATAGACCCAGAGAAATCTCAGACRTCTAAGAAGTCCTTTAAAGTCCTAAAGGTAATTTCTTATGACACATTTTTAATTACACCATGAAGTCCATAATAATCTTTTATGTTTAAAACACTTCTAATTAACAAAGCGTCTTCCCTTGCATAGGCTCATAGCTTGGTTTGCTGCTGCTCTTTATTAAGAGTGTTTTTAAATAATCTTCTCCCATCTCAAAAATTGGGAGAGAATGTATAAGAAAACTATAAATAATCTAATTTAGGTAGAAGGACTGCAAATTGATTATTGAGCTAGACAAACTGAAGTCTATGGTAAACTCTATTTTATTCCAGAGARGCTGAATTGCAAATGGCATCATTTCAGTGATTCCTGTACAAAATGTGCTCAATGGAGGTGCTCTCCCACCTGCAGCTCTCTTCCTTTCTTGCCTGCTTAGGGAAGTTGCTTAGAAAAGCTGCCTTGAACAGTTGCAGAATATTGTCCTAGCTTCCAGCCAAGTGATCTTGCTTTCCAAACAAAAGTCACTGTCTTCCAGAATAAACATGTTTTCAGAGGTGATTGGTTATTCAAAAATAAATCCATTTTACCATAAATCATAAAGTGTTAGACACCGGCTGCAARTATTCCAGTCTCCCAGAAAAAACATTTAATCTTTGGATGGGATGATCAACCTGGTTTTCCTCATTATTACAAGCACTTTCTGCATACTACATTAGGAGCAATATTTCATCTTGATAAGWACTGCCTCTCATAGTTCCACCTTTGTGACCACTGAATTTGGTAAATAGTCCTCTCAATTCCTYCTAGTCTTAGCTGGCCCTGCCATGGTACCATGTTCAGATTTCACAGGAGGTGGGATCAGAGAAAACAAAGCAGGTTTTGTCACTTGCAGCACCAGCTATGGCTAAAGGCAGTAGCAATCTRACAGATAAAAGTCACTTTTCTTTCTCTAACTTCTCTCTCTCCAAAGGTTGCTGAGTTTGGGGTTGGGGGGTTCTACTGAAGGGGGCAGGAGGGTGAGTTTGGTTGGTTGGTTTTGACATTTTGGCTCGCTTTCACTGGAAAAATTCCAGCTGCTACATTCTAGTCTTCTTTTTCTCTGTGCCTGATGTCACCAGCTTCAAGCTACTATTTTATACCTTTGGCTATTTTTTTACACACACCTTGCCCTTGTGGCCCACCTGTTATGTTGTTTCTCTTGTGGCCTTCCAACMCCTCTTCCAGATCTCCTCTGGCCACATTCAAAATAAAAATACATCATGCCTGAGGGGAGAAGTGTCAGGGGGAGGGGGTGGGCATGAAGGGGTGGGCAGGTGTTTAAGCAAATACTAATGAAGAAAAAAAGACATTTATATGTCTTGCTCTAGTTCTAAGTCTTTTCATATAGAAACTATCAGCCTCCTTGTTTCTGTAGCACTTCAAGCATAACTGTCTTCCATGCTAACAAGGTGGTGTCCTAAGACACTGCTATTACTTGGAGCTGTGCCCTATTCCTGACAGATCATCCGGGCCACATGTGACATAAAGTCCCTGTTCATTAACAGAGTCAGGACACCACAATGGAATAAATTTGCACAACAGAGATGTATCTCTCTGCAAATCTTCCATGCACAGGCAACAACTGTGTCTCCACACCCTTCCCACAAAGCAGTGGCATTCCATTGTGCAGCCAGTGTCTATTGCAGYCCCATATCCTCCCCCATTCTGGTTCTCTGTTCAACAAACCGACCGTGAAGTGTGTTATTCACAGGGCCAGCAGTGGGCTGAGTCCTGGCCCTGGGCCAGACTGACCTCGTACATTCCTGGCATTCAACAGCCTTTAGATCATGAATATGGTAATGCTGCTCATGGCTGCAGTCCCAGGCCAGGGTGAACACCCCCAGTGCCACTGYTGCAGTGCTTTCCTAAGAAAAATAATGTTCACTTCTCTCTGTGTGCCAGTGTTGGCTCGCTCTCCTCATTCCCATCGGCGACTCTTGGAGTCCCCTGCTCACAGGGGGATGGCTCAGCTGCTTTTGTGCACTCAGTTTTAGGGCAYGTTCCTTCAGTGGCTGCACCCACCCAGCCCTGACAGTGCTGAGGACTGCGCTGTTAAAAATAAGCCAGGCTTTGTCCAGGCAGAGCTTGTGCTGTGCTGTTTGTCCTGGGGCTTGTGGACTTGTGAGGAATGGTGCTCTTCTCACAAATGTAATCTGAGAGSATCATCTGTGCACCAGGAGAGCAGTGGTATGCTGCTCTGGGTTGGACATGTGTGACAGATGAGTGGGATCTGTGCTGGTGAGGGGAGGGTGGCAGCCAGGAGCCACTCACCACCTGAGAAAACAGGTGAGGAGGAAAACTGTGACTCACCTGAGAAACCCAAGACCTCACTGRAGCAATTTATAGTCAATTTTAGCTGCAAACCTGCTCTTATAGAAGAAGTGTTCCCCATGATGAATCACTTTTACCTGGAGAGCTACACATTTCATCTCAAATATATGCTTTGCTTGGTAAGTGTTAAATAAGTGACAATCTAAATAGGATTCCAGCCCTTCATCTTAGAGGTCTATTGCTTTTTTTTCTTTTTCTTGGAGAATAAAACCATGAAAAGTTAAGTTTGTGCAATAAAACCTAAACCTGTCTTTCCCCCTTCCCCTCCTGCAGGTTGCAGCACAGATCTCTGCTGCAAGGGGTTTTACTCGAGAGCGTTAAGGAGACTGAGCTGGATGGGATAAGATGCTTTAGCAACAAAAGACGAGAAAACTCCAGATTAAATCCATACATTGTGCTTGGACCTGATCTGCTAAATTCTTAATCATCTGGGGAAAAAAAGTACYGAACTGGTAAATCTCTGTGATTGTACAAAGATCTTTTAATTAGACACTTAATCAGGCTGTCAGGTGGACTGAACTTCAGAAGTATTTCATGATACTAATTTGAATAAGCAACACCTGATGAAATTGAATATCCATAACTGCATTCACAGGAAAAACAACCCCTGTGTTTCCAGTGACAGGATTTAGTTTAGCTGGAGGTAGTGTGAACAGCTCAATGAAGGAAAAGCTCAGCAGCATCCAAGAGGGCAAACACAAGGAATATTAGAAAATAAAAACAGGGGCAAGAAGCATCCTATTACACTGCATAAAACGATGGCCATGATTTAAATACTGTTACTCCCATTCCACACACACTGCAGTAGAGCCAGGAAAGGAGACTGATAAGCAAGGACTGTCCTAGGAGTGCAGGGTCACACTCAGACATGGGGAGATTATTCAGTGTAATCCTTTCAGCTCAGAAAATGTTGGACAGACAGGCAAAATGAAGACCAAAACACGAAAATCTTCCCCTTACACACAGCTACAGTGGTCATTAGGAACTGGTAGTCACTGTTCCTCAAAACAGAAGAGTTATGGGGCACCAATTCCAGCTGTCAGCTTTACAACAGAAAGAACTACTCCCTCTCAGAATGGAATTCAGTTGTGCATGGAAGGCAATGCCATAGGAGGCTTCAGAGGCTGGAAGTGTAACTGTGTTGAAAAGCAACCATATCACTTCAGGGATACGTGAAACAAGCTATTAAATGTGGGGTCCAGATCCTTCCTGTGGTTCACCAAAGTCTTAATCACTGACTGCCAGATGCAGAAGGGCATTTTGGGGGAGCATTACCGTATTCTTTCCCTAGCATCCATCACTGACTACTGTCAGAGGTGGAATTCTAGGTTAGACAGATCTTCCATCTAATCAGGACCAGCTGCCATCAATGCACTCATCTGGTGAAAACWTGCTTTTTTCCCTGATAGTCTTTAGCATGACTTCTGGTTAAGAGACCTTTTTGTCCTTGTTCTGAGGTCTCCCACACTCAAAATACCAGGACTTCATTGATGAGCTCTGCATTGGCATCTATTCAGAGCTGACTAAACTCCAAAAGCAAGCTGTCAATATCTCGTATTCATTTTCCTCTTACAGCTGTACCACTCACTCCCCACACGATACAGATAATGGGTGGTATACATTCCAGCTCAATTATGTTTTCACTCTGTCCTCCAAACAGATTGGTTCCCCAAAATATTTAATGTGTAGAGAGGCCAGAGGGTTGAACACAGATAAATGCCTGCCTTAATTTTGCATTCCCATAGTCTTGGCTGTAGCTGTAAGGAAACACTAGACTGGCTCCTTTACTGCCTCTGCTGAGCACAGAGTGCAGCCCATTCTCTGGCTCTGTTTGTTTGCGTAGCTAAGTGACCGATTCGGATGGAGGTTAAAAACACAGCCACACTAAATACACATTTCTGCCCRACAAAACAGGCAGGTACATGCTTCCCTCTACTCCAGGTGCTACAGCTATTGCATAAAAATCACTATGACCAACTCTGCAAAAAGTCCTGGATGAATAATTGTTAGCATTGAGGCTAAGCATGGGGAGAAACAAAGGGCTGAAAGAAAATACTCATTTCCAAAGGACAGAAAATATGTTACRAATAAAAAGACAGTAAGTGCTGGAAAGTGCAAAAGCACCTATACTCAAGCACACGAATATTCAGGGTTGGAATTAAAGTTTTCCATCCATTTGGTCAAATAGTGATAGAAGTGTGTGAAGATGCAGCTGGAAACTCCTTTGGACCAGATGTGGAATTCCTCCAGCGTCTTTTCACAGTCTCTTGGACTTTGCACCTTAAGGTATTTTTTCCTAACTTGACTTAGTGACCTCTGCTTTAACATTGCAAAGTTCAGCCCACATCTTGTGGGTTAAAACAAACATCAGCAGTATCTCCATTGACAGCTACAGCTAGCAGCCAGGTGAGTGGCACTAAAACAACCCCCTGAGTGCTGTTCTTGAGCATAGGTGGCAATTCGTGAAACCACAGCTGCCACAGCAACAAGTTTAATGGGTAGGAGGGTGACAAAGCAAGAAACTGTTTGAGAACCATATGAAATATACTGGATTTTCCAGGCAGAATACAAACTCCAAAACATCTGAGCTAAACGTGCAATCTGGTGTTTGTCGAATAGACCGTACGCTTCTCTGTGTGTGTGTGTGTGTGTGTGTGTGTGTGTGTGTGTGTGTGTGTGTGTCTTGCTGTTTCATTTCCCCTTTGGAATGTTTTTGTTGGGTCCTCGGGCTGTTTCCAGACTCATCTGCAGCTGCGGTGTCTCTGTAACTCATGTGCTTCTTGTAGATTTTGTCACAAGAGCCTGATGGAGAAAGAGGTCATGGTGGAGATGCACAGGTACACACTTGAACAAGAGCATGACTTCCCATGCTTGGGTTTCTCAGGAAGCCAGGTAAAAAAATTCTTTTAAGATTTTTTCCCTTTCTTAACTTGCATGAAACTTTTCAGACTAAAGAGGAACTAGACTGGACCTTCCTCCTAAAGGTCACCATGGACTTAGTAGCATTTACTAGTCTGTTACAAGCTGTCAGAGTAAATCCACTATGTGGATTATATTTATTGCTTTGGTATTTAATGTAAGTGCTAACAAGCTTTATAACCATATTCTTAAATATCAAAATGCAGCAATTTTTTTTCATTCTGAAAAAAGAAAATAGTAGCTAACTTGTTAAGTSTTCTCTTATGACATGAATTTCTCTCAAGTCCTTAAAAACTTCAGTAAATAGAAATAGTCTTAGCAACAACCCTGACATAAACTCAAATGTGTTTCCTGAAAAGCAGGAAGCAGCTTAACAATCATATCACATGACTAGTTAAATACAGAAGAACTTAGCTGGTTTTTTTCCACRGTATTAAAACAAATTTCCATGTGACTTTGTGGGACATGACTGCTGCTTCAGCTGCTGTTACTGGAAAATCCTTTTGCTCTGCAGCATGGGCACTTTACACATTTTGTCCTGCCTGTGAAATTCATCATCTTGTAGAAATCCGTTTCTATTTAGCCTTTGCACGAGCAAGGAGAACATGAGAAAACCTGAAGACAGAACACAGAATGCTCCACAACCCCCCATGGCCCCATCCTGTGACTGCGTGCAGCTGTTTCAAAGCAGCTGGAGCTCACACAAGATCAGTGTGAGCATTTAATTTGCTGCTACTGCCTGATACCTTGTCAGTTCTGACCAACAGGAATAAAGAATCACATCAYATTGAAGCCCATCACATTGGAGCACCAGACAGTTGTTCAGTAGAAATAAACTGTCTTGGTTTTTTACCAGCTAGCAATGTCAGACTAATCCAGATATGGCCTAGCAGCCAGATCTTCCTCGATCCCTATCCTGTCTATCATAAATGGTCATGCCATTCCCTAAAACACAAGTTTTGACCTCTTCTAGAATTTAGTGGTTTGCTTTCACACTTGGGAGCAAGAGATACCTTGAGGATGTAAGTCATGTAAAGTGATTGTTCAAAAGGCTGCCTGGAGCMCGGATCTGCAAACTTGAGCTGGTGGTTTGTAGCTGTTGTTGTAATATTTTACTAATTTTTCAGGTTAAATATATGAATTAATTCTTTTTAACAGCAGAAATGAAATTAAAATTGAAGGGAGTAAATCTGCGAAGGAAATCTTAAAGTTCTTCTCCTGTTTTGTGCATGGTGAAAAAAAAGGCATACTCTAAGTATTAAATTAACCTATGGAGTGTATAGGAAATTTTAAAAAGACTGTGAGTTATGAAGGTTAGAGGTCAATCTATATTATAGGTATGTGAGAAAGAGATAGCTGAGAGAGCCAAATATAACAACATTGCACAGAATTTACAGTGTGTTTCTATATTAATCTAAATATACAATGAATCTCATGGACTCAGTCAGATGAAGAATCCAGAGAGAAATTTAGATGCCTTAAATTTCCAAGAGGCGTTTGGTGGGATTTTAAAATACAGCCATAAGTAATCCATAATAAGTAAGTAGCTAGGAGGATTTTGAAACACCTAAGTACCTTTAAAATCCCAGACCAAGTCTGTGGAGACCTTAGAAGGATATACAGGCTTCTATGGACACAGGTTACAATGGCACCTTCACCTCCTAAATCAGCTGAACTATTAAGTAAACACAAGCATGGATGAAAAGGATTTGAAGGTACATCTACATTCAGTGACCAACAGAAGTGTCTTCTTTCAGATTACCAGCAGTAAAACATGGATAAACTGCAAGTCGATTCAGATCTGACTGAAAATTACAAGTTATTTATGTAACTATAAAATTGGTACATGGAAATTCGTTGGGTAAGCTGTTGCTCACCCCCATCAGGCACACAAGTCTACAGCCCTCTGTGTACCTCAGTGGGTTGCTTTGTATGTGTGGGAAACTGGCTGAAGTTTTGGCCTCTAAACGTTGTTTGACCGCTGCTGCTCACAAAGAGTAGACAGACCTTTCAAAGGTTACAGACATTGGCAGTGCAACCAATACAGCTCTTCAGAAGGCACGTGGCTGGACTAAAGGATCTACTACAGTACCCTCTCATTGCTTCTTTTTCCCCCTCACTCCCTACCTATGTCCATTTGCTCCTTCTTACTTTTATTCTTAAAATATCATTTGATTCAGATGATCATATGGGTTTGACCTACTGCTGGGTTATGTGATTCAAGGCTTATCTCCACAAATGGAAAGGAGCACGAAGGAACAGAGGCAGGGCAGAAATCCAATGGCACACCCAGAGAAAAGGAGCCTCTGCCCTGGCTCCTGTCAGTGAGGGCTCAGCCTGGGGTCTGRTGTGACACCCATCTCCACAGCCCGTGGGAGAGGCTCCCTGGGTCTCTCTATAGAGAGGAGTTACTGCCTGCCAGGGGGTGGGAATCTCTAGGGGATGGAGGGGAAGAACAACTTTGGGATTGTGCAAGACAACTTTTGGGATGTTTAGAGGAGGAACCAAAGGTGGGGGTAAGAGGGGATAAAGACAGTTTGACATAGAAAAACAAAAGGATACAGGGCTAAAGTRACCTGACTGGGTGTAAAATGTTATTAGTGAGTATGTTTGTCTGGCTATGCTTTGCACCTGATCATCTCAGTGTGTCTTGTCTTTGGAGACTGTATTTTAATTTTTTTTTTTTTTTGGGTGAGAGTGGCATCAATATTCCATGTGGATATATGTGTATGGTGGYCTGAGTGCCACCAATTAGAGGTAGGGGCTACAAGTTACAGGAGCCACAAGTCAGAGGGGCCTGTGTGTCTTAATTGCAGCAACTGGAGAGACGAGAGCACACACTTCATGTGAATCTGAATGTCTGTGTCTGGTCTTTAGCAAACAGCAAGCCAGAGCAGGTGGGAGTCAAGTTTAGGAGTAGCCATGAGTCCAGGAAAGAAAGTGAAGAGACCAGAGGATCTCTGAGTTGGCTACTGGAGAGACAAGGGGTMCTTCTGAGAAGGCTGTGGTGGGGTCAGCTACTGTTGAGGCCACAACTCTGCACTAGCTACCAGAGGAACTTGTTTGCCTCTTTGTATTTCTGCGTGAGGCATCTGGGGATCCAGAGGTCATCCACTGAACAGGCTGAGTGTCCTAAAGCCAGCACTGGACAAGGGAGCCAGAGTTCATAGCTGTAGATCTGATTACCAGCAACTAGAGTGGAACTACAGGCCTCTGGGATAACATTTCCACATGCCAAAAACTGGAAAGACTTGGGGTCCAGGTGTTAACAACAGAATAAGATTAGTGCCTCAGACCAGCTATAGAGGGATTAATATTGTACAGATTTATATTGTACATATAAACATATGCAAATACATGTTTATTTTCCATTAATGGGCTTCTGTCCTATCAGCCAGAGAGGGAACAGGATGGGGCCATTCATGCTGTTTGTTTCTGTGTGAGCGCTGTGTT
Organism: Cardinalis cardinalis; assembly: GCA_014549065.1. Classification (NCBI taxonomy): domain Eukaryota; kingdom Metazoa; phylum Chordata; class Aves; order Passeriformes; family Cardinalidae; genus Cardinalis; species Cardinalis cardinalis. Next base: position 738,374 of record JACDOX010000278.1, on the reverse strand, counting down.
TTCTGCCTGAGTTGGTCAGCATGGCCAGTCTGCCTCTGTATCTGTATGKGTGTGAGCCTACTGGGAACACACGCCCAGCCTTGCCACTACCTGGATCTGGGAACCTACTGGATTTTAAGAACTGGCACACCAGCAGCAGGCGAGAGGATGGCAAGTATGAACTGTAAACGGGAGGGTTTGCAAAGTGTGGGSAAAGTCAGGCCTGGAAGGCACGGTCAAGGACATAGAGAGTCAGGCAATGTCCAAGCCAACCCCACTAATCAGGCTGCTGAATAATGCCTTGTTCATGGATCTCTTCCAAAAATGCAGCTCACACACAGAAGGACAYTTATTTAGAGTCCTTCGGCAGAGAAAATGGCACATAGTATCCAGTCCTCTGCTAATGGCTGGTGCAAGGCAAACATGCTGATCCTGATCCTCCAGCTGCTTCCCTGATGTCAGAAAGAGAATTGACTCAGCCTGGCATGATGCATGTGGGCTGCTTGGAGGTGATTTGCAAGATGCTGCAAGCCCTGCTGACAAACATTTGTGGAAAGGCAAGGCTGGAGCTGAGAGCACAGAACCAAGCTGTTCATGTCAGAGCAACCTAAGGGCAGACAGGCAGCAGSTGGCCTCCCAATACACAGATTTTGGGTTATTTGGAGGTTATGTATTGATTGGTGGGGGCTACCTTGGCTGGGTTCAAGCTGCAGAAAGCAYCCAAGATTGTTCTCCAGAAGAGCCCCAGCTGGGTCAGCTTTCAACAAGTGGATGAGGAGGTTCTGTAAGTCTGGCCTCAGGGCTGCTCTTGCACAACACTACAGACCGGGCTGGGCAGCACAGATGCGCATGGACAGACGGATGTCTCCCACCAGGGCTAAATACTGGAATAGGCTATMGAGACAATGGCATCCCATGGAAGAGTCATGCTGGCATGACAGCAGGAACCCTCTACTTGGGAAACTCTGCAGCAGTTACCCAAAGGGGTCATAAAGCAGATTCAGCAGCTGTGGGAAAGTGGCTTCCTCTCTGGAGGGGAAAGAAAACCTCCTTTTTCATTAAAAATGAAGCCATTTCAAACCATGCATATCCCAGGGCAAACTCTGGTGGTGACATGAGCTGTCAGGAAAGTTTCTTCACAGACTGCTTGACATCCCAGTTACAATTTTCAGGCAGAAGCTTGTCTTATTGGCAAAAGAAAAAAAAAACACCAAAAAACCATTCAACAAACCAATCAAAAAACACCAAAAAGAAACACAAACAAACAAAACCCAAACAAATTAAGSACCACCAAACAAACAAACAAACAAGAACAACCCCTCAACCGACCAACCGAGCAAACCACAAAGAAAACCACTCCAAAAACAACAAAACCAAAAAACCCATCCAGAAAGAGCTGTGTGAGGAAGATGGCAAGGCACAGAGAAGGGCTACCCATCCTTTTGCATGCTGCCCCTTCACAGAATCACAGRAYCACAGKATCARTTAGGCTGGAAAAGGCTTCTGAGATTGTTRAATCTAACCCATGATTAACACTACCATGTCACCTAGACCATGGCACTGAGTGCCACATCCAGTCTTCCCTTAAACATCTCCATTGCCTCCCTAGGCAGCCTGTCCCAATGTCTCATCACCCTTTCTAGGAAGAAATTCTGCCGAAGCAGAGCTGTGCAGAAGGCTGCGATGTGCGCGCCCGTCGGGCCGGGGGCACACGAACAGGGGACGGAGGCGGCGGCGATGTCCGCCCGGGGGTGAAGATGTGGCAGCCGCGTTTGCTGGCCTGGCCTTGGGGCGAGCAGCAGCGCATCAGGGACGGGAGCTGCCGCTGGGGCAGGAGGACTCCCAGGGACCCCGCTGCCGTCGGGGACAATGCGGGGCCGGTGTCACACACACAGCGGCGGTGTCCCACGGCGGGGCCGGTGTCACACACACAGCGGCGGTGTCGCGCCCCGGTGCCGAGGGCGGTGCCGGGCGGGGGCGGGCGGGGGTGCGGAGCCCATAAAGCACCGCCCGGTGGGACGGCGCCGCGCACAGCCGGGCTGGGCGGCGGGACAGCGGGGGCACGGCGGGCGAGCGGCTGCAGCCATGAGGGAGATCGTGCACATCCAGGCGGGACAGTGTGGAAACCAGATCGGGACCAAGGTGAGCCTGAAGGGGAGCCGCCGCCTGCCCGCCGCTTGCGGAGCCTCGGAGCGCCCGGTGGTTCCTCGGGGCTGCTGGAACCCCCGGGGCTGCTGCACACCGGGGGCTGGGCTGGGCCGGGCCGGGCCGTGCCGTGCCAGCCGCTCCCGCTCCCGCCGCCCGCGCCTGGATGCCGCTGCCGAGCGGCGCCGGGCGCGCCCGGGGCACCGCGCATCGCTCCGCGCCCCGTGACCATAAAAGGCCTTGGGAAGCGCCGAAACCAAACGGGACAGCTTTTAAAAAACTGTTTTAAAAACTATTTTTCTGTTTGAGCCGGCCAGGCCGCGGTTGAGAAGCGGGGGAGGGCGGCAGAGCCCGGGCGGGCCCTGGGGCGCGGAGCCGGCGCCGCCCGTGGGGTTTGGATCCCGGTGCCCGCCCGGCTCCCGCTGCTCGCGGGCCGGGAGGGGCGGCGGGCACGCCTGGAATCCGGCAGCTGCTGCCGCCGGCCCAGGCTCGGCAGGGAAGTTCCCAACCCACTTCTCGCTTTTCCACCCTTAGTTTTGGGAAGTGATAAGTGATGAGCATGGCATTGACCCAGCCGGAGGCTATGTCGGTGACTCAGCGCTGCAGCTGGAAAGGATCAATGTCTACTACAATGAATCATCTTGTAAGCGTGGGATGGGGACCGGGAGGGGTGCGGGACAGGGGGCTCCCTGGGAAGGGGCACAGGACTCAGAAGATGACGGGCTCATAAAGCCATACTGCACATCTGGCCACACTCCTCACACGCCACCAGCCCCCAGCTGAGCCCAGCTCAACAGAAAATGTTATCTACTTTCTTACAAAGCATTAAGATGGCTGGGTGCTATCTCCCCAGGCACAGAGAAGTGGCACAAGGGGCTGTCCTTAGGGCCTGGAGGTGGAGGTTTGTTTATTATTTAACATTACAGTAGGAGTTTGTTCTTCAAATGCGTGATTACTTCACCAAATGCATTTCTTCAGTTACTCCAAATTAAACTGTTGGTTACATAAGCCCGCATCAGTAGTACTCTCTCTTTAATTTTCATGAATGAGAGGGTTGGGCCACAGGTAATAGAGAACTGTTTCATTAATGAGATGGCAAAAGGCATCCAAGTCCTCAGAGTCCTCTGCTGTTGAAAGGCGTTAACAGTGTAAAATGGGGATCTGGAGTCATGAACCTGCAAGTGTGAATGTTTCATCTTTTGTCCAGCTGGCGTAAATTCATATTATTTACCTGAGTTTCCTTGAACAAATTCAGCTTGACACAGATTGTTTGTTTTGKGCTTTGTGGCAGATGTGCTGACTACTGCTGTTTGGCATGTACACCAAGTAGCTCTTTCAGTGGTGGAGAATCCTTCAAACACAAAAGCTTGTGGATAACTTGAACATAAGCACTTCACTCACCCTGATTTTACAGAAAAGATTACCTACTTTCCTAAAAAGAACAAGGAGACCTTTTTTTCTTATCAGAAACTCCTTAAAATCTCTTGCTAATAAAGACCTTACAAAATGTAAAATCTGTAGAGTCCAAATTATGTCAGGCCTGTTTTCCAAGCTGAATTGATTTATTCCTGTGGAGGTGGGGTTTTTCACCTCCATGACTTTCTGTATAGGAAGTATTTACATATGTATGAACCTTGTGTTAGATTAGCAATATGAAATGTAATATACTTGTGTATTAAAAGCTATAACTGTGCAAGCTTATTTCTGAGCACTAAGGGCATACTTACTTTGTGTTGCAGCCCACAAATTTGTACCAAGAGCAGTCTTGCTGGACTTGGAGCCGGGAACCATGGATAGTGTGCGCTCTGGTCTTTTTGGTCAGCTCTTCCGGCCCGATAATTTCATCTTTGGTATGTGGATGTTTCTCTGTAAAAAACAGACTTCTACAACAACTGTTTGATTACCAAGTGAATGGTCAAAACGCATTCAATCTCCCTGTTCCAAAGTGATCCTATTGAGAAATCCTAATAGCTAACAATGGAATTGCAATTATTATGTAAGCCAGTCAAAACATCCTGTTAAGTGAAAAATTCATTCTTCTGTTGATCATTCCTTCTGTTAGCAAACTGCTGGAAGTTTCCTATAGTATTCAGAGAAAAGTACATTTGCTTTCCACGTATATGAAATCCTGAGGTCAGTTCTTCACAACAAAACGCACGGAAATTCTGTAGAAAATGGAGGGGGGAGGGAAAAACCTCAACCACAAACCAACCAGACTACCCTTCACTTAAATTCACATTAAATGCTTGAGTACAGAATTGTTTTTAGGCTGTGTAATTAAACTTTTTCCATATATCTTTGCAGTGTAGTAACAGTGGAAGAAGATAATCTGTAATATAGAAAACTCAGATGTAGCCACAGTTACTGGGTTAGTTTCTAGTATAATGAGGAACAGTCTGAAAATAAGTGGAGACGTTCTGGTTTTGCAGTGTTCTTGCAGAGGGCTGTTTTTACTTTTACTGCTTTACTTTGGACTTCCGTAGTACTTTGCATCCAAGCGTAAAAATGCACATTACCCTTTCAGAGCATCCTTATGGAGCACAGAAGCATTGTCAGTCCCTTTGCACTAAAGGAGGAACAGCATGTGGAACTTAAGTGAGCCACTTGCTGAAACGGGAAGTCTGAATGAAAGCTACCATGAGAACTTCCATGTCCTTTTGGTTTCCAAGTCTGCACTAGCCACAAACACAATTTCCTCCTGACAAGGCAAGCTTAGGTTGGAACTCAGTTTGGTACGTTGTGTTAACATAAGGAAGGAGCAATGCCAGGGACAGACAGAGGAAAGATAAACATAGTTTGAATGGTATAAAACAAATCTGGGTTGTTGGGTTGGAGAGTGGAGTGAAAAAGCCATACAGAGTTCCTTTAAGAGGAATTTAAAACTTTTATGCCATCCATGTTGTTCTGCTGTAAACTCCATGACAGTGATGTTAAGGGTCTCTTCCAAAGGAGCTGCAAATTACAACATGTAGCTTAAGGTGTAAACTTTAGGAGAAAAGCCATAGACATAGGCAGCTTTATGAAGTCTCTTTCTTTCTGTGTTCAGGTTTTTCCTTTCATTCCCTTTCACCTGCACGAACCACACAAGCCCTCTGAAAGTGAATTTGCCTGACCTATGGAAATACCTGAACTAGAGCTTTACAGTTTGGCACAACACCAGTAAAACCAGAGCAAAATCAATTCAGAATATCTTTAACAATAGCCCAGTTTGCTGTATTCCCTTCCTGCCAAGATAACAATGAACCCACAGCATGTGATCGACTTGTATCTGTCAGAGGCCCCTGCCAGCATCAGGCACTGTCCTCCCAACCTGCTGAATAATGTGGAATGGCTGAGCGCTGAAGTAATGAACTTCTGTGTCAAAAGCTAACAAAGCATTTTGTTTTCTCTTTTGAAAATCTGGCCTGGGCCCACAAAGGATTTTGTGGCAGGAGCTGGCAGTCCCATACTTGCTGTAGCCCAGGCTGTAGGGCCTTGTTCTGATGGGGAGGTTTTCCACCTCTGCTTGTATAAACCTGCATGTGCTCACATCTCCATAGCAAGTAGCCATGGACCAGCTATCAGGATTTCATGCAGATGTATTGAGTACATGGTCACACACTCCAGATGCAGGAATTTTATATCAAAACAGCAAGAAATTTGAGATGGACACAAAATAATCCTTATTCTTTAATGCCTGTGTTGACAAGGTAGCGATTTAAAAGGCGAAGAACTGCAGGTGGAACAATCTTGCTGTATGAGAGCAGTAGGCCTCCTGGCCTTCTGACTATACACTATTGCCCACCAGGAGCTGCTGTGAACCCTGATGTGTCTCCTCCTGTTAGCCAGTTTTCATTTGTACAGTTTTGCATTTGTTATTCTTTTCTTGTGTACACCCTTGGTAGACTTGCTACAGAGATACCACACCAATTTAATTTGTATGAACTGATGGGGGCAACCAAAAAATAGCTGTCCAGCAGTTAAAGGCAMGTTCTGCAGCAAGGCTGATCACATCAGGCTCCTAAGTGTTAATGTGCAAGCTACTGAGGTCTTTTACTATTTATCTTATATTTTGAGCAGTGAAGAGAGTAGAGGAGTGAAAGAAGATTGTAGGAAACAAGTGCCATTTTAGGGACTAAAAAATAAATTGACTGTTAGACAAATGACTTCTCTGCACATGCAGCTCAACCTGAACAGGTGTGATAACCCTACAGTGTGTTGGAGAAACAAATATTCATAGCAGGACCTGGAGGTTCCAGGAATGCAGATAAGTTGTGGGATTGCTTCATACAGGCTTCTTTAGATCCTGGCAGATGACAGATGGAGGATGCTGGAGCTGGGCTTCCAGGATGGGCAAAAAAATTACCAGGTCCTGAGTTTTATGGGCACAGGCTCATTTTCCACCCAGAGAGTTTAGCCCTGGTGAAATTTGATAATTTCTCATGTGTTTGCATTAGATTTTCAGAGGTCAGGTAGGCACCTGATAATTGGAGGGCATCCAGTAGAGTTTCACAGGATTGTGATCAGGATTTCCAGACTTGTGGCAGCCTTGTCAGGGCCATGGCACCTCCACTCTGTATTGTCATGGGGTAAGAAGGCTGGAGCTTCCAGGGCATGTTTTTATGCTCTGTGTTGTGGTAGTCTTACAGTGCTGTAGAGCCAGTGGTTCTGAAAGTATTAGACAACTGGGTGTAGAAGCAGGAAATCACCAGTGAAAATTCTGGAGACCCCAGGCACATGGCTGACTAGTGGATGGAGTGTAGTGTTGCCACAGGAGTAGCTGATAGTTGTCCTAAAATCAGAATTTATGTCCATTAGGAGATAAATGCCTTCTGCTTTTTGGAGAGATGTCTGCTTGTTTGTGTGCATCCTGATGGGCTTCCCTATCCATAGTAGGGGATCTGCTCAAGCAGGCTGCAGGTGTTACAAACATATTTAGTTCTGGAAGGATATTACTTTGTGCTTTGCCCAGCTGGACAGGAAGTGCTGAGCTCCCTAGGCTCAAAGAGAGAAAAATATAGCAACACACAGAACAATGCATTAAGTAACCAAATACACCATGAGGAAACCAAGCATTTATGCAGTGCAAAAAAGTACAGAGGATTTCAGAAGTGTCCCAGCCAGCAGTTTCCCTGGTTCATATGTTTGACACCAACAGGGTGCTGTGGGAATTGAAATGAGAAACGGTAATAGGAAGGGAGGGAAAGGTCTTGGGGAACAGCACAGAATTTGCCAGCTCTATAATTAATTCTGAAAGCATTGCTCAGTCTGAATACCACTCCCAGGAGTACCCTAAGTGAGTTCAGTGGCACAATGCATGTGTGTAGTAGACACTGAGGAACCGGAGTGGTAAAAAATTGATTGTCCAATTTAATCCTCCTCATTATCTAACCAATAGCAAAACAGTGACAATAGCAAATGATCCACACTGTTTATCTTAATAAACTGAGTGGCACATAAAACAAGAAGGGAAGCCTTGGGAAGAAAAGAATGGACTCATCACTTTTCTGAAATATTAGTAATCCAATTTTCCAATTTTGCATATCCTGAAGGATAGTGAGTTTGTAAGGAAATCAGTAAAATCTAAAAGGCACTTAACTTCTAAGTTTTGGAAATAATGTCCCTGAAGATTCTGTTGATCACTATTTTCATTCAGGCTAGGTAACCATGATTGTAAAAAGCTGTTTTTCCTGATATAACAAGTTAAATAGAATTTTGAAGCCCAGCTTTATTCTTGAATGACAATGTTTTCTCTTTGACTCACTCTCACTTTCATTAAGAGATACATGTATCTGTGATTTAGCTTTGCATGCATCATGGTCCTTACAGACAGAAAGCATTTAAATATCAAACAGTCATCTTGTGTTTACAGAATCATCAGGACTGGGAATGTGAAGTTTCCAAAACAAGGAGTTAAGGCCATCTTTTTGCATTTATGGAAGGTAAAATGACAAAAATGAAAAAAAGCAACAACAAAAACAAACAACAACAACAACAAAAAAAAACCCAAACAAAAAACCCAAAAAAAACCAACCCCCCCATACACCCAAAGGCATTAATAAAAACTGCTGGAGACTATATAAAAAGTTTATGTTGATACTTACAGAGGTATTTGTAGGCAAAACTGAAGAGCACAGTTATCTACCTGACAGATGTGTAGCAGCTTTTGTTACAGATGTGAGTCAATGYAGAGTGCAACTATCAAACCTTGCCAATAATTTTGTGTATGTTTTTTCCCTGTTGTATCTCATTTTAGGACAAACTGGTGCAGGAAACAACTGGGCTAAAGGACACTATACAGAAGGGGCAGAGCTGGTTGACTCTGTGCTTGACGTAGTGAGAAAAGAGAGTGAACACTGCGACTGCTTGCAAGGATTTCAGCTCACTCACTCCCTGGGAGGAGGGACAGGGTCTGGCATGGGAACCCTGCTCATCAGCAAGATCCGAGAGGAGTTTCCAGACAGGATAATGAATACCTTCAGTGTCATGCCTTCTCCTAAGGTTTCTGACACCGTGGTGGAGCCGTACAACGCCACGCTTTCGGTCCACCAGCTGGTGGAGAACACAGATGAAACCTACTGCATCGACAACGAAGCTCTGTATGACATTTGCTTCCGCACCCTGAAGCTCACCACCCCCACCTACGGAGATTTAAACCACTTGGTCTCTGCCACCATGAGCGGGGTGACCACATCCCTGCGTTTTCCGGGCCAGCTCAACGCCGACCTCCGGAAGCTGGCAGTGAACATGGTCCCCTTCCCGCGCCTTCACTTCTTCATGCCGGGCTTTGCCCCTTTGACGGCGCGGGGCAGCCAGCAGTACCGGGCGCTCACGGTGCCAGAGCTCACCCAGCAGATGTTCGATGCCAAAAACATGATGGCAGCCTGYGACCCGAGGCACGGCCGGTACCTGACGGTGGCCACCGTCTTCCGCGGCCCCATGTCCATGAAGGAGGTGGACGAGCAGATGTTGGCCATCCAGAACAAGAACAGCAGCTACTTCGTGGAGTGGATCCCCAACAATGTCAAGGTGGCGGTGTGTGACATCCCTCCCCGTGGCCTCAAGATGGCCTCCACCTTCATTGGCAACAGCACCGCTATCCAGGAGCTCTTCAAAAGGATCTCGGAGCAGTTTTCCGCCATGTTCAGGAGAAAGGCCTTCCTCCACTGGTTCACGGGAGAGGGGATGGATGAGATGGAATTTACGGAAGCAGAAAGCAACATGAATGACCTGGTTTCAGAGTATCAGCAATACCAAGAAGCAACAGCAAATGATGGAGAGGAAGCGTTTGAAGATGATGAAGAAGAGATCAATGAATAACAAAATTAGGTGCGAGATTTTTTCCTGGCCAAAATCTCAAATCTGGATTTCTGATAATTAGGCTTGTAAATCCATACTTACGTTTAAAAAGTAATAAAAAAGGGAGCATGAATTTCAGGTGTTAGAAGGGCTCTTCAGAGTCCATTTGGATCACTGAGGACACTCAGCATTGCTGGAAATTGGGCCATTTCTATTCAGGAGACAAATGTAAGGCATTCAGTTAAGACTCTGGCCTAAGAGTCTGAATGTGGAGATTGCTGGTTTGGTATCTTTTTTCTTTAGGGCTGTCATCCCTAAAGCAGAAGAGAAGATGTAAAATAGGCATGAAAATCTACAAATTAGAGCTGCACTATTTTCATCCAATTATGAGTGAGAAAATCTTGTGATCTTGAAGTATTCTGTACCAAATGTACAATACTAAACTGCCAGAAACAAAATTTATTCATAATAAAAGTTTTTAGATATTCTGTACAGTAACTGTGAACAGTGATATTTGATTCCAGCCCTCTAAAAATAAAATAAAAATTAATAGTACCCTCTCAAGCAAAAGTGTTCTGGGCAGTCAATGCTACGTAAATACCCAGTGAGCTGCAGGCTAGAGACTGGTTTTGTGTGATGTGACTTCATCACTTGCTGCTGCTAAATAATCACAGATGATATCTGTGACATATGGATGAATCTGATAGATGTATCTGATATATAAATTAAATCCCTCCATTTGTGATGTGTTCCTCATAAATCCCTGGGGTTTAAAGTGGCACCCTAATATCTTACTGGTCTTCCTGGCTATTACCAGCTGCTAATGCTAGTCCTAACTCTATTTGACCCAGCCCATGTAGCTGAAATCCAGATATTCCACAAATCATGGTGGGACAGGGGACATAGGCTATGTGCCAACAGATCTGACTACCTAGGTTTGTAAGTTCACCACAGCCACAGATGCTGTGCATGTCTTGCTACCAAGATAGATTAAAACAACTGGGCAGGTAAAGGTTAAAGTACAAGAGCATTTATCCACTATACTGAAAGCAGTTGGCAAAATGAAAGATGAACAACAGGTTTATCTGCCCCAACTAAAGGCAAGTCAGAAAGGTCTCTGCCTAAGCCAGCTGACAAAGTGACTGCTGGGCATTTGCCCTCCGTGCATGCTTTATGTTTCTGCTCATATCAATTAAACAGCCCTTCTCCATTAGAGAGCCTCCACCAGAGAACAATCTGTCTACTTGGAGTCTCTTATTTAGGCCAGTTCCTAGGCAACAAAGAAAGCAAACAAAGGAGAAAACCTCTGGAAATCCAAACTTTAAATGTTTCAAGAACTCTTGCTTTTTCTTCTTGCTTTCAGAAGCACTTCCCAAGCAAAACTGTTGCTCAATACTTAAAAAGGCACTTTACAAACACAGTGAAATTTCCAAAGGTCTGCTTCTCCTGACAAGATGATGCTTTGCTAGTTTGGGATCCAGGGACTGAGACAGTATTTTATGAAGTATATAAACCAGGCGACTGCTAATCACATAACCTGAAGCTGTCTGCCCAATGCTATTCCACACAGAAATGGAACTAAACTAGCTTTAATCAAGTTTTTCACAGAAAGTGACTTCAGAGGTTGAGACAGTTGCTGGAACTTGCCAACCAGACTGGCTTTGGCACGGAGGCAGAGCTTGGGAGAGCCCAGCTGATTGTCTTTAGAAGAATCATAGAGGAGACAGCAAAGTCACAGGGCCATGTTCTTTGCTATGTCTAGTAATGTCTAAAGGATTTATGAATAGCCATAGAACAGCTTTAAATATGTATTTTATAAATGTGAGATGTGGCTATACATTAATTACAGCACAAGATAAAGTTATAACATAACATACATTGAAGAGAAGTAACTGTGCAGGACAATACAAAGCAAAATCCATTGGGAGTAAAGCCATTACACAAAGTGAAGTTGATTCTTTGTAAATCAACTTTGCTTTGAAGGGGAGGAGGATGCCTTACAGGCTCAGAGCCTGCCATCACACAGTTGTGGCACAGGCTTTCCAATTAAAGCACTAGCATAGTTTCTGCTGAATGAAATAGAATTAACCATYTTATTGTGTGTGAAACTGCATTTTGTTGTAACACAGATTTCATAACTAAGTCCAAATCATAAATTCTGGTATTCCTGTGAAGAAAAAACAAAAAGTTAATACTTTAAAAATGCCAGAAATCTGGGAATTGCTAAATAATGGAGTTGTTAACTTGGTGAACCAGCCTGTTCCTTACTGCATTTCATACAATTGACTCAAAATGCAGAATGCAGACTGTGAGGCTGTGGAATTCAGCCCTCACAATGATCCTGCTTTGACTCACCCATTCTTGCACATGTGTTTACTTGCAACTGTTTGATGTGAATTTCTAGAATGTGTGGAGGTGGAAGAGGCAAACTAATGCTCTCTTTAGAAAAAAGAGACAGCTCTTCCATCTGATCTTAGGGGGAAAAAATCCCTCCCACCTTAATGAACTCAGGACCCTGGAGTAGGAAGATCATCAGAGGACCAGCTTGAGCATAAGCAGTAACAGAGCCACAGGAGGCACAAACACTTCCTGTTTCTCTTCAGTCAACCAACTCTAATCACCTTCCTTTCCTGAGAAACAACTGAAAATTGTTTCAGTAGCAAATTTAGTGAGCAATTCCTTCAGTTGCACTTCCTTTCAAATAACTTCCCACCTTTTCCTTGGAAGCTTCTCTCTTATTTTGCAATCTCCATGGTGAGTCCCACCTGGCTTTGTTACTCTTCTTCTCAAAGTTCTCACCTGTCTTTTTTTTCATTTCCCCTTTAGTTTTTTAGCCTAGTCTCTGGCTGAAACCTTTTCTTTCTGTGCCTGGCCCATCATATTTTTCTCTTTTTTAACTGCTTTGCCCCTGGCCACAGAGCAGCATCTAGCAGCAGGCTGCCAGGACAAGCCAGACCCCAGGAGTCCTAGAAGTGCAGCTGCCACTGCTCAGACACAAACACATGTGTCAAGGCTAGGCTGGGGAGAAAAGCTGGCAACCTACACCACTGACACCACTTGGAAAGTGGGAGGGGATGAGCTCCTGCCTAGGAAGAGGGTGTGGCATCAGGGCAAYTTTGCAAGACCACTGTGGTCAAAGCCAGGAAGGAATGGAGCAGGCCCTCAGCTCACAGTCAGGAGAGTCCTTGAACATGCTGCCTTAACCATGTCAGGCTCCTGCTTTCTCTGCATCCCATGATTACAGCTCAGATTATGCTCTCCATTCTCTCTTGCACTTGTATCCCTCAGGAAAATATGGTCAGCCCTTGGGAACAGAGTCAGGTTGGGAAAGAGGATCTAGACCTACTCCTTCTCCTGGCCTTGGGAGAAGCAGGGAATTCAACTCCTCCCTTGGTGCTGCACAAGTTCCTGGTAGCTGAAGCAGCACTGCTCACTGTGCTTGCAAAAATTAATCTGGCATTATTGGCAGCCACAGCACAGACTAAACTCGATTTTGATTCATGTTCAAACACCTGACATCCTAAATTTGGGAGTTGAAGGAGGCTAGCAATCCTCTTCAAAGAAGCAGGTTGGGTAAACAGCTTTTTTGGGTTGTTTTTCCCTATCTTTGATTCTAAAATCCCAACACTGTCAAACTGCCATTTTTGGCACAAAGATTAAGAACCGCTAATGTAAGGCTAAGCAAGCAAGTTAATGCTCTAAAACAGGCAAAGGTAAAGGAGAGGTAAGGCCATTTTCATACATCTGTTAATTACATGCTGCAAATGAACAGGAGTGGAATTTATTAATAGACASAAACAGGGAGTAAGAGAAAGCATCTCCTGGAGATGATTTTTTTCAGTCTGGTAGTGCCATTGTGAAGAGTCAGGTTAAGGGTTTGGGGGTTGGGTGGTTGATTGCTGAGTTTTCTGTTGGTTTTATTTAGCAAGGAATGAAGAAATGCAGAACTCTGACCTTTACTGTAAAAGCACAGCTAGTCCTCAGCACGGGCTACAAACTGAATATCCCAGACAAAAGTGTTCAGCTAAACTGAAGGATGAGAAAAGAACAAACAAGGCATTAATGCAGAATACATAATAAGCTACAACACTAGAGCATAAGCACAGAAATCAAGCAGTGCTTTATCATGTGAGCAAGATTTGAGTTTTATAGAAGAATTTTTCTACTGCAATAAATCATTCTAAACTCTGACTCCAAAAATTAAGGAAATTAAATTTAGGTTTTTTTCAGGCTGCTTTCCTGTTTATCATCCATTTTTTAACAAATACAATAGGGAGAAATAGAAGTGTTTAACAACTAAAAATGTCCAGTAAATATGCCCAAAATAGACATGCTTGCTGTGTTTTCCTCATTCCTCTTTACTGTAAAGCCAGGTAACATCACAGATGGAAAAAGTTCTGCCATGAAGAAAAAGAAAATCTGAAAAAATAATTTCCATAAATAGTTTAACTCAAATACATTTAGAACCAAGGGTCTAAACTTTCAGATTAACTTTTTCCTTTGTCATCCTACTGGTTTCCAGTATGTTGCAACATACAGATGGAATCAGTCACTAGTTATCCTTTTAAGCTGCCCTCTGACTCATTACGCTTAAAGGATTTTTGGTCCAGCAGAGAAGAGTGGTTCATTTTCCTTCCCCCCACTTAACCACCACTCCACCCATGCTTCTCTGTCTTCTGCAGGGATGAGGAGAAAGACCCTTAATTTTTGAACAGCTAAATTCTTCAACTAATGAATTGTTAGCAGCAGAGGCTAACATAGCTTTTCCCCCATAGCTTTTTGTTAAGCAAGTAAGTATTAAACTCTGACAATCTGCTTTATCACCTTTGGCTTTGGTTGCTGCTTGTATTTGTGAACACAACCATTTTACCCTATTTTAACAGAGTTTTGCATTGTTCTGAATTCTATGCCCAGAAACCAGCAAGAAAAAAAAAAGGGACAGCTTTGTTCAGAAAAGTACTGTTTTTATTGACTCAAACTGTATTTACACATCACATTCATATGTTCAATAGTTTACAGAACTCTGTAAAAAACTGACTGGTAAAACTGCAGGAGCCAAACAGTTTCAGACTTAAATTAAGACACTGAACCATGAGTACGTTTTAAGATATTTAAGCAAGTGTTCAGTTTTCACTGTCAACTTAAATGGCAGTTCTCTGTAGACAAACTCTAAAGTCAAAATGAGGTGAAGGGGAAAGGGTCAGATGGAAGAGCTGATAGTTTTGCAGAGCTAGTACTTCGTACAACCAGACTTCCACATTTGACAATGCACTTTGTATGATTCTTTTTCTTTTTGGAAACAGGTCACATACAGGTATAGTTTAGATAAATAATCAAAAAAAACCCTTTGATTTTTGTAAGCTTGCAGATGTTTGAAAAAAAACCCCAAAAACCAGTGCCACAAAATCTGTGCATGAATCTGAACTGTTCCAGTGCTTGAGAGGCTCAGTTCTGGCATTCCACTGCAGCTCCAATTCCTTGTATGCTTCTCCAGCTGGCAAACAAAAGATGATCACCTTTTACCAGCGAACTGATGATCTCACACACGTACATCAGAAGCAGAACATCCTTATCTCATCCCAAGAGATCACTCTTCCACCCATCACTAATACAGTTTGGTTGAATAAATATTTTTTGTTTTGAAGTACAAACTAGGCAAGTTTGTTTCTCTTCCAGAGTGCAAGTCACCATGGGCACACACTTCACAGTTAAAATGGCATCCCTCCTCTGATCTGCCTAGCGACCTGTTCATCTGTTGTCTCCTCTTTTTCTTTTTCACGCTCTTTGTTCCAGTCTTTAAGGCCTTCTGGTAGTGAAGTATCCTCATCCAAACTTCCTGTGCCTTCCACAAATTCTTCATAAGTAGACTTTTCTGCAAATGGTCTTGGGCCAAGCAACTCTAGCATGTCGCTTTTATCAAGCACTTCCTTCTCCAGCAGCCGCAGGGCAACCTGGAATGGCACAGCAAGTTATGTCATACATATCAAACACCTGRGATGGCTGTCCTGTTTGGAAGGGCTTCTTAAGGCAGTTAGCATTGATTAATTTTGATAGAAAAAACAGGTTGTTTAGAGTTCATCAGATACAAGATTCTTCTCCCCCTTGAGCACTTTTAGGGAGCACAAATACAATTTTATTTTTAATTCTGCTTTTAAGACTAAGCAAAGTGCCCTCACTGTGGGCCACTGTTGCTTTTATTGTTGCTTCAGAAAAGCAACTTTCTGCTTCTGCCAAAAGGCTCCTGATGCAAGACATTAAGTGGCAGATGAAAACAAGTTCCCTTCCAGTCAGTGGGGATGGTTCAATCAGGCTGCTGCTGTGTTACAAGCTCAAGAGCACCATAAAATACCAATGTGTGAACACTGCACCAGGGGAGTTTGCAGCCTTGGGTCAGTGAGCTCATTGTTCAGCACAAACCACATTCAATGATCTCTTTTGGGATGCTGACCTGCTACAACAGGATTTATGGAGCCCACACAAACTTGTCTCCTTGTCAGTAARCCTATTGGATGCCTGTCCTAGAAAATTATCCTTTTGCTGTATCAGGTTTTGTGACATGAAGAAAGARAATATGCACAAGCTGAATCTTGGCTGCAGTGAGGCAGATCACAAGCAGCCAAGGGACAGAACAGAAGAAGACAAAGATCTTTTTATTGACAATAAAAAGGAATTCAGAGAAAGGAAGTCATATGAACGTCCCTGGTTACAAGAKCTTCTTCTGCCCAAAAAAAACCTGGGATCCTAGTATTTAATCTTTGGGTTTTTAAGTGTGCTGATCACATTTACTAAACCCTATGTGAGCAGGCAGTCTCTTCCCTCCAACTTTCCAAATGAATATTGATCATATAAGCAGGGAGGGATGTTAAATCATGCTTGTGAGATGCTCAGAGGTACTCCAACACAAAAGGAGATTTCTGTTAAGTCTTGTGACACATTCTTAAGATTACATCAAATGGGTTTTAAGCAAACTTCCTCATTTACTTATATAGTCTCTATTTTAAATCTAATTCAGTTCAATTCAGATTTTGGCTTACCAGTTGGAACTTAGTGGCTAAAAACACTAAAGCTCACCTTCTCCACTTCTGCTTTCTTCTCAGTCAGCAGATTTAATGTCCTTTCATAGGCAATGTTAATTAGCGACCGCACTTCTTCATCTATCAACCTGGCAGTTGCCTCGCTGTAAGGCTTCTCTAAGACCATGTCTCCTTGGCGAGGGAGATCAAAGGAAATCTGCCCCACTTTTTCATTCATACCAAACTGAACAATCTGAAGAAAAAAAAATAATCAAATAAACAAAGGAGAGACAGCAAGAATTTAGGGTACATTAATGTAAAATATGGCCAACAAAAGGAAAGCAAGTCCTTTTGCTATACCCTAATCTTTTCCTGTAACATCAACCCTTCCCTGAAAACTCAAGTCTACTGAAGTTAACACACATGCATTGACTTTTACTTATTTCTTTTTACTGATTAAAGTGAAGGACACAAATAACACCATTTTAAAGTGGTTGCTAGTGGTATGCATAGTGCTTTGCTGTTTAAATTCTAAGATATTACACAAAAAACACCTCAGCCTTCCTTAAGCAGTAAAACCCTTCTTTACCAGAAATAGAAGTGTTTTGCCAATTCAAAATACTTCTCAAGCTTGGCATATTCTACACAACCATAAAGATAAACTGACTTAAGTACTAAAGTAGAGGGTCTTGAAAGTTTTTTCTCTCAAGTCCAAAAATCATATGCTATCCCTCATCCCAAGACACTCCTCTAAAAATGTCAGACAATTCTTATCTTGCTTCACTCAGTACCGAATACTGACTTGTCCAGTTGCCAAATGCGGATGTTTTAAGCTGCATTTTGCTCCAGCAGAGGCAGAAGCAAGTTCAAACTGCTATTTATTTATTCACTCCATGGCTACTGTCAATTTGATGGTTACTAAAGCAGCACTTCTCAGTCTAGCAAGATCCACACAGGTATGACAATGAATATTTAGAATTCAAAGAGATCTCACCATTAGAACCAAGCATCTTAACCTGCTTCCTTAATTTTTGTTGACATGTACAAAAGTCTGTAAGCAGACCTATTTTATAAATTTAAAATTGAGCAAGAGTCACTGAAGATCTCATAGAATTAACAGGATATCGTTACACATTGCCTTCCAGAACTGAGGCAACAAAAAGCGTGCCTGAGACCAGAAGTAGGTGGAGTCTGGGGATAAGCGTGCAGGAGAAGGTAAGTGTACTCCAAAATGCCTCTCGCTCCTTGTGAGTGTCTTATGAGATGACACCCTTTGTCCTGATGCAGGAAATGTAGTAACACACCTGTGTGTAGCCCACAGCTACACTTAGGTGAGCTATTGCATTGATAAGATTTTAAATTACTCATCCACGTGTGTTAACATGATACAAACACAAATGAATGTCTTAATTCCCATAGCCTTAACTGACATCAAATAGTGCTTTCAAACAAGGTTGTCTGGATTCAAGTGTGAATCCAAACTGAATCTTCACACTGGGCAATTGTAAATGTAGGATGATCAAATCTGAGCACTAAATTCCATTTTAAAATAAGAATAACAACTCCCACATGTAACTGAATCCAATGGGATCCAACTCTAATGTGTATGTTCCTGTGGGCAGATGTAGGGCAGTAATTGAAGCCTAATGCATGGACTGCTGTTGTGAGACTGAAATAAAATATTTGAGTCATCAGCATCTCTAAACAACACCATGATGCTTATTCATACAGTGTTTTCCGAAACWAGGCTTCTGAGGGACGCGCCTGATGAAATTGCATCATACCAAAATACTAGTCAGGTCAGAGATAAAGAAAACAGTAAAGGAAAAAAAGAAGTCTCACTGAAGCCCATACCTGAGCATATGCACTCTGGGTCACCTTCTTCAAGTCATCTTGGGCACCAGTTGTAATTCTTCCAAAGAAGATTTGCTCAGACACACGTCCTCCCAGAGTCATGCACATTCTGTCCAGTAGCTGCTCTTTGGTATACAGATACTGTTCTTTGGGCAAATACTGAGCATAACCCAGTCCTTTACCACGTGGAATAATAGATACCTACAAACAAAAGTAACAGGGCTACAACTAAAAAACCATAAAGCATTCTTCAGTTTGACTTATTTTTAATACCACAACCTACACCATACTCACCCTTGAGGCTTAATTCAGACATTATTTCCGTTTACAGTTTTGCCCCCATTGTGTTTTATCCTTAAAAGCCCTGGCTAGCTCTAAACTGGAATAACAACTACTAGAATATCTGGAAAAGAAAGGTAAGACCACTGTCATATCTTCTCTAAAAACTATATCATATTTTAAAAATACCATTTTAATAAAAATCCACAATTCCTTGAATGTTATTGGACATGTACTCTGTAACAGATACAGCATTTTGAACAGTTTAAGGAATTTCCGCATTTACTAATGACCTTTCTTCCAGAAGTAAATCATACAATATTTTTAAGCTTGAGATGAGATGAAAAACACAGCTATGCAAAACTATGAATGTTGAAGCAAGTTTGAGAGATTGGGGTGCTTTTTCCTCTACGTTCAACTTGTCACGCTGTGAAGCCAAAAGAACGCAAATTGAAACCAAAATTTAGCTTTCTATATTCCTGAAGTATACCTGTGTAACCTGGTAAGAGTAACTTAAACAACTGATCAATCCTGAAAGCCTCAGAGCAAAAGCAGCCATCAAGGCCAGCAGATTCATGAGAAGAACATGTCTCTCACTTTCAAAGGACATTTATACTACGAACTGTGTAACAGCTAAATCAGAAAATAGTTAAGAAAGTAATAAGAAATGAACCAAAATGTGCTCTAAAATTGACACACACAGCTTTCTAATATATTTTAATATCTTCTTAACATTGGGGGGGGGGGGAACCACAAAGAAAAAGATGTTGTCCATGCTACTGTTAAAATTAAAAGTCCAAATTAGCCACCTTACCTTTAACAGGGGGTCAGCATGTTCCAAAAACCACCCTGCAACTGCATGCCCTGCCTCGTGATATGCTACTGTCTTTTTCTCCTCTGGCTGGAGTACTTGAGTTTTCTTTTCCAAACCTTTGTAAAATAAATTAATTTGATTAATAGTTTCAGACACAACTTTCTCCTCTGACATCCTTTACCTCATTTGCAAAGATGGTGAGCAATACTTAGAGGCCATACATACGATCCATTGAAAAACTTTAAACACCCCCCCAAAACTTTCAAGTTGTAGAAATTCACATCTTACAGGTTTCACTGTAACCTTGTCCTTCCTTAGACTTTCCAGTTTCAATATAAAGTTCTTAAGAATATTCAAATATTTAAATAAAACATTTGAGCTTTAAAAATATTTTCTAGACTATTTCAGGCTAGCAGCAGTTAAAAGCATCCCTAAATCCAGTTATTCTTCTTGCCGTTTTGAAGAATAAATAAGAGACGTGTTCTGATGAAATCTGTCTTTGTACCCCTTCCTCTGTTACAGAAGCCAGCAATATAGACAGGATACTTCTTTCCTAAATATCAAGTGTGTTTAGGAGAGAAAGAAACAACCTTGAAGAGCAGCACAAATATTCAAAAGCATGGCTTCATACACATCTAAAAAAGGAAGTTGTCTATTACAATTTTTGAGAAACAATTGGTGCTATTCA
Organism: Cardinalis cardinalis; assembly: GCA_014549065.1. Taxonomy (NCBI): domain Eukaryota; kingdom Metazoa; phylum Chordata; class Aves; order Passeriformes; family Cardinalidae; genus Cardinalis; species Cardinalis cardinalis. Next base: position 718,324 of record JACDOX010000278.1, on the reverse strand, counting down.
CCTACCTCCAATAACTCTTTCAATTGCTTGCTCAAAATGCTTTTGGTTTATAGCATCTGAGAGATGCCTTGCAGCAATTAAAGCAGCTTCATTACAAACATTAGCAATATCAGCACCTAAAAGAGAAGGCAAGAATTAATGATCCTCTTCAACACTTTTCTCCGAGTTTAGCATAAACCTAATCTTACCTACAACTGGTTTGCTATAAACTCTCACTGAGCTTGAAAATTAAAGGTAATGTCTTCTGAAATAGCTTAATTATTTAAGATATATTTAAATAAATGTACTACAGTTATAGGCTTTAGGATTTTTCTCAAAGGTACACAGCGAGCAAATAAAGTTTATTACCAGTGAASTACTTGTTTGATACATCCCACCTTCCTTTTCTGTCTGCAGCAGATTATACTTAAACTAGTATATACTTAGCTGCATGCATTTTCTCCATGCAAATTCTGTATTGCTCAGATATTGGCATATCTTTACAAGATATCCTTTCACATTACTGATTTCAAGCCCTCCACTTTCTGTTAAAACTATTTGCAGTAGGGCTATTGAGGTAACAAACATCACTGTAGCTACCGGAAATACTGACAGTCAAATCACAGAAAATCAGTTTTATATAGACCCAAAAACCAATGGAGAATTCACAAGTGTTGAATTCRGAATAGATGTAAGAACTCTCATTACTGGCTTATAATCTAATTAATTTCAAATCTCTATTGACCAGTAGTTGAATTCTGCACTGGTTTTTGGTTTTTGCATCCAGAAACAAATTCTCCTACAGAACATAYACACAAACTCCACAAAACCCAGGTCTTCTCCAGAAGTGTTCAAGAATGAAACAAAGGAAAGGACAAACAAAGGAAGAACACACACACGAGTGTTAACAATCAGAAACCTCTGAATTGCTTGTACTGAAGACAGAAGAAACTCCTTCATGTCACCCTGACTGAAGCTGACAAAACTTGAGACCCTCACAAATCTCCTACTTGCTCTAACAGGCAAAGAGAATTTCAGGCTGTGCCAGTAAATACAATGAAATCAAATGCCATCCAGAAGATCAGGTGCAGGAAAACCAGACTTAGTAGGGAAACCAAGTATCTAAAGCATGGAGAATAATAGTGGCATTAGGAGTCACTTACCAGAAAACCCAGGTGTTAGTGATGCAAGCTTTCTTGCTAGGTTGTCTTTATTTAAGACAGTGTCTAATTTCAGAGGTCTAAGGTGAACTTTGAAAATGGATGCTCTTCCTTTTATATCTGGGGGTCCTTTAAAATAGAAGACATATGGTTTTACTTTTCACACACACATATATTCAAATTGAGTGTGTGCAAGGGAATTACATGTATAAAATAGCTGCAGTGACTTCAGCAGTGTGCTACAAACACAGGATGGTGCAGGCACCCAGGTAAAACTTACCAATGTAAATCTGCCTGTCAAAGCGTCCTGGTCTCATCAGAGCAGGGTCTAAAATATCTGGCCTGTTAGTGCCTGCCAAAATGACTACATTTGTCGTTGTATTAAATCCTGTTAAAGAAAAGTGATAGAGAAAAGCTGTGTAAATATAATTTCTGGGAAAAAAAATCCCAAAAACTGAAATAAAGACTGCCCACTTTACAGGGTAATGTAAGAACTGAAAGTTCAAACAAATGACCTTAAAGCTGAAAATATTTATATTTATTGCTGCATTGTCCAGCTTTTCATAACAAACAAGAAAATGTCCTTGGGCTCTGCTTTGTGAAGTACTCTTATCAAATCCTGCTTTATCTTCAAAATACAATAATAAATTAACTGCTCAGGAAATCACAGCACCAGCATGGCTAGCTGTATTTTTTTAACGACAGACTGGTCTCATTGTGAAGAATTTTTTTGACTATTCAACTATGACAAAGAGTTAGGAGATACAGAATTAGGGTTCTTTTTCTCTGAATGAATTTTAGTAAAACATGAGGCTGCAGCAAAGTGAGTCACCATGCTTTATTTCAGGAAACAAAGACAATTTGAATTTAAGCTAGAATCTAAATCTTGGTTAGCAGGTCTGAACAAGAATATTCTTTCCAATATCCATGTAATTACAACATAGTATTTGGCATTAAATACTCACCATCCATTTCTACCAAAAGCTGATTGAGTGTGTTCTCTTGCTCACTCTGTCCTCCAAAGTTGCCCCTCCCTCTCTTCCTCCCTACTGCATCTATTTCATCAATGAAGAGAATRCACGGGGCATTCTTACGAGCCAGAGCAAACAAGTCTCTAACCTTAACAAAAGAACAAAGAATGCATCAGACTGGCTTGTAACTCTTTTGAGTTGGGGGTGGGGAGGAGTGGGAAGAGGCACATCAATAACAGTATCCCTATAACCGGGCATGGCTCTGAACAAGCATTCACTCCAAAGCCTTCAGCCAGCTTTCAAGGCAACGAGGAGTTACTTAATTCCCCTCCAAATATTCATTAACTTCTAGATGTCTGGAAAAAACACTCAGGACATGAGTAGATAGCTGAAATTTTTTTTAGACTCTCATATTTTAAGCAAGGTATTACCTAACTACTGTGGTAGTTGCAGCACAATCTGACTTGAACTTTAGACGCAACATTGCAATGTTGCTTTGCTTCCAAACCTATCAGAAGGACCTCATTAAAACCAGTTCAGTGAGTTAACAGATCTACAACCGAGGAATCCAACTGGAGCAAACAGGAAATGAAAAATTAATGGAAGAATTTTGACCTGAGTGAGAATTAGATGCAGCTCAGAGCTTTACTACTTTATACATTAGTGATGCAAGTTCAGAACACTTCTCTGATGACAAAAAATGTACAGCACACATGAAGAGATGCAAATTTTGGACAGCAGGCTGTACAACAGAAAGTTATCCAATTTTTTTGAAAAAAGTAAAATGAAGGAACAAGATAAACATGTGTCAGATGTTTGAAGTGAATTCTCTTTTCACTGGAATAAGCAGAAATCCAGAATCACACAAGTATTTTTAGTGCATATGCACTGTGGAAACTAAAGATTTCCATATGCATATACACTAAGAAGTCACCAAAGAAACCAAGGCTGTGTAAGCAGTTTTAGTTCAAGCACATTCAATTTACAAATTATCAATTTAGCATCACTAACAACTGCCTTATTTAATAAATTAATAGGAACTGAAAGTAAAACTCACTCATACTGTTTTCTATWGGCATCAGAAATTATCAACTATGTTGAAACCTCAATTCCCAGCCAAAATTGTGTCAACAGATTTCACTGGACAGTAAAAGTATTTTCATAGACCGGTACAAAAAAGTTAGGTTGCTTTGGGGTATTTCAGGTATCTATTGACAACAGAAGTCTGAGTATCACTATAATTTTAGGATACCTAATACTTTCCCAAATTTTAATTTCCATAAAATACCATCAGTAAGTTGTTTACACCACTTCACATGTTTTTAGTGAGCTTTCTTAAGACAGTTAAGGCAGAAAAGCACAAAAAAAATTAGACATATATTTGGTTATTTTAAACATCTGATCTCCAGAAATCAGTCACTGGRTTCATATTTCAATCAGAAGCTTATCTGTGTGTCTTAGACAACTCTTTACAACTAAAAGTTTCAAACTACAAAGAGAATAAAGTTCTCCAAAAAAGCAGGATTTAGAGCAGGAGGAGGCATTCCCACAGCAGTAGTTGAATGAGCTACAGATTTCTAATCCAGATAGTAAATTTACTTCAGATTAGAGCTTAAAGAGTGCTGGTTTGTGTTCTCAAGCACCTGAAAAGAGGCACATCCTTTAGGTCTGAAACAGTGAACTGTTTCAGGCTAGTGAAACTAGCTAWTGAACTGCCTCAGTAACTTTTATTAAAGGTACACTGGTGATTTTTGTGTTTAGACATGCATCTGGCATCATTTTTAAGAAATCTGTGTAGAAGAAAGAACTTCAACTGCAATCAAACCATTTGTCTCCCAAACCTGACAACATCCTTTCAACAGCCAATACTGAAAGAAAAGAGCAAGGCCAAAGACTTACTCGTGCTGGACCCACACCAACAAACATCTCCAAGAACTCTGAGCCATTGACGGTGATAAATGGCACATTGGCTTCTCCAGCTGTAGCTTTAGCCAGAAGTGTTTTCCCAGTACCTGGAGGACCTGTCAGAATTGCCCCCTGCAAGACAAACAAGTATATTTTCCTCATAAAGAAAACATAATATTAAGCCTATAAATAACATGTCAATGATATTGAGCCCTCTGGCTTTTCTCTCACCACAGTCAAAATCATGCAAGGAAATAACTGAAGATTAATCCCTCCTTTAAAGGAGCAAAAGGAAAAACAAATCAGACACAACACTACCATGCTGTCTTAAGAGTTGCAGGAACAGTGTCTTCTTTGACTGACATAYTAAGTAAGAAAAATAAAGGTATGTCATCAGGTGGACTTCCCTGCCAGCATAGCCAAAAGGCAATTCTGTAAWAACCACTTGCAAGATTGCTGTTATACCCATACGTGTATCACTTCTGATCCACGTGAACAGACAATGTATTTCACAAGGCAAGTCTCCTGGCACAATTACACTGGTGGCACTCAATGCTTACTTTTTGTTTTTCTGATTGGAAGACAGAAGCTGGAAAGCATGGCATATGTAAACAATCTTAGTACAGTTTAGAATACTGAGGACTACTAGAAGAATAAATTCTAAGTCATCRATCCCTTACCTTTGGAATTTTTGCTCCCAGATCCTCATATTGTTTGGGATTTTTCAGGAAGTTAACAAACTCCATTATCTCTAATTTGGCCTCCTCACAGCCAGCTACATCTTTGAATTTAACATCTATTTCATCCTTAAGGACTTTGGCAGTAGTTTCACCAACACTGAAAAGTCCACCCATTCCACGCCCTGCCCGGCCCAAGCCTGCRGGACCTCTTCTTAATGTGTACAGCAATGAACCAATAATCAGAATTGTGGGCAGCAAACTGAGGAGAAATGATCTGTGGAGAAAAACGAACAAAACAGAGAAACCTATCACAAAAATCCATTACTGCAAATAACACATATAAGATGTTGRTTCCATTATAAGCAAATTCCGGACTAATACTCTATTAACTTGTATGTTTGTACTTCTGCAGGTTGTTCACACTGGGAAACCACCAAAATAAATTTGAGAACAACCTGTTATAGTTGCTTGTTTTTAAACCAAGCACATGAAGTAACATTGCTGAGTTTTGCAGAGGAAAATTTGCATTAACTAATAAACAGAAGTAGCTTGTTTTTCAAAGGTAAATTTACAGGACTAGCTATGTAAATGGTTATATTCTCAAAGTAAGTTGCATTAGGTAGCATATAGACAGCGTATCCTATTACTTCAAGCAGAAATTTCTCTCCAAAATACATGCTCTTCTTCCCTTGGGTCTTTCAGCTTTTTACATTTTTTTCTCCTTTCTATGTTTCCATTTTCATTTTCAAGGATACAGATTTGCAGGGGGGAGAGAGTGGTTTCTTGGGGTGGGGTGTTTTGTTTCTGTTTTGTGGATTTGGTTTTTTTWAATTATTATTCATTGTCCATTGTCCTCCAGCTTTCTAGCACAGCTCTGTAAAAGCCCAAAACCCTAACACAGTCCTCTTTATCATAGTATCTGAGCACTGTACAGATTTTTCTGTGAAAAGGAACAGTTCAACAAACAGCTCACAAGACATTCCACTCACACTCAGCAAAAACAAAATGCAGAAAAGAAGGACAATCATAAAGCACAAGATTTCCAGGCTTTACAGATAACCCACGTTCCTGRGATAAAGAGGAAAAGAAGGATTTTTCCCTCTATTGTGGTATTCAGCAGATTCTGATCCAACAGGGAACAGCAGTACTTTGATTATATATAGCTGCTCTCTCCTGTTTTCTGTGCCATTCCTGGGGCAGAGCAGTATATATCAATATCTGTATGGAGAACAGACACTGAGGAGGAAAGGATCARAGCTGTGTCAGGAAGAGGGATTCAGGAAGTAAAGGTCTGTACAAGGCTGAAAAAGGCATAGGAACTGATCTACTTTTCCCAGTCTGTGGTGAGAAGCCTCGGGCCAACATGCAGCCTTTTCATGTAAGTGCTGCATTGCCCTGACCATCACCTTCCCCAGGTTCGCTTCAATAAGAGCTCAACAGGTTTATTTCTGGACCATCCTTAAGATCATGCTCCATTATAAATAAACAGACAAATGAGGCAGGCAGYGTATAGAACAGGGAAATAAAAACCTCTGTCTGAAGTTGCAGGATTGCCCAGAATTAAGGCCACCATTCTTCTTGTTGCCATCAAGATCAACAGGCAGCAGCAGCTTGGTAACACACACTGCAGTAAAACCAAGACACTCCCCTCCATGCCCCCAAATCAAAACAAATACCCACAAGTATGTAAACACAAGAGAGGCAGTAAATGAGCCACTTTCATTAGTCACATGAGCTAGTACACCCAAAGTACAACTTCCTGATGATAATAAAGCTATATGACACACAGCAGCAGGAGTAACTTCTAAACTGCTCACTTAGAACCAAAAAAAGAAACTAGTCCTTGGGTCACAATATTATGTTTGTCTTCTAAGCCAYTTGGAAAAATACATCAGAGAAGCACTTTTACTGTCTTCTAAATAATGTCAATGAAATTYAGCTACATAAGGCTAAACAAAGAACACAAATCTAGTATCAGAGCCATTATTCCCTAATGGGAAGCAACAATGCTGTAAATCTAACGTCAGTACTATTTTTCTTAACAATTAAGAGCATGATCCATCTTCCAGTTTCTGTTAACAGGCAGATTAATGTGATCTACTTAATCACCTATTTCTTGCTTTTTTTCAAGGCCCCAAAATTTAACTTAYGCTTAGTTTTTGGCCAAAAATTGAYTCCCAGTATAGCTCAGCCAATATACTGTGGYTCTATGATATAATCTGTCTGCTCAAAAATCTACATGAGCATCATCTCTGGAGCTCTGCTGCTGTGCCCAGCAAACTCTTGCTCTAGTAAAAGTCACAGGGAGGAAGGGCTTAAATGAAGAAAGGAGTTACAGTAAAACATTTATACAATAAGAAGCTATATTTAGATTAAGAAGATATGGATTTCCTCATAGACAAAGTACTGAACAGCTTCTCTTACACTTAACACTCAGAAACAAACCCAAGCTGATTGTTATTCTGATAATACTGCCACCTAGTGAACCATAAGGTATGCGTATTACAAACCTACTTCTCGGCTGTAAACACAAGCTTTTTTTACCAGAGACTTTTTAAATCAACTTCTTACCCATCACTCTCTGTTGAGTAGACTACAGGCAATCTGTTCTCCACTTCTATTCCCAGATCTTGCTGCACAGTCTCCAGATTCCGTTCGAAAGTGTCCACGCTACCAATATTAAACCAGACGTACTGCGAGGAAAAAAGCACAGATGACCAAGGGTCTCTCTTATTTCACCTTCACTACAAGCCAGCTTCTTCTAGTCTGGTAATTCCTTGTGCATGTGTTRGATTTGGACCAAGTTTAAGTTGCCTTGTCAAGTGTTTAACTGGTACARGAGGCACACAACAAATCTGAAGCCTCCCAACCTTAATACACTTGTATCTATCACTGCTTCTGCAGAGATGATAAATCCCAATAGTTTTAGGGCATTTTAAATAGACAGAAATACTGGAATTTTCTCCAGAAAAAAACGGAAGGGAGTAATAAACAGATCTTTATAAGGGACCTATATAGTCAGAATAATACAGAGCACTGAAYCTGGAAACACAGCAGTCATACAACTTACTGTTTCATTTGAAGGTCTCAGCCTTTCTGATTAAGAAAAGTTTTTGCTTTTCTTAAGAAAAGCTTYTGCAGTTTATACTAGCTTTAAAGTCAGCTGTGTTCACAAAAAAAACCACAAACAAAGAAACAAAACAAACAAAAAAAAAATCACCAGCAAAAATTTATCACAGACCAGAAAGAAAAATCCAGCCATTACTTTCAAAATGTGTTGAGATCTGGTCAAGAAAATCTCCCCTTTTRCACCATGACCTGCCTGATTTGTCCGTCCTTACCCTAACATTGAAAAAGAAAAACCAGAGCAATTAACTGATTGGGAAACAAAGGCAACTGGTTGCATGTGGGCTAAAGAGTAGGTGTATAAATAAGCCACAATGAAACYCACTGATTAAGTAATTGCTGCAGATTTCACTTTACCCAGGAGGGACTTGCAGACCTTGTTTCGGAAAGACAGTTAAGAAAAGCTCCACCACCTAAAAAGAGGTAACCTGATACAGCTTTTCTAATGCTTCTTTGAATTTTCCATGAAAATTTTATATATGTTTTAATAGGTCTATGCCACTGGGTATCATTCTTTGGAACACTTTCACCTGCATCAGCCTATTCCTCACTGTGCTGCTAGAAGAGCAATTCCATGAAATAAATGCTTTGGAAACAAACACTTCTCTTTGTTTTCTYAAGTAACTGGCCAAAAGCAGTCTGGAACAGAAAAGATTCCTAAGTATGTGGACCTTAAGTCTGGGATTTTCTTGAACAGATGGAAAACAGCAGCTAAAAATACAGAACCTTCAGCAACCTGTTACTCTTCCTGTTTAAGTATCTGTATTAAAGAGCACAGTGCTGGAAATGAACTATTTGTCATAGTTTAAAGGTATCTATGGCAAAACAACTGATACAGTAAAGTGCAAAACACACAATGTAGGATAATGTAACAAGAAAACATGTTTTCAATCAAGAAATGATTAATGATCYAGACCAAGTTTTTGTCTGAAACTTTACATAAAAAGACTCTTTTGCTGCTTCTAGTATCTCATGTACATGTATTAAAARCATTTACCCATTCATGAGGAGACTTTCCAGGAACAAAGATGACTCTAACAAAGCGCTTGTTCACCACTTCAAGTCTGTCCACCTGTAGGAGGAGAAAAGAACAAAACCTGAGTGAAGAGTGTACAGTCACTGTGCTTCCACCACAGCTTCAGATAACAAAGGTGAATCTTTCTGTTTTCCACTTAGAATGTACAATGAATCATGTACATCAGGACAGTKCCACAGTCTACAGTTTGCCATTAGGAATCATGTATGTAATCAGGAAAAAAGTAATACTGGCACAACAGAATTTAGATTGGAAGACTGACATCATAGCCTTTTCTCAAGGGAAAACTCAATGCATGCATCAGCAAAAATCAGTTATAGTAAAATAGTTAAACAGTAGTTAATTGTCTCAGTGGTCAAACACCAAAACCAGTAAGTTATGATTCCAAACTCTTAGAGCACCTTCCAAAACAAACCAAACTGAGCAAAATGAGGGAAATCTGAACTTGGTTCTTACAACTGTTTTCCCTACTAGAAAGGGCTTCCTGTGCTACAATATTAAATACAGTAACATCAATTACATAAACTATTTAGCTGGGGTAACAGATACCATATAAGCATAGGAACTGTGCTACAGGTTTAGCAGATATTAAACACTAAGATGTTTTGTACAGGTCTCCTCCAATGGTTAAATTCTTGGATTTGACAGGGCCTTTTTAGAAGTCAACTAAAATTTTTCCATGTTTTCTTTCCCTTTCCATAAAATAACTGGTTTTAACATTTTTAAAGCATTTAAAACTCGCARTCTAGCTTTAGAAGTTTAGAAGTTGGGCCTGAACCACACACAGGTTAGTATGGTTGTTCCCTGAACTCACTACACGTGGCCATTTCTGGTGGAATTGAAGCAAAACATGAGCTAAGAAGTCACTCTAGAACTAACCTGATTTCACACMACACTACCTGAACACCTTTGTTTTGAAAAGCACATGACTCCAGTATTGCTGTCTTCTCCCCACCACTAAGGCAGCCAACAGCACTTGATAGCCACACATTTAGTCTGTCTGAGTATCCACACTACATCTTACAAAGATACAAGAAACTTGGTTTTGTGCAACAGCCTAMTTTCACAACGCTTTTCTGCAAGAAGGCTTCAGGCTTTGGTCACTGAAACAGCTAAACAAATATTTTTACATATTTAAGGGTCTTACTGCTTCAGAAATTTAATCAGTAAGGGKTTTTTTCACAAGATGTACAAAACCACCAATTTAGAACAGGACTGATTGTAAGAYAGTATGGGCAAAAGCATACAGAGCAGCTCTGCAGAGATCAATTAGAAAAGAAAGGTAAGAGACACCCTGTTCAGCAGCTTACCAAAGTAAGGTAATGGAAGGTTAATTTTGTGTTAACAGAAAATCCCTCTAGGTCTGAAACCTAGAGGACAAAGCAAACCAATGCTTCCTAATCTGTAAGGCGAAGCTACAAGCAGGGAGGGAGCRGAGCAAAGAACTCATGGCTCCTGAAGTGGAAAAAGCCTGTGCAAGACACAAYCTCCTGAACTTCAGGGCATCACCAACCTATTACTCCAAGTATGGAAAGCTGCCAAGTTCTACAGAGAGATAGGATATTGATGATAAAATTGATTGCTCCAGTAGTGGCTCCAGGTAAGAAAAAATGAGAGGAAAAAACAAAGAGAGGAGGCTACTTTACAACACAGTCAGGGATGAAGGGATGCCAATATATTGTCCTTGAAAGGATTCTTCCATTCCCCACCCATCCCCTTCTGYTCTCACTGCTGCTTCTCAGACTCCCCAAGGAACTGATTTCAGACATGAAACAAGCAGAAAACCTCCTCTTTTCAGAGGGAGGGGCTCATGCAAGTGATAAGGTTAGGAGCAAACTTCTTCCAAAGGCAGCTGGCATGTCTTTTTAAGTCATTATGTCAGCTTACCTGTACTGCAAAGCCATACCCAGAGAGAGTGTGGCTACACTGCCCCAGCACCCACATGAGCTATCCAACCAAAGCTTTGTCCTGAGTTGCTATTCCCTCTCCTCTCTTGAAATGACATAAACCTTCACTCATCCATCCAGAACATCAGATCTAGGAACTGATTAAAATGAAAGCTAATTCCTTTCTCCCTTGAAAATTACACTGAGCCAGTTCTCACTCTACAGACACACAAACACAAGCCTAACTGGGGAGGCAGAAATGAGCATCTTCAGCACTCTGATGTTWCACACAGATTCCCCTCCCCACTCACCAATCCTTTAGAAAGGTAGYTGTTGACAAAGTCTTTCCAGGTGATTTCTCTCCCAGGGACCCTGAAGAAGAAGTAGTACACAACCATTGTCCAGAAAAAAGAACTTCCCACTACATACATCCGAAACTCCCTGACATCCCATGGAATGTCACCCTAGGAAATGGAGAAGGCAAAAAAAAAAATTAGAGTCTGTAATACAGTAAGCACATAGGAAACAGGTTCTGGTATTTCTTTGTAGCTTCTATTMTCTACCCTCAAGGTTGCCACAGAGAATGTTAAACAAAGGTCTGTTTTGTTGTATGAACGCACTTCAGAAATTTCACATAGAACTGAGGAATTACAGCAATAGAAATTCTCCAAGTGTTTTACAAACAGTAATTGAAGAGTTTTGACCCATGAACTACTGTTTTTAGAAAGGGAAAAAAAATATAATAATCACATGACCTTTCTGCCTCCATTCTAAAACAATTATCCTTGGTCTCCAGGAGTGCAAGACCAACAAAAAATAAAGGAAAAAACTAACAGAAGAAAAAAACAAAAAACAAAAATAAGAAGGATGAAAAACAAGCACCAAAACCATTCTGTGTATACATACAGGAATATTTTATATATTCCTGTACTGTCAGGTGCCATCATCTTTGTGTTACACCTGGCAATAAATTTCAAAGGGAAACTCACATCAGTATTCCATCAAGGTCAGAACATGTAAGAGCAAACTACATTTAATGACCATTGTGTGGTCAGAAAATTCTCCAAATTGCCCCTGAAACAAAACACAGGGCCTTTAAAGGTCTGAGGCTCCCCTCTAAGAATACTGACTACTAGCAAACACATTCGCACAGCTTAAACTTCATTAACATTCCTGAACAGAGGTAGATGCCTCTGGAGTTATGCACAAAATAGTTATTCATGAAAGGCACTGAGTGGGGAGCCATCTAGAGCCAGTTGCCATGGAAGGCCTGGCACAGGAGGCTTAAGCAAGATTTGGACAATGAGAATATGGCATTAAAAAGCAAAAATCATGCAAGGTTATTTCATGAAGACAAGATAGTGACATAAAGAAAGATATTTTAAAGTCAAAACCTTCTGTAATCTGGTCCACCAGTTAGTTTCTTCCTTCTTCCCTCCTTTTTTTCCACCACTCCCACCTCCTCCACTACTAGTTCCACTGGGTTGTCTGGAAGTAGCTTGCTTTGTTTCTAAAAAAAAAAAAAAAAWTTACATTACATCTTAYGCTAATCTCACATTACCTTTTATTAATGAGATGTTCTGGAAAATATACTAGTCTGCAATACTACAATAATTAGATGATTTGAAAAACAGCATCTTCCATAGAAAACCAGATATATAGTCCACTAAATGGCAGAGAGACAGTTGTGACCAGAAGAGAGATGTGTTAACTTATAATTGAGGGACAGCACTCCAACAGAAGCATAAAAATAAACACTATTCCAGAAGATGAACATTATTTTGCTTTCATATCATGTATACTAAAACCATATCAATTTGCACTTCTAAATAAATCTGATACAAATATATCTTGCCTGAAAAATAAAGAAAAAACCTAAAACYCAAACTCACAATTGTCATGCCAAAATCTAATTTAATGAATACACATTCCACAAAGAAGTGAAGTCAAGCAGCTTTTTGTACCTTTTGTTTCTCCAGGTGTACCTTTAGTTCCATTAGATTTCTTCCCATTGGGAAAATACTTTTCAAATCCTATTGAGAAAGAGGAAAGGAGCTCACAATTGGTTTTTAWTTTACAATTCTTTCATCATACTTCMGTCATCTCAAGCTGAAYGTATACACCAGCAAAGAAGCTAGGAATACACAMACTGCAAAAMCAGCTTTCTTCTTGTTTTTTTGTTGAAAAGCTCTACCTGGTCTCCATAAATAATCTGCTGYGTTGACAAGAGAATATCACATCTATTTAATAACCTGCAGAAAAGCTATGTTTTAACCAGAGATAAAGAAATTTAGGTCAACAGAAAGCTCCACTGCACAGTGTTGAGCAAACAACACTATTCTTTAATAGCTGCTAAAAATCCCATAAATCAAATGTTCCATCTCAAGATTATGGGCTGGTTAATACAAGAACTTCCCCACAGACAATAAAGCTAACTAGCACGTAAGTGCAGTCCTCAGCAAGGTATGCAAGCAGTCTGCTTTGTTTCACAAATCAAAGTTAGGSTCACCTTTGGGAGGTTGAGAGAAAAGTCTTCTGCAAGCAGCGATTACACTTGCCAAAACAGTGCTTCTATCAGCAGTAACTCCAGGGGTAACTTGGTCACAGAGCTGAAAGATGAAAAAGAAATATAAAGTAACAAGAACACGCCACAAAAATCTTCAAGCTCTCTGGTAGAGCCTCGCAGCCAGTCAGACAATACTTTACAACTGGAACTTTACAACAGATATTGTAGTAACTGCTGGGTGCCAGAAAGTAAGAGAACAATAGAAAAAGAAAAGTTCATCAATTGAGTAATTTCTACAGCAAGGAGATTTTTATTCTTGTTGGTAAGACCCGAGTTTCATCTTACACACAAACAAAACATTAAAAGAGAAAAATCAAGCAGAAAACATTACAAGCCATGAACATTAAATACACATTGATTTCTATGGGACACGTTTAATCATACCAGCCAAATGACATTAAAGTGCAACATTGACTGTAYAAGCACGATCTACACAGTACCCAATCATGTTTTGTCTGAAACCTTTTTTGAAATAGTTAAGAAGTTGTAGCTTCTGAATATGAGAGATCTACTTGAATCCAAAAGAAAGGGATGTGGCAGACAATGCTTACATTCAGCTAAGAAACTAAAACAGACAAGGAATCTCAGTGCAAAAAAAAATCTAAAGCTCTATGTGGGTAAACATCCAGTTATAAAACCACAACAAATCAAAGCCTCAACATGGTTTATTCTTTTTTCTAAGGCTGTGTACTGTTATTCATCATTGAAGTTCAATGACGGAAAATCAAATATTTAAACTCACTAATTCTTAACAAAATTTTGCTATTAGAGCTGAATACTTTAGAAAAGTGTAAACTGCAATTTTATTCAAGATAAATCATACCTGATTTCTTCAAGAAGGACATATTTTAGAYAAAATCCCCTTCATAAGCTTTTCCAAGACTTCAGGGAAACAAAATATTATCCATGCCAGGATTTCCCCACAGACTGACTTTCCTTCTGCCTCCACTCCCTTCCACCACATAAAGGCATCAGTCTCCTTTTTGATTGGAAGCTATTTACCTTAAGAGCCACAGAAATAGTAAAATGCAAAAACCAACACTAACTGAAAAGCAACAGGTCCTGAAAACATGATTCCAAGTATCCTTGCAAGACAGCAAGGGACAACATCCACCTGGGACTAACACCTCTAGGACTATTACTATGAAGGGAAGCTCAGTGCTATAGTCAAGGTACAGTGGCTGTGAACAAAATCCATTTTTGCATATTAAAGAAACTTTTGATTACTTGGTTGCACACYAGAACTACCCTAGGCATGCTGTCATTCATTAACTGAATGCTGTAACTCTGCTGAAATCTTCTGTCTAGAGCTTCCCCTTCCACTCCTTACTAAATGATGAAACACATTAGACTTATTTCGTGCATCCCTATAGTTCCACCTGCTGGAACCAAGAAGAACACCAAAATGTTCTCATTCCTTCCCTTTGCTGTGGACTGAGCTAAAAATTCTTGGGTTGCTTGATCAAGATTAGTTTTGTGCCGCTGCATGTCTCTGAATAAAATCTGAYACTGAAAATCCAAGAGGGGATTTCACWGATTCTCAGAAGCACGTGCAGTGCAGATAGTCTAGAGAGAAGCTAATGTAGAGAACAGCTACTAAGTCCAATACATTATGACCTCCAACATGAGCAATTCCATCTGTGCTCCTAGAAGAAGTTTTAGGATAAGTGGGATGCAGCCATGCGGGCAATAAAATAAAAAGAGCTTGCCACAGATCATGTATAGCTCAAATACAGACAGGGAGCAAGTGCTGCAGCAACAGACAAAACTCAAAGAAACAGCAGGGTTTTCTCCTGTCAGTGGTCCTCCACAACACACAAAATTAGGGACTCAGTTCTTCTGCAAACTCAGATTACTTTTTATTTGCAGAGACAGAAATATTCTGAAAGCTTTACTCCAACTAAGACAAAACAACCACTCAAGTTTAAAAGAAAAGTTTAAGTAAGCCAAATCAATTGCCTGGCTCAGCCAGACTAGCACAGGTTAACTACAGAATTAAGTTAYAGTTTAAGTGAAGGAGAGAGAAAGGTAAGCAGACAAGAGCTTTGGGGCAGACCTGAAAAATGGGACTTGCTTCTTGTTGGATTGTCTCTACAGATCCTAAATTCCATGAACACACACAGTCAACTGTCAAGTTAATATGCAGAGAGCTGAGTGCTTTGAAGCTGCTTTGTGAGAAAAAGGAACAAGTGACTTCATGGCACCTTCAGTGTCACCTGACTGCCTYGAGAAGAGATGGCTGAGAGGGGACCTCATTATTGTCTATAAGTATCCGAGGGGAAGGTGCCAGGAAGGTTGATCCAGGCTCTTCTCAGTGGTGCTGAGCACAGGACAAGAGGCAATGGGCAGAAACTGATGCACAGGAAGCTCCACCTGAATAGGAGGAAGAACGTCTTTACTGTGTGGGTGACTAAGCACTGGAGCAGGCTGCCCAGAGAGGCTCTAGAGTCTTCTTCACTGGAGATATTCAAGAATTCTCTAAAACACCAGCACAAAAACTGATCATCCTGATACAGGGTCTGTCTGGCAATGGGAATGCCACAGCAAGCTTAGCTGATACAAGCACACCCACTGCCTAAACACAGAGAAAGCAAACAGAGCACATTTTGACTGGATGCTGTTTCAGGCTGTATACCAGGAAACTCTTGCCAAGTATCTCCCAGTCAGAGGCAAAAAAATTCGCTGCATGTAAAACAAACAAAAAAACCTCAAAACCCCCAAAAAAGCCAAACCAAACCAAAAATCTGATTTTTTTTCCAGGCAAACCTTGTGAGACCATCCTAAAAATCAAGACTTTTTAAAATATAAGTTCTAGGTAAGCAAAACACACAAAGGTTAGTTCTAGAGTTAAAATAACCCATAAAATGTTACTAGTCCAGAGTGCCACATAAACCCAAGACCACAAGCAGAACTACTTAAAAAGTTTACAAAACTGAGGCTACACTAAGCAGGAACAGAAAATCCCTTWGCTTAGCTATACAAATAGGATAGAGAATCTGTTAATTCTAGAAAGCTGGAAGTTTATAGTTTTACCCATTATCAAGTTCCAAATCAAAGTAAAATTAAACCAAAAGTCTTACTTATCTAACAGCCACCAAAATATTACATAAGAACACAATGGGAAGAGGGGATAACACACAACAAAAAGCTGGTAAACAAATCTACCTTAATGCAAGTTACTTTCTACAYGGSCAAATAGTGATAGGACAAGGGGAAATGCTTTTAAACTGAAAGAGTAGAGATTTGGATTAGAAATTAGGAAGAAGTCTTTACTCCCAGAGGATGGTGAGCAACTGGAACAGGTTGCTCAGAGTCGTGCATGCCGGGAAGTATTCAGGGCCAGACTGGATGGTGCCCAGAACAACCAGGTCTGGTGGGAGGTGTCCCTGCCCAAGGCAAGGGGGGCTGCAACTAGAGGATCTTTAAGGTCCCTTCCAACCCAAGCCTTTCTAAGGTTCTATGATTCCAAGCTACTCACTTTTTCTTACAGAAGGATCAATGTTAAAAAAGTAATGGCTTTTATGGAACAAAGATCCTCATTCTTCTGCCTGCACGCAAAGCCAGATGCTAGAATGCATACAAAGTTCCCTTCCTAAGATTGATTCCAAACAGGAACTCTTTAAATTTTGTTGAAAGTAATAAGAATTAGCTTCCTGAGAGATTAGCAGCACTGCTGACAATGTTTTATTTAKTGCTGAAATGATGTTCAGCTCTGATCAAACAAAACCAAATTCACCACGAAAAACAAGCCACATATTCACGCTGATAACAAAGCTACTAACATCCTTCTGTGTGTATTCCTCTCACAATCATCACTATCCTAGAGATAACCTTCACAGCTACAAAGGTGTGGCTGTTCACCACTCTATGCTACAGGAAAACAAAGAAAAGCAAGATGCCCACGAAAGAGAGAGGACTCAAGCATCTTCCTTTGCCCACAGGCCCATCATTCCCCCACTGTGTTAGAGCTGTCAACAAGGGTAATACACATCTGGTAACAGCTGACAGCAAAGGCCAGTTTACTAAGAATGAACACACAGACATCATGCTTTACAAGTTAGTACCACAACTGCAGGCGCAGGTTCATGGCATCATTGCACYGTGCAATCCCAGGATGCAAAGAACCAGGCTCCTCTTTCCCAGAACACCGACACTCAAAACAAGCTGCTCAGTCACTAATCTTTAACATTTCAGTCTYTCACCCAGCCCCAAGCCCACCTAACACAACTCATCACCCTGAGAAAGCAATGAAAGAACTTTGGAACCAGGTGGGACAGCACCTGGAAAACCAGTGGGAACATGGGAACCCTGCTCTATAAAGAGAAGCTGAGAAAGTTGGGGCTGCTCAGCCTGGAGGAAAGTTGCATGGAGAGCTCACAGTTACCTTACAGYATCTGAAGTGGGTCTACAGAGAAGCCAGACAGGGACCCTTTATCAGGAACCRTAGTGATAAGACAGGAAGAAATGGGTACAAATTCAAAGAGGAGAARTTAAGTTAGATATTAGAAAGAAATTATTTCCTGTGACGGTGGTGAGACACTGGAACATGTTGCTCAGAGAACAGTGTTCTCAGATGCAGTGTTGCTCAGATGCAGTGTTCAAGGCCAGGCAACCTGGTGTAGCGGGAGGTGTCCCTGTCCATGGCAGACGAGTTGGGAAGAGAAAATCCTTAAGGTCCCTTCAACCTCTTAACATTCTAAGTTTCTATGAATAGCGGCGGGATGCAGCACCAGCAGCAGCTCTGGGGTGTCGCCTCCCTCTGCAGGAGGACTCTGCTGCTGCCGAAGGAGCCCGCAGGTTCTCCCGCACGGAGCCGGCTGCCACTTCCAGGCCGGGAGGCGCGGCACTCCAGCCCGCCCGCCCGCTCGCTCACCCACCCACGGGCCCTCGTTCGCCGCCGCCCGGAAGGGCCGGTACCGAGCAGGCCGGGGCTGCCTCCTCCGGACGGGGTGAGGACGAGCCGGGGAAGGCCGCGGGCAGCAGCGACGCGCTCGGCTCCGAGCAGCGGGGCGCCTTTCCCCGCCCCGGGGCCGCCCCACCGCCACCACGGCCCTCCCTCGATCCCCGGCCCGCTCGCTGCTCACCTGCGCCAGGCAGGGCCTCGCCCCGCCGAGCAGGCCCCTCCCGCAGAGCAGCTGCTGCAGCGGGGCCCCGGGCAGCCCCCGGCGGCCGCCGCTGCCCCGCGCCAGCAGCAGGTACCGGTGCGCCATGGCCGCCCGGACCCGCCGTCACTGCCGGCCCGCGCCGCTGACGTCACCACGCCACCGCGTGCATTTCCCCTGCGTCCGAAGGGCACACCTGGCCCCGCCCCTGGAAGGCCACGCCCACTTGGGGGTCACGCTCCGCCTTTTGGCCACGCCCACCGCAGTCACCAGTGGAGCCCCGCCCGCCCTGGGTTTCTCCGAATGCCAGAATCCATCGGGTCGGAAAAGTTTCCGGGATCATCCAGTGCAGCCTGTGACCCAACACCACCACGTCAGCTAGACCATGGCACCAAGTGCCACGTCCGAGCTCTCCTTGAACACCTCCAGGGACAGTGACAGCACCACCTCCCTGAGCAGCCCATTCCGATATTTAATCAYCCTTTCCTGAGGAATTTCTCCCTAATGTCCAACCTGAACCTCCCCTGACGCAGTTTGAAGTTATGTGCTCTCGTCCTGCTTGCCCAGTAGAAGAGACCGACCCTCATCTGGCCAAAACCTCCTTTCAGGCACTTGTAGAGGGCGATGAGGCCACCCCCGAGCCGCCTCTTCTCCAGGCTAAACACCCCCAGCTTCCTCAGCCTCTCCTCACAGCACATGGGCTCCAGACCCTTCCCCAGCTTCACTGCCCTGCTCTGGGCACGCTCCAGCACCTCAATGTCCTTCTGAACTCAGGGCCCAGAACTGAACCCAATATTTAAGATGTGGCCTCACCAGTGCTGAATTCAGGGGGACAATCCCTGCCCTGCTCCTGCTGGCCCACACCGTGTCTGATACAGGCCAGGGCTCCACTGACCTCCTTGGCCACCTGGGCACAGCTGGCTCACGTTCAGCTCTGGTTGACCAGCAYCCCCAGATCTTTTTCCACTGGGCCACGTTCTCAGCACTCTGACTGCAGCCTGTAGTGCTGCATGGGGTTATTGTGGCCAAAGTGCAGGACCCAGCATTTGTTTTTCATGCCATTGGTCCCAGCCCATCCTTCCAGCTTGTCCCAGTCCCTCTGCTGACTCAAGGGTGTGGGTGAGTCAGCAGGGCAGGCTCAGCTCAGCCCAGCCCAGCCTAGGCTGGCCAGCCTCACTGAGAAGGGCGGGTGTCCCTGCTGCTAGGGCTGGTTCAGCCTGCARTAATGTCCTACAAAGCCTGGAGATAGGTTTCCTTATTTCCTGTCTCCTGGTTTTGCCCCATTATGTAAGGCATTTCATATCAATGTGTTTGCTGTAGAATKAGTCYGTGCAAAGTCCTCTAGGTGAACTCAGGCATTTGGTGTTATCACTGTTAAGGAAACATCCCAGTCTGACCATTCACAGGACTCTCTGGCACTCACATTCCCAAGGCCAGAGGCTTTCACTGCTGGGAGCAGAGCCCCTTTCCAGCAGGCAGCTCCAGTGCAACCACAGGTGCCCCACTTGACCCCTCTCATACAGTCAGGCCAGGTTTCCTTACTGGATCCACCCCACATTCCTMATGGCAGAGTCTCAAATGTCTCGCTCCATAAAGCAATTTATTCATGGTGCAGTAACACAGAAAGAGCCCCAGCTCATGCCTCTGAGAAGGGACCCCAACAAAGGAACTCCTAGGTTTTATTCCCCCACAGCCCAAGCCACATGCAAACCTCACTCTTACTCATGAGTCTTTGTCCCTGCTGTGTYCCCCAGTGTCCATTCACCTGGCTGGCACCACCAAAGGGTTGGCAGTTCATGGCCTCTTGTCTCAGGCTGCCACCGAGAGCTCCACCTACATCTCCATCTGCAGCTTGCAAACACAGCTACTGCTCCACGTGTATTCCTCAACAATCACTTCATCCCTGGGCACAGCCCTGCACATGATGTCCCTGGCTGTGTGTCACCCCTATGGCTGTTATTAGGGTATTTAATCAAAACTCSTGGTTTGATTAAACCAAAACACTGGTAGCTCACAGACTCCCAGAATCACAAAATGGGAAAGGAAGGGACCACAGTGGCTCATCAGGTCCAACCTCCCTGCTCAACCAGGGTCATCCCAGAGCACATGGCACAGAGCTGCATCCATGGTTCTTCTTCTCCAGTAAGGGAGACTCCACAGCCTCTCTGGGCAATCTGTTCCAGWGCTCGGTCACCCACACAGTAAACAAGTTCTTCCTCACATTCAGTTGGACAGAGCTTCCTGTGCATCAGTTTCTGCCTGTTGCCTCTTGYCCTWATGCTTGGCACCACCAAGCAGAGCCTGGACCCATCCTCTGGGCACCCCTCACTCTAAATACAGATACACACTGATGGGGTTCTCTCTCAGCCATCTCTTCTGGAGGCTGAACAGGCCTAGGTCCCTCAGCCCTYCCTCTCTCCTGAGAGAGATGCTACAACTCCTTCATCATTTGCAGCTCTCCACCAGAGCTGCTCGGGAGCTCCACCTCTCCCTTGCACTGAGCAGTTGGTGATGAGGGTTGGTTTGTGAGGACCTGGGGAACAGCCAGTCAATGGTAATACAGAACTGCTTTCTCAGGATGCGCCATTCCAGCACGAACTGTATCAGGGGAGGTTTAGGTTGGATATCAGGAAAAGGTTCTTTACATAGAGGCTGGTTGAGCACTGGAACAGGCCCTCAGGAAAATGGTCACAGCACCAAGCCTGACAGAGTTCGAGAAGGGTTCGGATAACGCTGTGGGGCACACGGGGTGATTGCTGGGGCAGTCCTGTGCAGGGCCGCGAACCGGACTTGGACGCTCCCCGTGAGCCGCTTCCAGCCGGGACRCCGTGCCACCGGGCCCGGCCGGCGCGCGCTCCTGCGCATGTGCGCTGCGTCGCCTCTTCCGCGGGCGCGGGAGGGGCGGGGCGGTGACGCAGCGCGTGACGCGCGCGCCGGCCCGGGCACGCCCCCGCGCCCCTCCCAGCGGCCGCTCGTGCTCGCCGGGCCGGCGCGAGGCTGTCAGTCAGCCGCGCTCCGCCGCCGCGCGCCCTCCCTGGCGCCGGGCTCTGAGGGACGCACCGGGAGCGACCATGAAGATCTGGAGCTCGGAGCACGTGTTCGGGTGAGGGGCCGGGTGGGGAGGGCTCGGAGCGACCCTGGCGCTTCGCCGAGCCGGGCCGTGCGGGGCGAGCCGGGTCCCGCCGGGGTGACGGCGGAAATGGGAATGCTGCGGCGCGGGAGGAGGAGGAGGAGGGAGGCCGGGAACGGGCTCCGGTGGTGCCGGTCCTGCGTCGTCTCGAGCTGCTTCCTGCGCGGCCGGACCGCGCGCCTGGGCTTCTCCTGTCTCGGGAACAGCATTCCAAGAGGATGGAGTGGTAGAGCTGGCCCCACAGCGTGGTAGAGGGCTGGGTGTTTAGGAAAAATAGCCTTCACACCATAACTACRAATAAATCCCAAACTACCGATGTAGAGGCTATGATATGTTCCAAGAGGTGTGGACAGAGTGACGGTGTCCCTTAGCCTCAGGTGTGCYGCTGTGTGCCCAGCAGCCGGCTCTGAGTGAGTGTTCCCTCCATCGTCGCTTTTCTGCGTGGAACGCGGTTCTGGCCCTCCGCTCCCAGCTCCGCCTAACGAGGAAGCGACGGGGAAAAGTATCGGGAGGTATAGTGAGCTGTCCCGGGAGCTGGCTCCGCAGGGCCCGTGCAGCTCGGGAATGCCACCGCCGGTGATTCCTGGCAGYGCCCGTGCCGCTCTGGGAATGCCATCGCCGATCGTTCCTCTGCTACAGGTGTTCCCAAAGTCTTGAGGCCCGAAGAGCACCGAGGGGGATAATTCCTRAAATATTTACAAAATATCCCAGATGTGTTGCTCTGAATTTCTTTRATTAGCTCAACACAGCTGAATTCCTTGCACTGATGCAGGTACTTGGTGCTCCGCTTCAGCACTGGTCTGGTGTAAGCGAACTGTGGTTTCTAGCAGGAAATATCAGGCAGAAGCTGCTCGAGCATGACACAACTCCCGAGTTTGAGATGAGTATCTGTCACCTAGGGAATGCAAAAGCTATTTTTATTTGACATTTTCTCATCAAGTTCTGTATTAGAACATCCACATCTTATGGCGTAATGTGTGTGGGTGTAGGTAGTTAATTTGAATGGTTAATAAAATGTTGTTGTGCCTTATCAGATCTCTGACTCAGTCCCTTAGGGACATTTAACAGAATTTTGTCATTTTCAGTTTGTGTATCTTCTGTTGATGGAGGTGTAAAGTCACCAAAGATGGAACAAGGAGCAATCCTCCAGCTTTCCTTCTGCTGCAGGAGTTGAGGGCTCTTATTTCTCCTGCTTGCACCAGTAAAGCTTTCTGACACTTTTCTTGTTAGAAWAGTAACTTATTTTTCCAACTTTCTGTTTGTTCTTGTAATGCTGTACTGTCAGTGCCTTTCTGTACCAGTCTATTTTAAGACTAAAATAAAATCCATTTAGGGTCCCAAGTGCAACGCTTAAGTACAAGTTGGCACCCCTAAGGCTTCTTAAGTTAGATACCAATTGTTGAATTTTTAAACATACCTTTAAAGGCTTTAAGGCTATTATGTCAGGACAGTCAGTTATTCTGAATATAGAAATAATTAGGGACAGARTTTCTCTGTTGGATCAAGTCCATGGTTTCTGTAGCCTCCTCTGTTTCAGAAGGAAATATCTGAAGTACCTGAAGTGCTGTGTGGACAGTCTGGCCTTGTGTAGTAGGACTGCTCCAATCCCAGGAATCTGGGGTTTTCAAACTTGGTTTTGTAAGAACAGTTCTGAGAAGAGTATCCAGAYGTGGAATTCATGCTAACAAACTGCTGGAAGCAGTAGTGTAGGTGCAGACATCAGGCTGTGAGCTGGTGGCTTTCTGAAAATCTGTTTCTTTCCCAATCATCCTTTTTTTAGTAGAATTTAATTTCACTTTGCTTTTTTTTTTCTTTTTTTTTTTTTCCTATAGGAAGGAGCAGAAGCTAGTGACATCCTCTTTATATTTTTTGGTATGCTTAGAATTACAGAAAAATTTGTGTGGAGTAGACTCCTGGAGGTCATGTAGTCTAGCCCTCTTCTCCAAGCAGGGCAAGCTTAAGTGTTAGGTGAGGTTGTTTTCCTGGTGGAGTTCTGGAATGAGCTGAGATTCCCACCATCTCTGTGGGCACCACTTGGAATGTCACTTGTAGCAATGAGTGACTGTTGCCCCTTGCCTTCGTTTTTCTTAGTCTTGTGTTAATAATTCCTTGCTTCAGTCTGGAGAGAAAAATTTACTTTTTCTTCTGTTTTTGGATCAGTATTGCCTTTCCAAGCATAACTGTATTCCAAAGGGACTTCTGGGAGCTATGAAGCTGTGCAGCCTGTCCCACATTGCACAACCTATATCCTGATTTAGTAYCATGGGATTATTTGTGATTCAAAATAAAAT
Organism: Cardinalis cardinalis; assembly: GCA_014549065.1. Taxonomy (NCBI): domain Eukaryota; kingdom Metazoa; phylum Chordata; class Aves; order Passeriformes; family Cardinalidae; genus Cardinalis; species Cardinalis cardinalis. The sequence continues at coordinate 694,492 of JACDOX010000278.1, read as the reverse complement.
ACTTACAGATACTCTCCCCTCTTCCTTCCTCAGGCATCCCTGGGATACTGTGATCAAAGCTGCTATGAGGAAGTACCCCAAYCCCATGAATCCCTGTGTGGTAGGAGTAGATGTCCTCGACAGGAGCCTGGATAACCAGGGGAGGCTGCACAGTCACCGTCTGCTCAGCACGGAGTGGGGATTGCCCAGTATTGTCAAAGCGGTACATTTTTGCAGCCTTCACTCTTTATTTAGGGTGGGATCCCCTTTATGTCATCCTGTGAATTGGAGCTGACTTTGAAGTAAAAGCTGAAATTTGTGTGTGTCTGTCAATGCCTTCCAGGCTGGTCTGTGCCATGCTCTGTGGCTGATACAATCTAGACAATGAAGTCTTGCCACCGATCACAATCCTCTGATATCCATGGATTTGTGTTTATTTGGGGTCACTGAGAACTTGGCACTTGTGTGTTTTAAGGTTCAGTTTGTTTGTTGCATTTTGGTACCTAACATTTTTTTTCCCCTTCAGATATTAGGAACAAGTAGAACTCTGACTTACATAGAGGAGCATTCTGTGGTAGATCCAGTGGAAAAGAAGATGGAGCTTTGCTCAACTAATGTGAGTGGTGGCTTAAGAAGTTTCTGGTAATTAATTCTGGAAGTTGGATGTTTTGCTCTTAACATTTAGATTAGAAGTGTAGCTGTGTCTTTCATTGGAGGCAACAATTTACAGGTCTTAATCAGTGTTTTAGATGAYTCTTTTTCCCTTCCTGTTTTCTTCTTCTCCTAATTTAAATGCTTCATCATCAAACATTTGTGATTCTGCTTTTAATGTAAGATTATTTCTTGGAATGCATGTAAAATAATTTGACTTTTAGATGAATCAGTTCTGTCATTTCCAACAAAAGTTTTAATGTGAAATGCCGTTTTTCATAGAATGTGAATGAAGCATTGTGCTATATTTTGGTATCCTGGTAACTCGTAGATCTCAGATTTAACGTGGGATTGTCTGTAGGAGAGCCTTGTCTCTGTACAAGAGGCCTTGTCCTTCCTGAGTATTAATTTTCTGTCTAATCCAGGTGGTGCTATGGGGGTCTGGAAGAGCCTCTCTTAACCACTGTCCATAAATCAGACTTGACATTCAGAGAAAGCTGTTGATGCTCTGTCCTGTGAATGGGAACTTTGATATAATTAGATCAAGGATAGGAGAAGATGCATCACCCTTTATAGGTCTTTTTATTGACTGTGTTCTGGGTTTTATAGTCTGTGTACAGTATTTTGACATTAAATTGAGTGCTCTGCTATTGAGTATTGAGTGCTGCTGATAACAGAAAAATGAAAGGTGGGGAGTGAGGATTTCAGCTCTGTTTTTGTTCTTAAGATTACACTCACAAACTTGGTGTCTGTTGACGAGAGACTGGTTTACACACCTCATCCAGAAAACCCGGAAAAGTAAGTAGGGAAATTTGTGTGCGTCTTTGTGTCCAGGAGACARTTTGTTAGTCCAGTTCAGCTGAGGTGTTAACCTTTCCTTATTCCCTTACAGGACTGTGCTAACCCAAGAAGCAATTATTACTGTTAAAGGCATTAGCTTGAGCAGTTACCTGGAAAGCTTGATGGCAAATACAATATCTTCTAATGCCAGAAAGGTACRTCTTTATTCTGTTTTCTCCCTCTCTTCCCCACCCAATCACTCTTTCTTTTGAAGTAGTAATTGTCAGTGGTGTGTGTTGAGTGTTATATTTAATTTCTCCAGATTTTGTGCGCAGTGTTTCAGTAGGTTTTTTTATAGAACCTCAGCAACTTATTTCTAGGAGCTAGTGCTAGTAGAAGGTGTAACTTCACTTTCAATCTTTAAAATGTGGATTTATCAGTTAATACCAGCRTATTTTCTGTGCTGCTTTTGTAAGTTGTTCCAGTTCATATCCATCATTGAGCTGTCTCCTTGCCTTTGGCTTAGAGTAATTTAGTGTAAGCAGAAGCATATTCTTTGAGGAGGTGAGATTGTGCTGGCCACCTGGGTAACACTGCCCTGACTGCTCTGTCCTGTGCTTGCTTTTTCTGTTTTCCTGCAGCCCTGGAGCTGCTCTTCAGCACAGGCAGAGCTATGGCAGTGGTTATTCCTCAGCACTTTGTCCTATAGTTTTTTGGGGAAGAAATGGAATTGCTAGAGAAGCGTAGGCCTTGCTGCCTAACGGCTGGATGAGTGCTGTTAAAAGTTTGAGATTGTGTTCTGCATTGCTGGAGGCGTTCAGCACAGTGGGAATATGGCCCAGGTAACTCGTGCTAGGCTAGAAATCCTGTGCTTTGGCCACCCCTTCATCCTTGTGAGGGATGCTCCTTGACCAAGCCAATGTAAGCCAACTTGGTAGGACCAACTAGATCAGAGAGGAGAAAGCCTCCTTTTCCACCCTTCTGTGTGCTTCTCCTAAGGTGAGAGGAAAATTTGTTAAAATCATGTCATGGGGAAGGAGTGATGGATCATTTCTAGACACTGAAGAGTACCTTTACCTAGCTGGATGCTCTCTGTTTTATGGAAGGTATTTCAGTTAAATTCCAGTTCTGTTCTGATCCGGTTTCCATTTAAAAGTCTGTGTGGAGTGTATATTCTTGAAAGAGGAACAAACCCTGGCTCACAACCAAATTTCAGGCTGACCCAGAGGTAGCAAAGCATTGTCTAGTTGGCTTGTGTGCCAGATCAAGTTAGGCACACTTAAAAATGATGGCAAAATTCCTCTGGAAGCATTGGCTACATTTACATATCTCTTTTGAAATCAGAGAAACTGTAAATATTTCTTGGTACCTGCTGARGTGTTGCCTGTGAGAGAGCTCAATTTCTTTTAAAGATTGTTCCATTCTGCCATTTTCAAGGAGCRCACTGGCTTGCAAGCTTCTTTCAAATCAGAAAGATCTTCTTGTCCTGTGTATTTCACTGAAAAGTCTCTGCAGATTTTGAACTTGGCAGGAATTTGTAATTGCTGTTACCAGCCCTTTCCTTGCTAACTAGTACCTACTGTGCTACTACTGGCTCTTCTTGCATGCTGTGCTGTGCCTCTGTGCTCTCAACACCCCTCTTAAACTTCATGACAGTTACTGAAAAATGTTTTGTTGTTTTGAAAAAATAGGAATKATTGAGACTTTGCTCTGAGGTAGCAGTGGCAGGTGATGCATTGTTATTTTTAATGACGATGAAAAAAATAATTTGCTGTTTGTTGTAAATATTTTTGTGTTACTCTAGGGGTGGGATGCTATTGAGTGGATAATTCAAAATTCTGAGAGCGCTCTAAGCTAGCAGTTCTCCACACCTGCAGTTTGTACTAACTAGTGGTAATGCCAGCATTCTCCTTCTTGGTACAGCATTTCAGCTTTCTAGCGAATATCTGCATGGACTGTTGTCACGTGGATTTCATAAATGACCCCGCATGTCTGTTTCACACACCTTGCATACAGGAATGGCAGAGCTGCTCCTTGCCCTGCAGTTGTGGAGGGTGAGCATAGCCCTGGCCCAGGCTGAATCCATGAACCTGTGCTTGTGCCACTGGGCAGCCAAGGTGCTGCAGCCATGGGCCACACAGCCTTGCTTATGGCTTGAAGAACTGCAGACAGCTAGGGATGTGAGGAGTCCCTCCACTGAGTGTTTGATCTGGTCCTAGTTTCTGTGATTTCAGGATGTAAAGCTGGTGCCTAAAGAAATTAATAAATGAGCTARTGAGTGTAATTGGCTTTATAAAAATGAAACAGAACTGTGTTCTTAGGATATAAAATTGATTTCTTGAAACAGGTTGCCTAGCAGGGGTAATGTTTTGTGTAGCAGAATTGTATTTGCTTTTCTTCTGCCTGAGGAATAGTGTTGCCCTTCTGAGGAAATCCGTCCAAAGCTTGAAGCTGTCAGGATGCCAGACTGTTCCTATTTTTCATTTGTCTTGTAGTTATGTTCATTTAAGTAGTGACATGTCCCTGCAGTTATATAACTATGAACAAATCCAAGTTCAGGGTTAAAGAGCTGAGTGTGTTTGCCTCTATGAGACCTCTGTGCAGATTGTTTTTCTTCCACTAGTCAGTGTAGCCTGTCCCTGTCATTCCTGTATTGGCTTCTGCTTCAACCAATAAGATTTCTTAAAAAGAAAAAAATCCATTTTGCTGCTTCTCCTARTTAAGAAAGTTGGGCTTTTTACACTGCTTACTTTGAGATCCATGTATGCCATGAGCGTTTGCTTTTACATTCTCATTCCACTAAGCTTTTATGGCTGTTTTTCTGGAAAACATCAAGTACAAAGGCTCAGCACTTATCAGTCATTAAGCTCTACCAACAAATCTTCATATGCAGYGCTTGTCCTGCCAGCCACGTCATGCTGCTCACCCCTGCAATAATGAATAACACACCGTGCATGCCTGGGATGAGTGTGCTTGCTTAATGACTGACTGCAGAACTTGTTGTACAGAATGACACTTTATAGACAGTCCTCTGTCAGATTTTTTCTGGTAACTGGGTAGTTTTGTGGCACTTGGAGGCTTTGGATCTAGTTGAGATTTCTAACTTAATTTCCTGTGCAGAATGTTCCTGAAGTCTTCCTTGCCAAAATCATGAGTTTTTTCTTAGCTGCAAAATATGGCATATAGTGTATGCAAGTCGAAGGAGATATACACAGACCTATGTACTCCCAAAAACTGGAGGAAATATCTTGGTGCTCCAGTTGAATGTCATGGATTTTTAAAATTAATTTATCTCATCTGCAAAGATATCAAGTAAGACACAATGRTGTGATTCTTTCAAGTCAGGGCCTGAAAAGAATCTCAGTGCTTTTCTACTGATTGTTTTCTATGGCCAGGGTATTTTACCTTCTGACAGGTCTTCTTTGAGCAATCTAACAAATGTGACATCCAAGCTGTTGCTGTCTCAGTTCTGTGTGCCTGTGTCACCTCAGAGAGGATATTTAAACCTGACTTTAAAGGTCCAAATGTCTGCTTACTGAAAGATAATTCCCCCTCCCTGCCCCCCACTTCTTCCTCAGTGAGCACTCATCTCAGGTAATTCACGCTGGTTACAGCTTGTTGCTGTGCAGTAGCTTGCCCATGTCTGGGTGCTTTTATTTGTGCTTTGCTGGCATTCCCAGGTCTTGCACAGCCTGTGGAGAAGTTGGAAATTACTCCCTGCTGAAGAACAGTCACTTTGGKGCTCAAATGGAAGGAGCTCAGAAGTTAAATCATCCCTTCTAACGTCTTGTATCAGCAACCTGTACTTAAAGTGGACATTTTCAATTGTGCTTTCTTGGATATTATTTGTATCTTTTAAAGACATCTCTGGAASTAGTTAACTTAGATATCCTTGTTCTTGAGGTAATTTTGGGGTGGAGCTTAATCTCCCTTTCTGAGCCTTGACCAGGAGCTGAACAYTTTATTGTGATACCTGGATGACTTTTCTCAGTTTAAGGACTGCCTGCCAGTGCAGAAGTAGCAATTAGTGTTTATTCTGAGTCCCTGGAATATRGAAAACCTAAAGAGAAAGCAAGTCAGCCCTTCATTGACCTTAGTGAGTCATCTCAAGGGAGTCTTGAGATAACTGTGCTCCTATTCACAGTAAAACTTTATTTCTTTTAATAGGTTACACTTTGCACTCTGGATCTGGGCTTTTCATATTATTCCAGACTGATGTTTCTAGCCTGGCAAAAAAATCCTTTAAGTGTGTATGAGCTTTCTTCTGACATTCTTTTTTCCTTAGGTTTTCAAAGCTGCTTATGCAGATTCTTGTTCATGCTTAGTAGTCTGTAAAGGACAGCAGCAGGTTCTGGACACTGTGATGTTTCTGTGCACTTTATCACCTTTAATGAATACAACAAAATTAGCACATCACAGTTTGGAACAAAACACTGTGCAGAGGAGGCCATGCTTGTCCTTTCTGTCAATGTCTACCGAAGGCTTGAACACTGACAGTGGCTCTCCTGAACATTTATGATTTTTTGGGCTCAAACCTTTATATCCAGAATTTTAAACTTGGCCAGAGCCATTGGGTCCCACTTACTGCTCTCCACTGTTTGTATTTCTTATTCTTAGTAGAGTAATAGAGTTGAATGTCTCTTGACTTCTCTCTAAGTGAAAAAAGGCCAGGTGTTCTCCTGGTCTGATCCCATCTGCTTGCTTTAACAAAAGCTGCTATTGTGAGCTTGCAGAGTTCTAAAATCTTGACTTTTGTTTAGTTCAAGTCTTTCTCTTTCTTGACTTCATTGTGCCACTGGCTGCATCTTGTGGTCATTGAGGTGCAGCTGCTACAGAGTCTTCTTCAGATGAAAGGTTTTTGCCAGGCTTATTGCCCTGGGTTCTCCAGCTGTTACTGAATGCTTACTGTCAGTTCTGAGCTTGAGACATTCCCATACCTTGTTATAAAATGTGCAACTCTCAATTAGACTGATTTAGCTGCTGARAAGTTGCTGTGTACAAATGTAGAATTTTCAGTGTGAGTCCACTTCTGAACTCTTGATTGGTATCAGATCACTTAGCTGCTTCAAAGAGCACTGGAAGATTTTCATTGCCCTGGATCTTCTCAAAAACTTTCTGTATAACTTGGCTAATAAAGCTGAGAACAGTGCCTGGATTTTGCCATAATATTTTTTGGGCGGTGGGAGGAGCAAACAGCAAAAYCAGCAATTCTCTTAGGTAAGGAAACTTGACTGCTGAATTGGGYCTTGTGCTACTGGCAGCTCACAGCAGCACTGCATTTGCTTCTGGCTTAGGAGTGAAGCAAATGCCTCTGCAGTGAAGTTTCCATAAKAAGATGCTAAGATCAATATAATCTGGTATCAAACTATGCAGAGCATGGCATTGATTTTAAAGCAAGTTTCATGTCTGACAGAGGAAGAACTATAGAAGCATGAACAGTGGTGGTGTGTCTGTTCTGATCTAAATCCTGGTGTTTTTCTGGCAGGGCCGGGATGCCCTGGAGTGGGTGATCAGCAGACTAAACACAGAACTGGAAGAGCTGAAGTCCACGCRCGAGGGGATCAAACCAGCCATGGCAGCAGCATCCACGGAAAAATAAAGCCAAATCTTTGGGTTCACCAAATAAAACCAAGTAACTGACAGAAAAGTCTTATTCTGCAGACTGCTCTGTAGAGCTCCCTCCCAAGGCTGATCTGCAGAGGGTTTGACCATTTATAAGAATACTGGATCAGCAGAAAAAGTAACCTCATCCATCATCTCCACGCAGCTCTTGTTGCCTACTGAAGTTTAAACTGACCTCCTGCAGATGCTTTTTCATTTGAASAGTTTATGTTTAACACTGGAAACAAAATATTTAGCACCTTCAAAGCAGTCTAAATGTACCTTTTCAAATAAAAGTAGAGAGGGCATGTTATATTTACACCATCTCAAACTGAAAAACTTGAAAAAAAAGCATGTGTGTGATTAAGGGTTTTCTGTGTGAACTTTTGTTCTGTAAAGGGCTGATAGGTCCTAGAGCACTGAATTTTGTCTGTTTTGTAATCTGATAATGTCTTACGGCCAGTTAAAGGGAACTACATGAGTCAGAACATGATACTGTAGAATCTGATATATATCTAGAGGATCATCTTGAAAGGCTACATCTTGTGTGGAACTAACTCTTCTTAGGTGCTGCCTGAACATGACACACAGATACTTGACCTCTTAGATGTTTGTATCCAAACAAAGATCAAGTTTCTATTGATGTTAATAGCCTAAAATAGTTTTTCTAGTGGGAAGAAGGGTATAATTTATTTTGTTATTTATTAATTTTTCCTCTTTCCTCCCCTCCCTGTGGAGACAGGGAGGACTTGAAGGTGCTGGAAAATACTTACTTATCTCTAAGAAGGGTATTTGTAGGCTGCTGGAATGAAGAGACCGTGCTCTTCCACTGGTCCTTGCTCTTCTCCCTCCATTAAAATGTGATGTGAAATTGATGCAATAACCAGAAGAATTGAAATGAGAAATGAGCAGAAAATTTTAAATCCAAATGATAAGGTTTCATAAAGRGAAACTTAATTTCCTGAGTGGAGGAAACAAGAGTACGAGAACCACAAATGGACTCTCATTTCTGAATGCTTTCTGTTAACTYCTGACTGCCAGTGTAACTGAACCTTTTCAACTCTTTTCCACGTGGGTACAAAATGGTTTCAAAATCTTTTGAAATGCTTCTCATTATCTGGAAAAATACTCCAATAACTGCAGAAACTTTCTATTAAATATGCATAAATATATATTGGTAATGACTCTAGCCTTGTCTGATGTTTACAGAATTGTGATGTTTGGTCCAGATGTAATGTGTGTTTCTCTGAGAGAGCCCTCTGTTAGGGCATTTTAACTTATTTCTTGGTGTGCACACAAAGTGAAACAAATGTTGCAAGGATGTTTACTTGTTCAAGTGGCAAGCATGTGCTCAGGAAGCTGTTAAAGAGCATGAGTAACTTCTGAAAAAATTGAAGAGTAAAATGTTGGTCACTGTTTTGATCTGACAAAGTGTTTGTAGCTTAAGGGAGTTTTCAGCATTCATATTCTAGTTGGTTTGAAAGTAAACTTTAATTTGGGTGTAACTAAATTACATGATCCTGATGAATAAACCTACTTTAAAAAAATATGTCTATTAGTTGAAAATTAGTTGAAAGCAATTCAATGAATAGCAGATATTGACATTGTTCTTTTTATGTGGACTAAAGCCCTTCCTATTTTGGAACAGAAACTTAGAGCTTAAAGCAGCCTATGTCTGGAAAATAAGATGGATACCTTTGGTGCAGGTCAGTTGTTGTCCCCTTTTCAGGAGTGATGTCACTTCCTGGGTGAGGAACACAGATGATGTTCTAGCTCCTGGTGTTCTGCTAGGCAGGGGAGTGCAGCTATGGCAGAGCTCTGCACAAAAAGAGGGAAAAGTTGGGTGGTGTGTGTACATTTGGAAACCTGTGCTGCAGCATTTCCGTGCATCCCTGCTGGAGGGATGGAAACATGACTGTCAGCAGGGATGGGAAAGCCTTTGGAGAGGTTCATGTATTGCTTTGGTATGGGAGAAGAGTTCTCTAAAGCTGCTCCTTGCATCAGAAATGAAATATTCACTTAGTGTTGTCTTAGGGCTGGCRGACTTGTGCATGGCACTTCCAGCACTGGCTTCCACAAGAGTCACCGCAGGCTCTCTGGAGCCGAGCTCCTCTGCCTCACCCTCGGGTCAGAGCCAATTACACGTCAGGTTCCCAGATTACGTGACACTTTGTTTCCTTCTTGCAGGAACTGATCCCTATCCGCTTCTTTCCCTAGCTCTTTTCTGTTTCGTTCCTCCCTGGTTTTGGGCTGCTTTCACTCCACCATTTYCTCCCACTTAGGAAGTATGTGGCTAAATGCTTGGTTTTCCAATCTGTCTGCTGCTCCACCTGCCGGGCATCAGCACCTTTCCTACTTGTGCTCAGTCCTCTCCTGCTTTTCTCTAAAGGAGAGYGGGGACCCTTTGGGTAGGAAAAAGACAAATTTCTTCTGTAGACCTGTTCCATCACTTGGCTCCCTCTTATCCTAGGGGTAGGTGCCAGTTGTCCATCCATGGGATTATTGATCTTCCTGTGGCTGCTCATTTTGTCAGTGTCTGCAAAGGACCTTGCAGTGGGTCACACTGGAACCAGGTAGGTGTGATGGTGTTCGCAGAGGTCTTAGGATGAGGGAAGAGACAAGGATCTGACTCCATGTTTCAGAAGGCTTGATTTATTATTTTATGATATATATTATATTACAACTGTTCTAAAACTATACTAAAATAATAGAGGAAAGGATTTCATCAGAAGGCTCACTAAGAATAGAAAAAGAATGAGAACAAAGGCTTGTGAGTGACCGAGACAGTCTGGACAGCTGGACTATGATTGGCCATTAATTAGAAACAACCACATGAGACCAATCACAGATCCACCTGTGGCATCCCACAGCAGCAGATAACCATTTTTTACATTTTGTTCCTGAGGCCTCTCAGCTTCTCAGGAGAAAAAGGAAAGGATTTTTCAGAAAATATCATGGCTACAGGTAGGCTCTAGTGTTCAGCAGATGAAGTGGTTCTTAATTTCCTGAAGCTTTCCTGGGCAGTTTTTGCCCTGCACTCTGTCCTTATTGTTGGCGCATGGGGCTTCAAGCCCTTGGCCACGTGACTGCTCAGRTCAATGGGATCTGGTGGGATCTCTAGCTGTCTGTGCTGTGCATAACACTGTTTTTGAAGCATCTCAATTCMCATTCCAGTTCTTAGACTGTTATAGACTGAGCTGGCCCTTGAGGCAAAAAAACCTCCTGCCTTTGGAATTTATTATTGTTGCTCCCTAGATAAATTCCCCAGTCTTCTCTTTCTTTACTGGAAATGGCTAAAAAATATTTCTGAAGTTGGTATTATGTCACATGCATTGGCTGAGGTTTCTCAAAGACAGAAAGCTGCATGTGAGGGAAGGTGTTAGGCTGCTTGTGGGAGCAGCAGAGTGCAGCTTTTTGGATTGCAGCAGAAGAAGGAAAAGGGATGTGTAGGAGGAAAAAAATGCGTAAAGCAGAAATGGTGTAAAGTCAGCGCTGATTTACTTGGAGGGATCTTGAAGTGCTGGGGGCCAAGCAGAAGAAAGCTCAGAGCTTGTAACCATGTTGATTAATAGGCAGCAGGTGGCATCTTGAGTAAGAATTCTGCACTTGGAGAGTTGAAAGTGGAACTGAAGTTGGATTTTGTGAGCTGTGAGAGGGAGGTTGTGTACAGCAGTTGTTCAAGCTGCAGTTCGGTGTTTCTCAGCTGCTGGGTTGCAATACAAGGGTGTGATGGAGGGAAGTGGTTGGATTTTAAGAATTTGGTGCCAGCACATCAGGTCTCCATRCTGGATAGAAGTGTGGCTGCTCTCCCTGTCCCTACAGCTGTGTCACACATGCCTGCTGTGGAGGGCAGGAGCTGGGAAGAGCTGGTTCCTGACTGCAGGGGAAGCAGCGAGGGGAGACAGCAGCAGTGGTTCCCAGAGCGTGGCAAACTGGGGCACGGTGGTTCTTGGCCCTGATGGATTTTAAGATGTTGAAGATTCCACACTCGAAATAGACTGGCTTCTGGTTGATGTCTAGTTGTTGTGCTGGTGCAGGCTCATGCTAGCAACAAAAGTATTGACTTAAAACAGCRTAGTCAAATGGTCTGGTGTGTARTTAATTGGGTTTGTTTAGACTACCYTTTYTTTTTCTTAATTTGGCCTTGTGCCAGTGTGAGTCTTCCATGCTCCCCCCTGCTTCTTATTTCTTTTCCATCAGGTCAGCAGGCATGCTGGAGAAAGCGTTATATTTGTTGGGACAACAGGCAATCCTAGTGAAAGCTCCCATACTCTTTAAAACTTTGCTTAAAGTAAGCAAAGACATTGAGCTGCAGTGGGTGGTGTCAGGAACTGCTGCAGAGCACAAAGTGGGCACTGCTGTATGACAATGTAACAACCTAGCACTGAGTAAATGACCAGCCATGTTCYTTGATGAGACCTTTTCATTCAAATCCTCAGGTGGAGCAGTGGTGGGTAGGCAACACCATTCCTGCTGCTGCACCTCCCTAGACTGACAGCTGTGTAGTGTCCRTGTACCCTGTGGTGCTATCCAAAATAAATGCCATGTGCAGTTTAAAARAACACTTCTGGGTGTGACTGTGGTAGTATCTAACACACTGTTGGTTTTCTGAGAAAGCTGCAGAGAAACAATTTCCATTAGTCTGTGCTGGGTAGGCAGCAGGATCCAGTACCAGTCTCCCTGGAGCTTGCTGTATGCCACACACTGCTCAARAGCTCTGCAGGAGTCCTCTGGGCCTGGGCTGGTAACTGCATTTGGGACTGGCAGCTGCTTCATTTTGCATTAGAACAGGAAAGACTCATCTAAAATCACTAGCCTTGACTTGTAAATAAGACTTTATTTATCTAATAAATTACCTTCTCACCCCACCAACACTACCTGCCACCTGTGAGAATCATGCAGGTTATGGGCTGAGCCTTTTAATCACAGCTCTAGGRAGCAGGTCATGCTTTCACTATGGATTTGTTCAGTGAGAAGGCATTTCTGTGAGACACAAGTCCTGTCCTTTTAATTTTTCCACAACTGAAGTGATTGAGGTATGATTCTCATTTTACTGGAAGGCATCTCTAAGTGACATGATCAGTAAGGGTTCCTGATGTGGGGCCCTCCTGGTACAATACCTTCTCTTTTACTTTGCTATAATTTTGTTTCTGACCTTGCTAAAGCTCAGAGCTCTGATGGCCAAACAAATGTGGAAAATGGCCTTGCACATGTGCTCTGTAGGAAAGGGTGCCCATGGTCTTTATAGTTCCCTCAAGAAAGTRAGAGCAATGCAGTAATTTTAAAGAGTTTTAATTAGTAATGCRTGAACAAGAAATTGCATTTCAGTACCACATAACATGGAAACAAGCAGAAGACAGTTCTGTGGCCTTTTGCTGTTAGARCTGATGCCCCTGGTGTCCCTGAAGATGTGCAGACAGTACAAGCACAGTGACAGCACAGAAGCAGGGGGAGCTCAAAGGGGAAGGGTTTGTGCTTTAGGCMTGTTCATGTCCAAAAAGTGCACCTCCTGTTTGGGATTTTTTTTTCTTTATTAAAGAAGGGGGTGAGGGAGATGGAACCAGCTTTAACAGAAATACAGCTCGAAACCCCTTCTCATTATCTTCATTTTGCTTTTGATTCACAGGTAGTGTAACCACCAGCCCTTCAATAGGAACATGCCCACCTTAAATGTCTCAGCTGAAGCTGKGCCCTGAGAGTGCTGCCTCTCTATAGACCTATGCCAGCTGAACTGGTGCTCATTTCCATCAAACTTTGGAAGCCCACCTCCTGCAGAACTTAYATCAACTCATGCCCGTGTCCTTTAATTCTAGATTTAGCAGATTTCTGAACTCAGATTTCTGAAATCCACTTTAAAAAATCCCACACTGCACTGTCTGGCCCAGGGCCTGTCCTGCAAAAGCCAAAGCATGCTGGCTCCCATTTCTAAGCACTGGTRTCACTGGTTAGAGAAATGCAGAGAGGACCTGAAGCTTAGTGGAAACACCTTCAGCTGCATCGGAGGGACCAAGAATATGTTTTTTTCATACTGAGTGCTCTTATGAGTTGGTTTTTTTTAAAAATCAAATATATCAATAATCAAACAGGTCCTTTTTAGCTGTGAGCTTACAGTAGCAGCCTGGCACCTTGAAAGACTGTCTGCTTACAAGTGTATTTTTAACTTAGCTATAGTARGGCCTGTTCTGAAGGGTCTGTTCCAAAGGGCTGTTTCAAACATCTAGAAATGTTCTACAGAACCCATCTTGCTGCCCTGTGCAGACAGCAGCAGCTCCTGTTACCTCAGGACACAGAGCCTGGGCTACCTCACATCTGACACTCAGTTCAGGCAGGCACTGCCACTGCAAAACAGCCTGACCAGGGAAGAAACTGGAATGTTACTGAATTGATTTATTGCAAATAAAYAAACTAAGCTACTACTGCATACAATTTGAAGCCTGTTTAGCTCCTTCTCCTGATTACGCCCTGTGACATTTGTTGAGTGCAGACCTACCATAGAAAAATTCATTCACAAGTCTTTGCTTGTCAGAGTGTTGTCAAGTTTCACCTCTCTGGAATTTGTTTCACCTGGAAGTAGGGCTAATTGTTTTCCAGTACTGAAAGCAGATGGAAACTTGCATTGCCGCATCCTTTCAGCTCTGACACTGAGCACTCAGCTCTTCAGTAGCAGCTCTCAAAATTCTTTAAACAGCTTGTAACCACTTTGAAGTGTCTTTTTGCAGCTGAGGACTCTGGGACACAAAGCAGCTCACAACTTGTGCCAGGGCAGCTGGGCAACATGGGCAGCTCTGGGATTTTTCAGTGTCAAGGTGAGGGAACAGGGAAGGCCCCAGGCTGCCTCTGCTCTGGGCTGCAGGAGCTCACAGGTCCTGCTCAGCACAGGGGTTCTTTGCTTTGTGTGTCACATCAGGCTGAGCTATTGCCCCTCTCTCATGGTTCTCCTACAAGGAAGTTCYGGGGAATAGTAATTACAGGTACCCAAAAAGTCTGAAACACAATAGTAAAAATCAGACAGAAACAATGAAAGAGGTTTCTATAGCTGGAATTGGTATTCATAAACATTCTCATACTGGCCTTAAGATACACATATACAAAAGAAGAAATAAACCATAGCAGCTCCAAGTTATCAACATGGCAACAGTATAAAATTTTCTGGTAACATGAACATAATCCATGTGCTGTAGCACCAGAGTGTAGAGTTGCAGCACCTTTCTCTCATGCCTGTGTGCTGTCACTGTTTCACAGATGAGACTGAGCTGTAAGACAGACATTCCTAAGAGTTGTGCAGAGCTGCTGGATGAAGTAAAGCAGGAAGGTAGCAATCAGGAGTTTAAAGTTGGAGGTTCTAAATAAGTTTTAACCTATAGAGCATGCAGCCAGTAACGAACCAGGGAAGCTGATGCTGAACTTGACTGGGGAAAAGGGATGCTCAGGAGAGAAGAGAGAACAATGTAAGAGTTGTGATAATAATGTTCTCTCCACTTCTGGTTTAAAAACGAAACCAAATCCATCAAAAACCTCTCCAAAAGACTGTCAGCTTTCTCTCCCAGTGATGAGGCAGGGATGGAGATTTCCCAAAGCCTGTATTACATGCAGGACGAATGTGCTGCCTTAGGTACAGTCCGCTAGTGTTGGAAGAAGCAGCGCACTGGTAACAGASGGAGTTGGCTGCAGATGATGACAAGGAGTTAATCACATCACTGGGGTTACACAAGCAGTTTTTATTGCTATTCTAAAGGTACTTCAATGGGTTTTCATCCCTTCATGCAGCCCAACCAGTGTTCAGCTCTTATGCAATCATTTTTGTTAACAATCCTTTGCCMAAAAAACATCTGACTGATCTTACAAAACTATAAAAGCATGAAAAAGAGAGAGACAGAACCTTTAAATCAGCTTCCCCATGAATAATTAACACAGACAAAGGTTATAATGGAAAGACATTTTATTTTTACCAGGTAACACCCCTCCCTCTATAAAGGAAGTAATGGAGAAAGGGAAAAAAAAAACCCAACAACCCCTCAAAACACTACTGTCACCATGAACACTTGAAAGGTCAGGTCTGAGAGCTGCAGCAAAAGCCTGCTCACATCTTCCATCACCRCCGTGAGGCAGAGCTGGTTTTGCATTCCCCACAACCAGGTTCACATACAAAACAAGACTGATCCTGCCAGAGGCATTTTTAGCTCCTTGGGTCTCCTATGATATATTTTAACAGACCTTGGGCATACTAATAAAGCTAAAAAAACCCCAAAGAAAATAATTTTAAAATTCGTGGAACGGAGTTYTCTGTGCTAGTGCCGCGTTCTTTTCAGCAGTAATTCGCTCTAAGATGTGCAAACTGTATTAGGGGGCTGAAAGCGTTAACTCTAATAAAAGAGAACAGCCAACACACATATAAATAAGACTCGTTTCCTTTTTAAAACATCATGGGAAATTCGATTCCCATTGCATGATTGATGGAGACTTCCTAAATATTAATAAATATATTACAGATATTTACAAGCTTCTGATTTCCCCCTCAGATGCTGACGTGAAGTTCAGCCCGTAACTAGGACATGCTGGGCAGCACCACGGGCTGCTGGGCCAATGGCTGCAGTGCATTTGGGATGCTGGTGCAGGCAGGGAGGAGATGGAAAGCTAAAAATAGCCCCCTCTGCAGAGCCAGGCAACCAGCGAGCTGAGCTCCTTCAGGCTTCTCGCGACCAACCAACCCGCTGCTTCTCGGAATGAAATGACAAATGCCTGGATAATGCGGAGCAACTGTGCCAGGGAGGAAGGGATGGAGCGAAGGGGAGAGGCAGCCCTCCACACCGTGTCTTCTGGAGCCTGCCACAGCACGTGTCAGCAGCTTGGAGGGAGGTYATCCAGGCCCTGGCCCATGGCATCTCTGTGTGAGCGACAGGGAGCCATCTGTACAACCACTGCATTGTTTTTCAGTGTTTGTGCCCTGCTCCGCACAGCAGAGCCTGCCCTGAGCCAGGGACTTGTGGGACTTCTGGGAAGGCACAGGCTGGATCACAAAGCTCTGCCACTGCCTCAGAGCCACCCCTAGACACTGCCAGAGTGGAGCAGGGCACAGGCATTAAAGACTTGTTTGCCTTCACATGCTCAGGAGCTACTTAGTCTTTCATCCTGCCTGCTCTACAACATCCCAAATTCCTCTCCAAGAGGAAAATAAATGTGCTGGACGCCCTGCACCACCCCTGGTGGCTTAAGGACACCAGGGAAGCAGACTGAGCAGAGGACTGCGCAACTGAAACATGGCCGGGGCATCTCCATGAAAAAATCCTGACAACAACAGGGCAGATGCAAAGTGAGATTTCCTGCATTTGTTTCTGTCTGGTTCCCCTGGTGCACTGTGCAGCAAACACACGGCCTGGTTTTGGCACAGAAACAAGACAAAGTGCTGATGTGACTGAGATCAGGCAACCCTTCCAACAACAGCAGAACCTTTCCCACCAGCCAGCCTGTGCTGCCCTGCAATCCCACATCCCTATCCCATGCCAGTACTCCAGGTGCCTTAACATGCAAGACACTTTTCCAGAGGTACCMTGAGGAGAGGGCTGTGACACCTGACCTTAAATGGGACAGCAAGGAGGGAAAGTTAGCACTGAGCCCTGCTTTTCCTGTTTGCATTGGTTCAGAAAAAAAATAGAAACTATTTCAATAAGCCCTACGTATGTGAAAATTCTCATTTTCCAAGGGGACTTTTAAGAAAAAAATAAGGATGGCTGACTCCCTGGGAAGGTTTACAGAGGCTTTTGCATGTGCTTTTCAAATCAGCCTAAAAGAGACGATATGGATGGCTGCTCCAAAGGCTGCCAAATGGGAGCCAAGCAGCCCTGGTGCCTCCCTGTGCCTTGCCAGGGCCAGAGGGGCAGTCTGCCTCTTGGGCTTTCTGGACAGAGGAAGCTGTTTTGTTTAATACACCTTTAAAATCATGTTATGGAAGTCCAGTCCCAGCTACTTTGGAGCAGTTCTGAGGTATCTCTCATTAACTCAAAGAATAGAAATGTTAATAAATAGATCTGAAACTTTTTCTGCTATGTCATTCTATAATACACTGCTGTATAGATATTAAATATGCCTCAGGGTATTAAAAAATTTATGAAAAAAGTTACAGTAGTTGATTTCAAGTATTAATAACTTGGCTATGTTAGCTTGTTTTTAAATACCAAAAAGATCTGGCCCCAAATTATTGACTAAACTCTGGCTATGACTGAATTAAAAAAAAAATGTTTTGAATGTAAAAAAAAGTGCAAAAAGCATGAGAAGTCAGTTAACRTTGTAAAATTGTTGGAACTTCTAAACAATTAGTCTAGCACTCCCTTGTGAGTGAATTAAAAAGGGGAAAAGAATGAAAAAAAGATTAAAGAAAAAAAAGAGATCGCTCCCAATCTGAGAGAGCACTGTCCCAAATTTCAGCCGAACACRAATTTTTACAGCCAAGTTATAAACCCCAGAAAAAATGGGGTTACTAGTGGATATGCTGTCAGACAGAACTCTAGCAGTATCTGTGTGCTCCATTATAATACAAATTTACACCTTACTCACTGCTTTCTCTGAATAACCACGAGAACAATTTTACAGGTATTCAGTTAAAATTAGAAGCCTCCCTCATTTCCCGTCCTCCCCATAAACTGTACAACTTTGTCTAGTACTAAAATTCACTGCTACTAGTAGTCATTATCATACATTCAAGATAGAAAGTGAACTACTAAAACCTGCTCAGGAGTCACTCAGAAGGACACTAAGGCTTAAGAAGTACAGCAGCTCAGGGGTATGACCGACCACACGGGCCAAGAGCTTTGTCACCTGCTTTGCCCCAGGACACTGACACTGCAGAGTCCYGTGCTGAGCCCTGATCTCAGAGCAACCAAATGGGTCAAAGGAAGATGGATCTGACCGGAGCTGCTCACGCTGGGTGCCTGCTGGGCATGAGCATTCTGAGGTGGGAATGCAGCAGGACCTACCATTTGCTAGTGTGCTAACGCTGACACTGTGCTAGATCTGGTTCTCCACCAGACACCTGCTCTCAGTTCATCTCCTGAAAAATGATTCAAAGCATGGTTAAAAAAAGATTGAAAGCAAGAAAAGGCTTTCTCATTTYGACGTACACGTACAAAAGAGGCAACAATTTCCAACTGTTGATCTCCCCCAGTGTGAGCAGCTGCGCTGTCGTGTATCGCCCTGCACAGATCCCAACACAGCTCTGTGTCTCTGGGAGCTGCTGGAGCAGGAGATCCTGTGACCAAAGGCAAACCCAAGCCAGTCAGGTGGAACAAAGCAATGGGGTGACGATCTGGACCCAGTGACCTGGCTGATGGATGATGGCCTCGTGGAGCTGAAGCAAAGCAGAAGGCACAGGCTCAGATCTCATTGATCGTCCTTTCYGAGGGGCAGTACTCCGAGGTTCCTGCTGAGGACATGTAGAAGGACTGTGTTTTCCTTTTTAACCTGGCTCGCTTGTTGGCCAGGGACAGGCTGCGCCGGCTTGAGTTGATGATTTCTGAGATGAACTTCTTGCAGTCCACGCAAACCTCCATTGTGCTCCAGTCCTCCATTAATTCTTTGGGAAACTCTTCGTGTGACTTATCCACAGACTTGGACCTTGAGGTCAACCTGAAAGGCAAAAGAGCAGGATCTGTCACGTTATTTGTCAGCTTGGCTGCAGGCCCCAGAACAAATCACATCAGAAAGGTCTGGATTTAAATTTTCCTTCCTCCTGTCCCAAATTACACCAAACACTGGAGAGGACAGCTTCTGCCTGGATTGGCAAGATTGCAAGGTCACTGACTGAGGGCGTGTGTAACATTTACATCCTGGCAAAAACAACCTTCCTAGTAACTAAAAATAGCTGATTTCTTTGGCTAATCTACACAGCACCATAGCAATGGTGATCTATGCAGARGGTTTATACAGCAGATTCCCTCAAAAAGGAGCATTTCTTTTATATTTGATTAGCTTTGACAACCATCCATGCATACAATACAAAGCCAACAGATAACTTCATAATATTAAAGTGAAAAATTATGAAAATTGGAGTAAGAAAAATTAGGGCAAAAGAAGATAAATCTGTGCACTAGACATCACTGAATTGTCATTCAGTGGGTGATTTCAGCCTGTAAGATTTATCTCCAAAGAGTCCATTCACACCAGAAAAAAAAAGACATGTTAAGGATGTTTTCTCAGAGGTCCTACAGAAATTCAGTTGTCCCAGACTCTCATTATTTTTCAGCTGTAATGGTTTCTTAATGTATCTTTCAGCTRTAGCAGTGTCTTAAAAAGGTTTAAGGCACTGTTAGGCTGCTATTTCTKTAAATCAAAGCAATGACTAGAAGAGACCTGGCTTTTCAAGTATCAGAAAAGTTACTATACGGACATGGCCAACTACAAAATAGGTGAGCAGCATGTTCATGATTGAAAAGCCAGCATGAAACATTTGGGGAACATTTGCAACAGACACAAGTGAGGCTGGGCTGTCTCTCACCTGCTCCGCAGGGAATGGTGGTGACTGGTAGAGGGTTTCTCTGGCCTCATGAAGCTTTCTCCCCTTTGCAAGGTTGAGGGTCCCAGGGAGAAGATGGGGAGGGTGGAGTATGGCTTCGATGGCAGCCGCATCTGTTGGGGACAGCACAAGGCACGTGCAGCATCATTACAAAGGTTGCAGCTTTTTAGAAAGGCTCRAAACAGAAGTTTCCTTACTTACTTTTTTGCAACACTGTGAGCATACAGGCCTGTGTAAAAAAACAAGAGCATGAATCAGTCCATTGGGAAAAACTATGTTTAAATCAAGAATAAGGGATTTCAGGAGATAGAACCCCCCCCGCAACCTCCCCTTAAATAAACATTTTTATTTTTAAAGCTTCTTCAACATAGTAGCTTCAATCAGAACATGAAGCCAGAAGCAAGGAGAAATGCTGAACAAGAATGTCACCTAAATCAAAAAACAGGAGAAAAAAAAMGAAAAATAAACTGSTTTTCCTCTAAAGAAAMCTTTTCTGGTGAGTGAGACCAAAACTCAGTGATTACATAGATATTCTGACTTATTGTCTCACTGTTAACTTAAAATTTATCATTCTGCCTGCAAATATTCCTTCTTGCATTTCCCCTGACCCAATACTCAAAAAATAGCCCAAAAATAAATTGCCTTGAAATATTTTCCCCAAACACAGAGGTTGTAGAACTACTAAGTGAAGAGCCTGAGTAAATTCCATGTTGCTTTCTCATAAGCATTAAAAAAAAAGTTTCTCTCACTTTTAGACAAGTAATTCAGTCCAAGGAAGCAATTCAGTCATTTACAAATGAAATGTTTCTGCATACTTTTTTTTTTCCTTTTTTTAACACAGACTGTTACAGAAATAAACTGAACCAACAGTATGCAGCAAAAATTTTTGAGGGTTTCTAATGYATAAATCAATCATTTTTCCTATGAAATTGTACTCATTTATTAACACACATAAAATGTTTACCTCTTGCAGAACTGACAAGTGTAAGACCAGGTAAAGAAAGAAAACCTTCTTGTTCGACAGCAAAAGCAGAGCTGGAGGAAGAAGAACAGAGGAATGCAGAGTGTTAAGAAAAGTCCCACACAGTTACGACTTCACTGACCAACTGCTATTGGCAAGGTCACAGTGGCAGGATTACATCCAGTTCTGGGTCTGTACTTCTAAGATGATTTTGAGAACAAGGTCCAGAACTGTATCTTCATATATTTAGAATTAAGCCTTTAATTGTTTAGCCTAAATTAAATACTTGCTCATTAACTAGATAACTTTGGTTAGAAATAAAAGCAAACAATTTTAATAGTGGGGTAAATGAAATAAATCCTCAACCTACTTTGAGATTTGAGAAAAGCTCATTACTAAGCTTTATATGTCATGACAACAGGCAACAGCTGAATCTAATGAATGACATTATAAGATTATTGTTCCTCTGCCTTAAATGTATTAAACCCTTAAAATTAATCTGCACATTAGACACACATAGGCCTATAGATAAAATACACAGTGAAGTCAAGATAGGCTTTCTGGAGGTGTCCAAGAAGCACAAATTAAAAGTGGGAGAAAAGGATGCTGCTTCTACTGAGAAGTACCAATCTCCAATYTGCAGTTTACAGAAAAATGCATTAGTTAAGGGGTCTCTAAAACTAAACCTCCTTCTGGTTGCATCACTTCTCTGAAGGCTTWAATTCCCTCTGTGCTAGATGGTAAGGGTTCATATATGAAGAACTTGAAGTTTTCTGTTGCTATCTGTAATTCTATTYTCTGGAACAGAAAAGGTAACCAAACCTGCAGAAGSCATGGGGACAGAAATCACCTCAGTCAATGAAGTTCAAACCAGACACATACAGATATACTCTGATAATTGCAAATGCTACTGCATTTTTATAGGCAACCTGAACAAACAAGGTGTTTCTATGAAAAGTTTTGATGTTTCTGGACATCACTCAAGGAAGTTGACCCATGTGTCACACATTTAGGGGCATGTTTGGTGGATAACTCTTCTTTCTCTCCAACAGAAGGTAAGAAACAAATGTGTAAATGGGAGACTTGTGCAACTGGCCTCTCTCAGTACCCTTCCGAGCCTCCCCAGACTCAGCCCTACCTTTCCTTTCTTGAGAGCAGTGTAGACATCTTTATATTGCTGGTACTTCTCCAGCTCYGCCTTCACAAGCACCTGACGGATGTGCATGACCTCCTCCACTGTCAGAGCCAGACATTCCACGGGGTAACAGAACTCCTCCTGGAAGCCAAAAACCCCATATTATTTCAAAGACAAATCACTTCTTCCAGAGTTCAGCTTAGACAACCAGCCACCTGGTTAGTAACTCCAGAAACAGGGGATTTCTCCCATCAAACTGGAATAGCACTGGCTCATTCATGGGCATCACATGAGTGCCAAACCATTGGAAGCTGCATAAATGTGATGAAAATAATCTTATGTTCAGCCTTCACAACAATGACAGTTTTCTTCATCTTTCCTCCTTAAATCACTTGACCCTTCTCTCCATTTGTCTTTTATTGTGAACATTTGTTTCAAGCCAATCAACATTCAGATTTATAAATTGAAAGGGAAAATGAAATATGKTAGATGGCATTATTTTATGTATACTGTTTGAGGTATACATCAAATAATTTCTCTCAGACTTTGTGATGCCCAGAATGGCCAAGGATAGTTGTTAGTAGCCCATTCTAGCAAAAATTTTTATTCAGTGGTACCACATGATCAGAATCACACCAAGACCACAAAAAGTTACATCASCTCAGGCAGAAAAGTTCTCCTTTCTGCCCCAGAAAGTAACAGCAGCAATTTAAGCTTTAAGAATAATGCTCCAGTATCAAGCAGGTGAACTGCYTACTCAGTGTTGCATTATAAATGGTAGAGACTCAAATAGAGAATTAACAGCACAACTTTCCACTCACAAAATTTTGTATTTGTTCTGTGTTGCAGCATTTAGGAGAATATTGAGTGCAAAACTCCTGAATTTGGTACCAGGGAATAAAAAGCACCAACCCAATTTGTAATTCAGCCCCGTAGTTGATTATACATTTCCAAAAGAAAGACAGAAACCTCTGTGGGAACTCCCATTGCTTAATGCTTAGTGAACCTTTTCAGTCAGCCCAGAGGGGCTACTGTGCAGTAATGACAATGACAGGCACTGCTCTCTGAATAAACGAAGGAAATTTCTCCTGCATACACAAAGACGTGGCTGACAGTTTGGAGATCTCGTTTACAAATTGAAGTGATGAATCGGATTAGTACGGAAATGCTCCATTTCCATGTACTCAGAGTTCTGTCTTTCCATCAGATTAAAAAGAAAATCCTTCTACATTGCAGACCTGGCAAACATTAGCATTTAGGAACCACCACATTTTTAAAAACTGTTGTCTTACCTATCTAGAAAGGGAACACAATGAAACTTCACTCTGTTTAGGGTACCCCACAAAAGACTAGAATTGAGTTAACTTTGTTAGATTTGCCAGCTAAACCTTTGGGATATGGAAAACTAGTTTTCTGGAAAAAACAAACTATATCAAAAGCAGCTGCAATTTGCTCTGAGGTGTAAGACTGCACAGCCAAAACAAAGTATCTTCTGTTCCTTATGAGCAACTTTACAGCTAACCAGCAGCTCTCAGCATTTTGTTCTGGGTTCTTCCCATAGCAACTGCCTTGTTATGGGGAGGCATGGCTGAAGGCTGGGGCGGCACGGGAGAGGAAGTGGGTGGGAAAGCGGGATGCACACAATGCCAGCAAACCCCCCAGTCTGCATCCTGGGAGACTGAGGGAAACTATCCGAGGTGAATGAGCTGACTGAATGCTTGCAATCAACCAGAGCTTTAAGTCCTTTAGAAAGACATTTCTTACTTGAAGCTCTTCCTTCCCCCTCATGAACGCCCATTCCTTTAATTTACAGAACGATGACGTCRGGGAATATTGCTCCTTTGAAGAAATTCTGCGGATCTGCTATAGGTGTAGAGCACGTGCTAGGGGAATAGTATGGGCCTGTTGTCGTACCGATCAAAATGAATACCATTAAAATAGAAATAGCCAGCAGGCAGCAGGGGAAACATAGAAAATATTCACATGTTTAAATGCTAATGTTTTAATTCCAGTGGTTACACAAGGACAACAAAATGTTAATGCAACATTAAATGAAAGATAAATAATCCATTTTCAGAAAACTGCTTGGGGTTTTTTTCCCTTTTCAGAATATAAATAAGTACACAAGAAAATATTTTTTTTCTACACTACCTCTAAGGCATTGAAATCAATTAAATTTTGCTAAGCACTGGCTAAACTTCATTGAACAATGATGCTTTGGAGTTACTGCTCAAACTTCAAACCTGCACCCAAATTCAGCAGCTCCAAGTGAGAGTACTCTCTGCAATACTCGCATATGACAGAACATGGTAAAGACAAAATGTGGTTTGAATGGTCTTGATTTTCCAGAATTACACTCAATACTCTTTTTAATATTAAACACAAGCCAATATGCTTATTTTCAAAGGGGAAAAAATATTATTTGCAAATACTATTTTGAACTTGAAGTGTCCGTGATCCTCTTGGGGACTGGCTTAACTCTGACTATGCAATCATTTCATAAACACTACACCTTAAAGTGTGTATGTATAATTTTTTTATGCAGAAAAGCAGGTAGTAAGACTTGCATACGCATAATGTGCTTTGTAGGTCATTCTCAGTGTACACAYACCTAATAGGTTCTTATGACTAACACATTTTTACTCTAATATATTCCTTCTTCTCATTAAAGGATGTCACTAGACATTCAAATGAGTTGCATTAGTAAATTGCAAAATGAATGAGCGCCAGAGTGGCCTCACAATTCTGCAATTCACAATTAGTCAGGTACTCAAAACTCTTGCTCCTTTTGCAGACTAGAAGTTTATAAAAGGTCAGYTCAGTGTATCTCAACAATAAACTCTCCTACAAGAGGTTTCACCCTTCCACTTATTGGTTGGGACAACAAAACAAAGGAAAAATTAAATAATTCATGTTCAGTTAACATAGGGGTAAATGAATTACTTTTTATTTTCAGTCGATTTGCCTTCCCTGATAGATGGATATGAGCTATTCTGCAAGTTCTGATACATAAGTGAGCTGAGGACCAAAACAATATATGGGTTTTCAAGTAAAGCAGATTGCAAATGCCCTCCCATTCTACGTAGTGAACCTTGGGAGAAACATAGGGGTAAATGAATTACTTATAATAAAACCTTATTATTTTCAACATAGTCCAAGGATCACAATAGTTTTGCTGGATTTTTGCTGCAGGATCTTCATGTGCTGTAATATTTAAGGTCTGTCCCATTGATAATCTGATGATGTTGCATTTTTAGTTTGCTGTCCTTTAAGAACTGATTTCTTTTCCCCGTGAGGTGATTGAAGACACACAAATATCCTACACACATTGAAATCAAAGTCAATCAGGTGTCCCAGCCTAAGCTGTAATTCTTGCCACAGCTGAGGAAGTGCTCCCCTAGGAGGGAACATGCTGGTGAAGGTGATTTCCAAAGCCAGCAAAAAGAGGCAAACCTTTGCGGGTTTCCACCTGCTGGCAAAAGCTCTCTCACAGAGATAGTACACAGCCCCTGCCACCCCACACATGGCTGCTTCAACGGGATGAGAGCTGAGCAGAGAAGCTGTTTGCATAGTTGAAAAAAGTGGTCTGAAAGTCATCCTTGGAAATAAACTGGTTATCCTAGGAACCTGAACAATAGATAGGAAGCAGAGAAGCGAAYGCTGTGTATAAATGAAACCATGAGCTTTGGTCCTCTGGGTCATGAAAAAAAATAATGATAATAAAAATAATAATTAAAAAAGCAAACAGACTGCAAAGGCACCCACAGGTGAATCTCAGGACACTGAATTGATCTCACTGATTAAGCACCAAATCAGCTCACTACAGCAACCACCAGGGCTGACCTCCCCAAGATCAGTGAGCTACCCTGCCTTTCCATGTACCACTGGCAGGGTGACATGTCAAAAGAACTGTGTTTGGCACTTTTCCAAGTTTATTTCCCCTYCCCACCTACTTGGGCCTAACTACCTCTGTCTGATGAGATGCCAGTTCACAAAACCATCGTTAGTATGCAAGACAGAGCAGTTTCCTGCTAATCCTGCTAAGAGACTGTAGCAAACCCCTCCCTGGTTTCACTGGCATTGACAGCTATTTGCTGACAAGGCCTCTTTCACCTTGGAGAGAAACCAGGGTCACAGGAGCTGGTGGTAAGAAATGAAACTCCATCAATCCTGGAGGAAGGGATAAAGAAGTGTGAGGTCAAATAAAAAATAAATAATACTCTGCACTTATTGAGAAGCATTCACTCTGGGAATGGCAATTTCACAGGTGCAACATCTGGAGCAGCCACTGGAAGAGGTTGGCATCCCTCTGGGAAGGAGAGAGTTGCAGAAACCCRAAGTGTAGAACTGCGCCAGTGCCAGCACAGCAGAACACATCTCCCAAAATGAAAAACAAGAGTGTTGAGGGAGGTGTCTGTTACACCCTAGAGGGCACTATTGCCAAGTTAAAGAATTAGCTCTCAAGGCRTCAAATAAAATAGGTTCTTATTAACAGAACATCATTTCACTACCAGCTTCCTTCTTTTTCACTTCAAAGTCAAAACCAAGCTAGGTGACAGTTCTCTAGAGATTTWAAAAAAATWAAAAATACCAAAACAAATTTTAAAAAATCCCCCTAAGCACAAAAGAAACTAGTAAAACCCTTCCCATCTGTTCCCAAATTAGCCTGACTTATCTAATGGCTTTTTCTCCCTTTTCCTTTAGTATTTTTCAGGGGGAATGGAATAATTGAATTAGTTTTTCTGCMATGGTTTTATTTTTAATGTATTTTTCTAGGCATATGTCAATGAACAGACTGACAGAGTGAGAGTATGTATGTGGTCAAGAAGATTCTGGTAAGAACTTGGTTGACCTATTTAAAACAACAGCCTCATAGAAGATTTTAAGTTGCATGATCCTCTGAAATACACAAGATTAATATTACAATGTAGCACACTCAGATACACTAGAAGTGTGATGGAGCAAATGTCTCYGTGTAACACAGGATGCTTTCTGCCATCCTCCCTTTGAACTATTTGTCTGTGAATGACACTAGGCTTACCAGAAAATAAAGTCTGGGTTTCCACAGGTTTCCACCTCCTGCAGCAGGAGGTACCAGAGCAACCCATTTTATGTGACAGTGACTTCAAACTATGCTGAAGGAGCTCTCCAGTATGGGTCTGCTGCAATACATCCTGCTCCAAGTTCCCTTTGCAGGAGATGTMCACCTGGGCCGTGCATTTATCAACATGTTACTATCTGACCTGCACCTGGAATGAGAAACTACATTCTGCTTGGAAGGATGTAATAAAATCCAGCAGACCTCTGAAAAGGAAAAGCTCATTGTGGGAATATTTGGAGGTATTTTCCCTAYAATTGATCAGCTTCATCATCTAATAGGTTTGGATCCTGGCTGTCATCTCTTGGGCTGACAAAAATGCTCTTCAAAGYCCTTTAATACCACTGCACTACAAGAGAGGGCAAGTGAATATTCCCTTCATTTCAAAGCTCAGATGTGTTTATTGATTTCTCTGTTCACCAGCACCTSATGGGGCACACTCTGAAACCCTGCTGGTAGGAAAAGAGACAAGGAACATACCCTGCATGAAGTTACAATGCACTAATCAGTATGTCAGCATAAACRAACCAGGATTTCATACCCTCTGCTGTTTGTACTCTGCTGGAAAACAGTTCTCAATTAAAGCTAATTGATCAAATGCACTGTACTTTCTTTTCAAGCAGTAAAACAGGTTTTTGCCTCAGTAACTTCAACAAAGCAACACAGACAAACCTTGATTTGGATTACTGAAAGAGCTTTCATATGTATAAACATTACCAGGCAAGTTCTTAAGGTGGGAAGAAATTATTCAATTCATCCAGTTATTAGCTGCAATACTTCCAACAAGTAAAAAAATTCCCCCAAATCCCAAAATAGATCCACTGCTTTGGAATTGTCTCTATTCAAGTGGAATATCAGTAAGGTGAAGTTCATCTGTTTTGGTAACATTCTGAAACAAAAATCAAGACACGTGGTTTACCCGGAGTCCTAATCACAGTGCAAATGTTTTCTGAGGCACCTGTACCTGGGATTTTGGATAAATATGTTAGAGAGACAAAGCTCAAATCTTGATTTCAAAACACCTTTAGTAGCCAAGAGCTGTTTCTGAATTGAGGAGTTTTCTTTGGGTCATGTTCTAATCACACTGAAGCCAAGTTTTAATTTTCATTATACTCTTAGCATTCCTCTTTTTCTCTCTCCTACCACCCACTCCACTTACAAGTGACCTGGAGCTCTGTTTTGAAGGGGGTAGGAACTGTCTCACATTGGTTGGTGTTTCCTTTTCAATGGAGTGTCGTCTCTGAGGCGGCTGCCGTCTCTCGGGCTGCGGCGTGGACGATATGGGCAAGAACTTTGGAGGCACTAAGGAGGATTCAATCAGTACAAAAAAGTTAGTTCTTCTACAAGAGACTGTTGGATAACATTGCTCAGGTACTTAATCCAGCCACTGATTTGCTAGAACTCCTACTACTGGTGGCTGAAGTTACATATCCTTACTGAGGTGTTTCAGGATATTGTTCTCATTATTTCACCATCATACACAGAAAACACATGCACAGATTACATTTACAATCCGCATAMAGATTACATACAGCTCATTACAAAACCTTCCCAACGAAAATGAAACACTTCCAACAAATTAAAAATATTGAAACACAGTAATACCTGCAATAATGTGCCTGAAAAAAAAAAAAGGCCAGATCTTGCCCCTATCCCAGTAAGTATTTTTGGGAAATACTGGTGATTGCTAAGTGTCTTTCAAACACTGCCACAGTGGCAGAGATGGAGGGAACTTTTAAATTKGCCTTAGGCTTGAACATGCTTCCATAGCAAAAAATTATGAGATGAGCATAGCTAAGCTATCCCCTCCATTGACTTGTGATTTCCCCTGGAGTCCTACATAAACTTCAGGGATGAAACCTCCTGTTTCACAAAGATATCCACCCAGAGTGGAGGCTAATGCCTCCCAACTGTTTATCACACTTGACCCATTCAGCAGGGYTCAGCTTCAGAAGTTTATTCCATTAACAGCACTCAGCTTCAGCATTCCATATAAGTGTGAGACAAAGATCATAGCACAGAAGACAACAGAGGTGAGTAAAAGCACCCACTGGGCTCTCTCATAACTCACTCTTTCTGCTGCTGGTGCCTTCTTGAGAGGGGTCTTCCACTTGTGAGGGGGAGATGCTGCTGCTACTTCCTGACTGGTGCACTGATTCCTCCTGTGTGGCAAGAAGGAAATAAACAAAAATCCTCAGGAACTGTTTTTAGTTCTTCTACTGCTTTTTAGCACACTAAACYCACAAGCTATCAAAGATATTTTGGACCATTCAGTCACTCAAAGTCCTAGAAGTCTTGAGAAAAACATTGACTCTGCGCAGTTCTGAGCAAACAATTTCAGTGCTCCTTTTTTTTTAAGAAAGTGAAATAAATGGTACATTATTTGAATTCAGTGTGTTTAACTACTACATGAAAGAACAAGATCAGGAGAGAGGTGCATGAATCCACTGTAAACTSTCAATATTCCTTGTTGTATTTCAAGACCCCTAGGGATTTGCACCTACAGCAGATATGTTAACACAGCTTTATATCTCGCGTTAACAAGGAATTAGCACTTAGATTTCTCTGGCCTCCAAAGGAAGGAGAGCCACTAACACAAGTGACTCAGGTAAAGAGAAATTAAACTGAGTTTGATTGCACTGTTCCCTAATTCCCAATCCTGGTGTGTTTGTCCTTTCTTCTGTATTCTTTTAAATATAGAATATTCTTTTAAATCTCATTCACTGTATCTGCACACTTCTTATCAACAGCCAAGGGCAATTCCTGYAAGATGAAGGAAAGTGAAATGGGCTTTGACTAAACACCTCTCAGCTATCTAAAGCTTTATGCCACCCAAATTATKAAATCCTTTGCTGTCACCTAAAGCYTGTCTTCAGCCACCCAYTACCAGCAAAGAAAGAGATGGTCACAGAAGCCTCCCAAATGAAGAGTGCTGAAGGACTGAGCTTGAATGCTCTTTACCTCTAACGTGAATGCTTTCAACCAAAAAGACTTAACTTCATTTAGGCTGTCAAGATTTACAGATCAAACAAGTGACCTGCCCTAAAATCCAGCAAGTGGCTAAGCTTCCCTCTCACAGATTTCCTTAGCTGAAAATCTCCACTGGCTGCAAGATTGCCTTCTTTGGTAACAGCRAGTTGGGAAAGAAAAGCTGGCAGGATCACCTCAGTGAGCACCACGCATCACAGGACACAGCCTCTACAAATTCCCATCAGGTGATCTGTCCTTTAGGCTTAGCCCAGGGGTAGCTGTTGTATTTGAGGAAGCTGTTCCCACCTTTTTGCCACAACACAGTACTCTGCAAGGGGTCTCAAACCAGCTCACATCTCAAAACAGTATATTCACTTTAATATTTCAGTTGGGACCCCACAAAACACTTGTGATGGGAAGCTTGTAAGGAAGCTTGAGCAGCACATTGAGCTACATCAGCTGTTTTACTTGCAGAAACCAGTGCAGTTCAGCTACAGAGCTGACTAAGACACCTCTGCATATTGCTGCATGGTTGCCTAAAAAGACCAATGGAGAACCTCCATGACAATTGGATGCACTGTCCTTTAGAAGGGGTGCAAGAGTGTTCAGAAGCCTAGAGTAAAATATTTACATTTTGAGAAAGAGAACAGCCCTGAACAAAGAGAACTACTTAACTTTTCACTTTGTAGAAGTCAGATTGTTCTGAGTGGACAACAAGTTTACCATTGCCAGAGAAGCTAATGAGCTAAGATGAAGAACTAAGTAAGCTCTTCTGCTGTTCTAAAGAATGAATTGTTGGAGCCAGTGGCTAAGTATAAAAAATAAGTATAAACCAAGACATGGAAAATAGAAGCCAGGAGGAAATGAAATTGGACATAAAATCCTACTTAGACAACAGGTACTCAAGGTTAGTAATTTCAAATTACTACTTCTGTGCACAAACACATATACTGACAATACTATTTCTGTCCCACAATTTCTCAAATAGAGGGCTTTCTTTTGAGAATAAAATCTTGTGTAGGAAGTCCTGATGAACCACTGCATGAATTCCTCCATATCTATACAGCAACTGTTGATTATTATTTTARACTATCTGACATTTTACATTTGACGTTGGATCAAACCAAACATCCAGGACTCTGCACTTTTCCAGAGTGCCAAACAATTAGAATTTCACAATTACTGAGAAAGCTGCAGCTTAAAACATCTAAATCTATTACAGACACAATCTGTGGCCAGATAGCTGTAGCTTCATTAGGTAGAGACAATTTTTCAATCTGTATCAAAAGTGCCTATTAGATTGCTACTTCTCTTAGCCACACAAACCGAAATGGCACTGCCTGTTCCATGCCCTCTGGAATCTGTGATTTTAGTGGTGATGCAGAAAAAGCAAGGACAGAAAGAAGGAAGAATTTATAWAATATTCATCCTTGATAGAAAATGGGCATAGGGCTGTATCAGACCTTGCCTTTCACCTCTGCCTGGCTACACTGAGTATTGGGACACAGCCTGCATTGCAACACTCATGAAAGAACAAAGGGGATGCATGGGGAAGAAAATGCATCTGCATCACAGCTCATTTGGAGGTCCACAGCTCAGCAGTGCAGGTATTTCCAGCCTGTAATTTAGGGCACAACATAGTAATAATTTCACTCCCAGTGAGTAACTCCAAATAGGTTAAGCCCAACTCAAACTGCAGACAAAGAGGTGGCCGAGTCATTCACAGTCAATCAGAACAACACACAGACTCTTCTCTGTGTTACATACAAAGTAAAAGTCAGAGAAGAAATAAAACATTTGAAAGAGCAATCTTCACTCTCTTCTAATGTTCTATGTCCTTCACCACCATGAAAAACTTCACCCAAACTCCCTTCAGTTTATTTTCACTACCTTAGCACTCTTCCTGAGCCCAACCAGTATTCTGCTGAGCATCTTTATCATCTCCATTGCTTCACCAGCTATTTCTATTGACCCAAACTAGTCCAGCATCTGTTCTCTGTGACAGCTCAATGTGGTTGATTTRTTTTCAATTTATCTTTAGCTGTATGTTCCAGAGCTTGTTCCACACCACTTTGCTTGCCTACACAGTCTTCCCTAATCAATAGCCATGTTTAGACGTTTTATTTTTTCCTTCTACAAGAAGCATTTCATATTTCTCATTACACCATTTTCTTTTACTGACTTCTGCTCATTTTCCTGTGTGAAATAGCATGATGCACAGAGGTACAGGCTGTAAGACCCAACTCTCACTGACAGATCTTASTACTCCTGCATCCTGCCCAGCTTCATTCATATTAACAAACCACATATAGCCTCTATTGTAATTTTAAAGACTGATGAGTGATCTCAGAATGCAAATCTCTTCTGCTTTCAGAACAGATGCACCAAATTATGCACCCACACAAGTCACCCACAGGATAACCCCAAAGAGGGCCAACCTTTCACAGATCAGAAACTATGCAAAGAGATAAATTTCTCCCCACATATATTTCCTCCCAGCCTCCTATCTTTCACCATAGACGCCTTTGTAASCACCCTGTCAGGAAACCCCTCCTTTCCCATTTACAAGAGAGAAAAAGAGTCAGGGAAGACTGCTTTCCCCCGGCTAAAATTATCCTCTGTGAATAAAGCCTGCCTGCATGTGCTTTCCAGACAGCTTAACTTTCAGAAAGGTCCAAACTCAATTAATAACACTACTGGTCCAGAAGACAAAGCTCATTCTTGAGGATGTAATGTTGGTGCTTCCCAAGGATCATATATAATGCAGCTTTGAAGCTAAAAAGCTTTTAAAGGTTTTCTCCTTCTAATGCTTTTTTAAATCTTTAACTCTTCATTTGGAGTGGATGAATTCAAAATTATTTCTCCATCTGAGTGTTATTTGCTTGTCCCTATCCATGAAACATTTTTGGGGTGTTCCTTCCCAATCTTATATAGCAAATTAATGCACTGACATTTGCACCAAACTGCAACCCCTCTGGCACAGCTGCTGCTCTTTATTAACAGCTTTTATGGTGAGGCTWGCCCCACATCTGAGTCCTTTAGCAGCTACTGCATGAGTGCCAGAAGGGTGCTATGTACTTTCCTAAATTCCCAAAAGCATAATTGCTACAAACACACTGTGGATAGACACTGGGCATTTAGGAAAGTAAGCAAATGTGGGTTTAAGGCAAAAATTACCATTTAATCTTTCAAAAGAGTATTCTCCTTTTTTGGRTCTGATCTAGTATTTTTGAAGTTCTGTGGGCTGACAAAGCAGGCATGGAAAATTCGGATTATAATTTGCACAGTCACTTCTCATCTGATGAGTTCAGCAAACCAAGAAGCAAGACTCGGATCTGACAAATTGAGAATCAAGTTGTGTCCTGATTTTTTACCTCTGAATCTGAGCTGTCAAGCTCAGCCAATGTGGGAGCCTTAAGGAGTCTCTTGCGTTGCACTGTCACCTGTGTGGCCCCGTTCTGCTTTCCTTGGGGTGCCGGGCTGCCGTTCACTACAGAGGCATCCACTAATTTTCTGCCAGCCTCTGGCGTCGGTACATCTACCAAAAGAAACAGAACAATTGGTGTTTGCACCTGAAATGCATTTTGCCTTCTCAAATCTTACTGTTAAGGCAATACACTCAAAAGGGAAAAAAATTATTGTGATAGTTGTTTCTGTGCAATTATTTTACTTTTAGTGATTCACTGCTCAGACAATTACRGGCAATGGCTTGCAGTACAGAAGCAGTATGAAAGAATGAAAGCAGTGCAAAAAGCAGCATTGCATAATGCTAAAACCCAACCTCACACCAACACCAATCAGCTTTAAAAAAATTGTCTGTGTTAAACCCGAAAATATTCTTCCTTCAAGGTGCAGTCTGTAATTAACTATGTAACAAGGACCAGAAGAATGCACAACCATATCTGGGCAAGTGGGTTTCCAGTGAATCTGAAGACAACACCACACAGAAATTAGGAGGTTTAGCAAGGAGTAAACCCAGTTTTTCCTGTGAGGACAGAATTGCACTTTACTCTGCAGGATACAGAGAAGTAATGAAAATGAGGTAAATAATGASTGTTCATCAAACACATGCACAACTCTTGGGCTTGCTTGGCCGTTTGTATTAAAAACAGGTCTGAGAGGTGAGACCTTCATGGATCAGCAGAAACATGAGGCTCCAACTCTGTTTTCATCTACATAACTTTTACAAGGATGAAACTCCACTGAGTAAATTACTTAGGATTTCTGCCAGTGTGCAATGAAGATGCATCTTGGATAATGTAAGCTTTGGGTCTGCTGTGCTTAGCCTAGCTTAGCTTTAGACATTAAGATAATGACCTAGCCTTTGATATTTTAGGAGAGCTTAGAGTTCGGTCTGATAAATCAGTTTTATCCCTGTAAAAGTACAAAGTACAGTATTCCAATCTGAAGAAAATTATGTTGGAGGGACAAGGAAGAGAAGCTTTTAATCTCCCATCTGCATGTATTCTAAGCAGCTGGTCTTTCTGCAAATGTGTTTTTCTACTCATGTAATTACAGGACTCCTTCCCCAGCCTTGTAATAACAAGGTACCTCCAGGTATTACAAGGCTAGGGTAATGATGAGTAATTATTCCAATTTTTATACAGGGTGAAAAGAGGCACAGAGGGTCAAGTGACTTGTACCTTAGGTTACTGGGAGGACTATGACAGGGAAATGATATCAGCCAGATATTCACAGTGCCAACAATGCAAGTACTCACACATCATTTGGAGTTACTTACACAGTTGCCCTGGTATAAACAGTCACTCCTGCTACAACACCATTTGCATGGATAAAGCYATCCTTGCACCAGGTAAAACAAAGCTACAGACTACACAAAGCACAGCTACAGAAGTAGGTCTGTTTAACAACATTCKCACCACAGCACCTATTGAAATAAACAAACTAAGAAAATGAATAAGTTAAACCAATATATATATTTTAAAGAATTATCCARGTTATTGTTAAATGCTGGAAATGGATTTWAAAAGGAGAGGGGGTGCATTCTAGTTGCTATATAAATCATATCTTTAACTGGGAGTAAAAGAAAAGGCAATTATTTGGGCTAATAAAGTCATGGTGACATTCCAGGCCCATGAATCTGTGTACTACAGTRTTATTACTGCCTTCAGGTCCTTCCTACAAAGAGCTGCAATCAAAGACTTAGACTCCCTAACCCTTGCTTCCTATCTTCAAAGGCTTTGCTAATGGCTGTCCTGACTACCACAATGGCTTATAGGTTTTTCTTCCTCCTGGATTTCTGTGGGTACAGCAGGGGCGTCCCCCACATCAAATGGATTCCTGTTCTGCCAGCAGCCCAACGCAATTCCAGAAAGGGACAGCAGGAAAACAAAACCCAAAGTGTCTCCCCTCCCTGCTGCCAGTGACACTTGTGGAGACCTCATACCTAGCTGGCATGTAGCTGATTGAAGAAGTTCTGAGCAAGAAAAACTTTTGATTTGTCTTTGGATGGCACAGGGCGGTTCCTGAAGAGACCATCCAAGCCCCAGCACCACCCACACAAGAGCCAAAGGTGGTGCCCCTTCTCCCCTAAACTCCTGGGTGGGGACTCCCCTGCCTGGTGGTAGGGAGGGTGAAGAATGCCCTTTAAGCACTGCTGGACTCACTGGGAGATATGATGGGAAKGCCAGCAGCACTGCCCTCCTGCCAAAAAGCAAAACACACAATAGGCACAAATGGGGAAAGGAAAAAGGGGGGACACCATCAGGCACCCCCTATGGCAGGGGATGGAATGTGTTTTCACATCAAAAATTGTTTTCTGATGGTTTATGTTTGTTTGCTTGCCTTTTTTTCCCTCCAGGAATTTAGGCCCAGATTCTTTAGGCTTTAGAAGTGGAACTCTCTGATCCATTTTGAAAGTAATTTATGTAGCCAATCACGGTCTAGGAAGCCTAAAGCAGCTGTTATGTAAAGCCAGGCACATGTGAGTTGTTCAAACATATTGCTGAGTTGATCATATGTTGATCCAAGTCTTCTAGAAACACCAAAGAAATTTTAGGTGAATCAAGAAGACAATCCATCATAGTACTTGTTTTCAAGGTTTCTTCAGTAGGAAATGTGATTTATCACCATTCTTTCCTCTAGAGAAAAAAAAAACAGGGAGTTTTTGCAACTTGCAAGCACTAAAGAATAATAATTWAAAAAGAATAAAATTAGAAGACAGTCCAATCTATAAAATCCATTTGATCAATCAAGTTCATCATTCTTGCACTTACAGTACTGGATCCATGTGAATAAGTGGATTATCATAACTTAAGGAAAAGATCATGAAACATTGAAATGTTTCAATTCAAATTTTGAAACATTTGAGTTTCAACAAATAAATTTCAAGAAAAAAGCCTTGTTCTAAAATTAAAACCAGAATCTGTTAGCAGACTTAGACCAAAAAATGATTAGTTTGTTTAAGCTGTTTTAGTGATCTGTTTGGACAACAGAAACATTTGCAGGTGACGAATAATCGTACACTGTCCTAAAATTATTTAGGACAAACAAGTCAGAAGCAACAAAGAGACCAAATCTTATAAATATGAACATGGCAGAAGAAATCAACAGACAATTCTTTGAAACAAAACATTTTAAAAAAATGGATAGTAGTTTACAATCTCTAGTCTCATAGAACACTTAAAGGTTTAGAAGATGATTTCAATGATATTTAAAAAGGCTTGTGTGAGTAATAGCCTGGGGTTAAGAATTTATTAGAGAGTCACACCAGACATGCTGGTGAAGTGTCATTTCTCTGTGTTTTCAGGCAGCAAGTACAGTGAACAGTACCTGAAAATTGGATGATTGTGTTTGGTTTCTTTTGAGATTTTCTCTAAGCTTTCATTACAACAGGCAAATGAAAGAAGGCAAGGTCTTGATTTGATTACTTGATCTYTGTGTTGGGCTTCCCTGACCAGCCTTAGGAAGGGGAACACAAAAAAACCCCCCACTGYAGGATAATATGAAATGTGCCTTTATTTACATGTAAGATTATGTCTCGTGAAACAAGGAATTAAACAGACCACAAATTACATGCAAACCTCAGCAGCCATGTAACCATATGCTGTCTGCTTCCTAACCAGCTCTCCTTGGCCAAGAGTGATGACAGAAACCTAAATTTTCCTCTACACAGGAAATGTACTCCTTGGGATTATAATTTTTTACACTGAGTTTAAAAGAAGGCTAAGATGGATTTGCAGAATTATTATATGTTTGCTTTTTGCTGGCTATTATGTTGATAATATGGTGGGACATATTACATAATGAGTAAAAATAACAGAGATGTGCTCATTTCACTGGACTTCAGATCTTGAATTCAAACCTGAGAACTAATAAATCAGTCTTTTGCTGTGTTTGCATCCCATGTATCACTGTGTTATGTAAACTAAAGAGTTTACAAAGACCTGGTGGAGCTTCTGCCTCCCACTGATCTGAGACAGACATAATCTAAAATTGAAATTCTATGTTAAATGTTTCAATTTCCTCTTCTCTCCCTGCACACCTCCCAGTTCYCCCCTTCCCCCAAAATGTACAAACTGTTTCTGAAATAACAACTTCAAAGCAGCAATGCACACAGCTTTGAGGCAAGAACTCGAGAGTTAAGAGTGGCAATGACTGATCTTTTCAGCTGCATTCAGCGCTGCATTGAAATGAGGCTGCTTTTCAGCTATTTTTCTATTAGAGCAAGTGGTAATGACTGCCCTGGTCCCCAGTTGYTATCTGTGTACCTCTCAGGTAACTCACTACAGGTGGCTACCACTTGCTCCTTCTATCCTTCCAGAAGGAAAAAGCAGTGTAAAAGGAGACCCCAGGAGCCCCTCCTCTCCTCTTCAGGAGAACAGCAGGCAGATGTGTGGAGCTGGGCACTGTGACACACCAACTACACTGGCTTGGTGCCAGCMAAAGTCTTCTCAGGATTCTGCATCCTCCCCATAGCAGGCAGCATGAATAATAGAAACCTGCACCCGTCCTTTAGCACTTAGCAGGAAACACTTCTCTTTTTCAGCTGGTTTGTGGGGTTTTTGTGACAGCAATTCCATCAAGCAGAGTGCAATAAAAGCAGTGAAAAAGCAAGTGTGTGCAAGCAGTGATGAAAGCACAGTACAGCCTCTCTGCCTCTAAAAGAATGAAAAAGTAAAAGCACGCAAAGCAACAGCATSCAAAATTACTGCTTATCTGCTTACTATCAATATCCCAACCCACCTAATTCATTTGTACTGCTCATCTGGTGTCTCACATCTACCTAACTGGAATGTTTTAATCATCCTGAATTTACTTCTAAGGACACTTTATCAGATCACTCAGTCACGCCATATGATGCTACTTGCTGAGAACCACATGACTTGCAAAACCAAAACCAATCACATTTGGGAGATGGATAAAGAAACCAGGAAGAGTTCTTCAGTGGTCAGTCAAAACCAGCAAAACCAAGTACAGTACAGATTTTTAAAGCTACTTCTTCAAAATAAAAATATTATGGTTATGAATGAATGGATTACAAAATATTGTTTGGATGTAAACAAATGAGGATGTCTCAGAATTCTTAGAAATGAAAGGCAAAAGAAGAAGCAGACAGACACACATAGAAAGACAGATCTGAACATTTCCCTTTAGCTGGTCACTGGCATATTCAG
This sequence comes from Cardinalis cardinalis, assembly GCA_014549065.1. Taxonomy (NCBI): domain Eukaryota; kingdom Metazoa; phylum Chordata; class Aves; order Passeriformes; family Cardinalidae; genus Cardinalis; species Cardinalis cardinalis. Next base: position 656,176 of record JACDOX010000278.1, on the reverse strand, counting down.
TTTTATATTTTTAAAACTAGAACTTCTGGCACATCTGAAAGTAGCAATACTTTTTGAAAACGTAAGTTTGTCYGTTTATGCTTCTATCTGAGGCCCTGGGGACCCTGCAGCTTTCAGGGGAGTAAAATACGATGCCATGTACATATGTAATGTGAATCCCAGCAGGCAGCTGTAGTAGCTGCACCACACACCACGAGTGTAAGGTTTCACAAAAAGGCTCGAGCTGCATTAACAGCTTGTCACCACCTCTGACAGCAGAGCCTGTTCCTTCCTCCCTTCCACCCCTGCTCATCAGCTGTCCTCCTCAGCCAGCTCTCTGATCATCTGATCAGATTSTAGGCAGCTTTCAATCACTAAAAGAGCAGAACAACAACCTGGTAAAAAATATTAAAAATATTTGTGCCTGGGTTACAGGAGTTTAACACGGTCCTCTTGTGAATAAATGAGCAGGACTGACACAGAGAAGGGGCAGAATCACATGCTTAGATGGGAGCCTGGGGAGGAAGGGAGCAGTGAGAGTCCCTCCTCCCCTCTCAACAGTGGCAAGCTGTTTCCTTGGCTCAGTCAGAACAGGGAGCCATGTTYACAGGTATGTCACTTGTGAACTGTGTTCCCATATTACATAAATGCTGTATTTTTTAGGTAAAACATCTACGTGGTCTTTCCAGCTCACAATATGCCAGCATTTCAGTCAGATGATGCCTTTCTGTGGGGAAAATAACCAGATGAGGCTAAAGGATGCATGGAAAAACTGAGGATGTGAACTGTGCTGAAGTCCTAGATGAGATGTTTTTATCTGTAACTTTAGCTGTAACTCTGTACAAAGAGAATGGATTTATTTGGGGACTTTTTTGAGAGTCACCTAGGGGAAATTAGSTAAGAGCCAGCTATTTCCTCTGCCAACAAACCTTTGAGGCTGATGTTTAATATTTCTAACATCAATGATGGAAATTTTGGGCCTGATCATCCTGGAAAGTTAGTGTATAATGAGGAAGGAATGAATTATTTTCTGGCTACTAGGCTATCTGACATTGGCAAAGGGCAACAGGTTTATACAGCTGCTGCATGTCCTAACTAATGGCACACCAGAGGAAACCTGAAAATTTATATTAGATAGTTGATGAAGGGTCACCTTTTGGATCCTCTGTACCAGCTATTACCAGCAAACCTTATTTTTCTAACAAGTAAAGAAGGAAGGTTTAGTCTTCTTGTTGGTGAATGTCTTTGATTTTATACCTCACAAAGCTTTCACCATAAAGACACTGTAGAACTCACAGTTTCTTTCTAGATCAATATACATAGGTATATTTTATTTAATCTAGAAAGGTAGATGAGTTCAAAGCGAGTTTTAGGATCCTGGTGAGAATTGAAGTACTGCAAAAGATGATCTAGTCAAAAAGCGAGTGCAAAGACACAGAAGTCAGATTTATCAAGAAATAAATCAGACTTGAAGGTGATGCTGAACTCTGCAATCATTTTAAGAGTCTGGAATAGCTCTGGATCACCTTATTTTGTTTATTAATTTAATCAGAATTGCAGCATTCCGGTGAATACACTCTGTATTTCAGGTGAAATGCAGATGTTTCCTGTACCTAGGCATCCTTTTGTGGCAAGAGAAATGTAAGTATTAATAACTAATTTATCTATTTTTTTTATTTTCACTGACCATATCTTGGAAGAATCCCTTCAAGTTTCTTTCTTAGATGGGAATTCAACAAACAGATGGAACAAATTTCACAACAAGCAAAACAACCACATCAGGTGGTGCAGCACATTTTACCTGACAAGTCAAAACTGTAAGACATGCTAAGTGGTCGTATTGCTGTAAAAAAAGAAACAAACACAACAAAAAAAGAAAATGATTCAGCTCTTAGAAAAGCAGAGGGATAACAAAACCAAAATATTAACTCCACTTGAGACATTTTGGACTCACTTGCTTAAATCCAAAATGTGTCAGACATACGACTGCTTTACTGTAGTAAAGCTCAAAATCTGAAAACTACAGTAGCATTAACAGGACTTGCAAACAGAGCAATTATATTACTAGGAAATTAAGATTTTTTGCAATTCAATAAATCAAATATCAAAACAAGAGACAAATATCTAAAAAATTTAATACTTTAAAATAAAATCACCACAAAAGAGAAACAGCAAAAAGGGAAAGAGTAAGAGAAAGAGAGAGAAAGAGAGGAGAGAAAGAGCTGGAAAAAAAATTGAAAGCACAAAGCCACATTTCACACAAGTTTCAGTGACCTGAAATAAAGATATTTCTAATTTTTTTAAGCATAATCTCCAATGATTATAATTAAACTAATAAAGAGAGACACTCAAGCTAAGCTTGCGCTGTAGAGCAATCCTCCTTGAAGGGGATGGAAAAAAAGGCCAAACAAAATCTGCTTTGTGCTGATTCCTGTTCTTTTTAAAAACCTTAGGTGCACTCAGCCTTTAAAATGCATCCATAATATTATTCTCTTCTTCCTGGCCTCTGATGATTTTATTGTTAGATAAGAAAGTGACCAGATGTTCTTCATTTCTGGAAAGACCTATCCATATTTCTAATTAAACACTGTATTCAGGGAGCAGACCCTCAAAATATTCTTCAACTGAAAACAAAATTTCAGTGCACTAATCCAGATAAGCAGGCCAAGCCCAGTGACAAGAATGTGCAAAAATGCATCAAAATTGAAATCAGCTTTYGTGTCTTACTTGACAGGTGATCAACCTGCAATCTGGTAGAAAGGGCCTGTCAGACATACATACCCCCACTGCCCTAAAAGATGTCAATAAAAAGGTTGTACTGGGACAAGTTTTGCTCATGAGAATAATTTAAAGTGCTGCATGCAGTAGGTGGCTGACTCAGAGCTAAATCTGGGAGTCAGGGAGTTTTTTCTGTATTCATTAACTAGAAATTATGCATAGGTAATAGCTACAGTAACAGTACCAAAATTTCTGTCCCTACTTAGCATAAAGGCACATACTTAAAGCAGAAGGGTGTTTAGGATGCTGAGACATTGATAAAACCTGCACATGAAACAAAGTTTTCTCCAAGCTCCATTAGCTCCACTTGCCTGAGTCACAAACCCATGGTTTTAATTAAAAGCACATGTACCTCAAGGCTGCGCTTGTCTCCATGGCTTACAYTGATGATTTTTTTATGGGGTCATTTGAAAGCTCTCCCTTGGTGAGCACAGTTCAACCCCACTTCCAAAGAAGGTTTAGACTGAGACTGGCCAGGGTAAAGAAGATCTTACCTGTACCATGTGTGGTGCAGAGAGTGGGACAAAGCCTGTGGCTGCTGGGGAATACATGCCATAGGTAGAGAGCCTTATTAGAGATGAGGAACTGCAAGAGTACAGCCCCCACTCACCCCAACAGCCAAGTGTAGTTGTGCTCTTGACTGTATAAACTGAGCAAAAAGAAGTTTGGGACATGTGAAACATGTCTAGGACATGTGAAACACACCTTAYGCTCCTGAATGCATCACTATAATGCGCTATTTTTTTTCCTCCTTTTTAATAGCAACAAATAGCTCTGTCCAGATGGTGCAAGTGTCCSACATGGTGTTTCTACTTAGATTTATAATCCTTAAACCTCATTACCTTACATGTTGTTACACTAAATTACATTCAGTGGTCATTCAAACTGTATGGCAGATCTATTTGTGCCATACTGAATGCCACTAAAGATGCTCTGTTCCCAAACTGCACAAGCATATTCTTTTTCAAAAGGAACTAAAGGTGTAACAATCATTCCAGTTGTGAGAAAGAATGAAACCTCATATGTCAACATAAGGAAAATTATCTTAAAGGCCTTTGGTCTTTTTAGTTCTTCATGCCAGCAACTAATATATACTTGGAAAAAAAACTTGCATCCACTTTTACCCCTCCATTAATGTGGCATTTAATCYAGTCAATTCACTGGACTTAAGAGCAATTACCCCAGTTCAAAACCACAAAAATTTAATGCTCTTACAAAAAGGGAAGAATAAGTGGAAGACAGGTATCCCTCATTGAAGATTCAAAATTTAACATCAGTTTTAGAAACTGATTTACTGGTTTACTGACTGGGTTTGCTGCCATTTATATCAGTTAGAAATCRTAAAGATTTGTTAGATCAGGTTTGTTGCCCCTGAGACAACACGGTAGTTCCCAGACGGACAACATATAAAACACTGAAACTGAATGTTTGAAAGAAAAGTAAGGAGTCATGCCACATTTCCACAAGCTTCCTACATTTGGAAAAATGTCTAGGCCTGTGAGAAATGTTAATTGATACAGCAAACATAAACTGAATCCAAACCAGAAACTGGAAGGCCCAAAAAACCCAATATTTGAAGCATTGTTCTTTTACAAATGCACGCAAGCATTCCCCAAACTCCATCAAGCACTTCAAAAACAATGCAACAAAGCAAGACTGATGGAATTGTTTTTCTCCAGAAACAATGGGTTGTCACAATCCACTTGAATCTGGACCAGCGCCTTTGGGCACATGCRGCAAGTACAAATATCTTTCAAAAAGCAGTAACAGAGAGTACGTACGTGGCTTTTTTGACAGTTTTCAGCCATAAGATTCCACATTTGCTCTTTAAATATTCAGCTACTTCAGTTTTTCTGATACAGATAAATACAGTCCACTTAAAGCAATCTAAGTCACTATGTAGGCCTGTATTTGTCATGCTTTTGCCATCAGAACCACTGAACTAATAATGCAAACGGGTGACTGCTGCATCGCATAGTATTTGCATCATTTCACAATGGTTTGCTGAAAATACACTGCAGGAATGAAATGCTTTGCAGGGCAAGTCTGAATTATTTTCCGATGAAAAGACCTACAAACATGTTTTCCATAACTTGGAAAAGGAAGTAAAGATTTAGATTCAAAACAAATGCAACAGATTCAGTAAACAAAATAAAAGCCGATTTTAAATCAAGTAAGTTGATGATGCTAACAACAGGAAACAAAGAGAATAAATTAATTAAAAATCAACATGTAAAGAACACTTGCAGATAGTCAAGGCATACTGCACTAGAGACAAGCAATACTTCTTCCATTCTCAGCAAATCTAACATAAACTGTCATGTGGAACAAGCAATACAATACCATTCCATTTACCTAATACACTAAAAACTTGAAAGGAATCAAGGTAAACCATTTGTTTCATATTTTAAAATATAAGTAAACACAAAGATTGCACAGCCCTAGAAAAGCCTGTAGGCTATTTCTTTTTCTGAAGGAGTAACTTATCTTTGGTGACATCTGCACAGATGTGGCTAAAACTGCTGCTTCCTATGTGGGAAGTTTTCTGTGGATGCTGCAAGTAAAATCTGGCCAGGTGCTTACCCAGCCTGCTCCGCCTTATCTCATCAGGGGAGACTGGACGTAACTTCCTCTCTGCCTTGATCTCCTCCAGGATCCTCTCATGGAGGCTGCGGGGCCGTGGCGGGGTTGGTTTCAGTTTCCTTGCTGAGGCCTTGGGATACAGAGATAATCATATTTACATTAAAAGGTGCATCCTTGAAAGTAGATTTCACACTTTTTTGGAAAAAAAATGTGGAAGGCTGTGATATGATTTTACATATACTCAATTTCAAACCTCAGCATAAATTGAAAGAGGGTTTTATGCATCATGGTTCCCTAGGGATAAAGGGCTGCTGGCARTAACAGCTGTTAATTGAGATGTGCAGCACATTACACATTGTTCTTTTAAGGGATCCTTGTTCTTCGGACAAAATACAATATTTTTGAAAGCCCTGGCAGAAAATATTATGTTTAGATTTTTGCTGGAACCAAATATGCTTTGAAAAGCCACTGTTTTGTAAGGAATGAAGGCCACTGGATTACGTACAGGATTTAATGGAGGTCGCGATCGGATGAAATCCAGGATTATTTCATGGGCACTCTTTTTTAATCGAGGTGGGATGTCACCGTTGACCTGGAAAGGAGAAAGTGAAATATATATTGCTGTGTTTCACATTTATATTCATGCAGATGAGATCAACTGAAAACTTACAACAACCCTGACAGAGCTGCAGTGTTCTGACACCTGCACCAGACATAAAACCCCACCAGTCGGGAGTGGAACAACAACCCATATGCAGAGCACAGGCAAGCAAAAAAAAAAAGGTACTTAGCAGCTTTTCAGTTTTGCTGATGGCTGCAAAATAACTCCAACTGCAGCAGCTTTAAGCAGCAATATTCAGGATTTTGAAATAATGAAATCAAACGTCAAGGCTGCAATTGTGTCTATGGGAGAAGCAGGTTTCCTCAYTGTAAATCACATATTTCTGTAGCAGAGGGGCTAGGTGAGGGTTGTTTGCTTTTTTTGTTCAGTTTTCTCCAGAAACACTTAGACATTTAGATGTAAGACCATATACAAGACATCACAGGGAAGAATCTTTAATTCACTATATGTACAGGATTTAAAGAAGGCAATGGAAGTTTTCATATCATATGAAGAATGTATAAATTGTAAGCTGGGAATTAGTGTATGGATTTGCTTTAAAAAACCCCCACCTGTCAGGTTCAGTCTTCACAGAGCACAGTGCCCAAGCATGCTGTCAGGGACAAGAGATCATCCTTTGTCATATATATCCTTCTGCTATCTCCTCTTACTGCACAGTAGCAGACCATCAGCCCTGTCCTCCAATTTGACAGAAATTTCCATGCCACTATATTGTTTAGACCAAGTATTCCATATTTCAGACTTCTTTTCCTTTTTTAAGGGTCAGTTGCCTCTTTTTTTTTTTTTTTTGTGAGACTCTATTCATACAAACTCTGTAGCCAGAAAATCTATGTAAAGACACATGTCTGGTTTGCCAAATAACGTTCCCTTTTGCTAACCAGAAGGACTGCTGCTATCACAAAAAGGGGTTAAAAGGGGTTTAAATGCCCATAAGGTCACCTGAATATGATCCCTATTGAACTTCACCAATGCCATGCACCTTCCATACAAGCTTTGCTCACCTCAGGCATGCCCTGTGTTCAGGCTGAGGCTGAGTGACAGTCTCCTTGAGAAGATTCATCCCTTGTCCTCTAAAAAATCAGATGCAGAGTCCCTCCTGGGGAACATTTAATTGCTTTCCTGAGGACTCTTTCTGGAGATATCTTAACCCAGACACGCTCCAAACTCTATTTGTTCCACCCTCCTTAGTTTCCTTAGAGTGAATTTCATGTTGCTTGGCAAAGAATTCCAAGCTGCTAAACTCTGCAACACGCATCATCTTCTTAAAAATAGTGCAGAAAAATTAAAATGGAAAAGGTTTATACTAAACTATGATTTGACATTTCCTGACGAGGAGAATACTATTTTAAGGGATGTGATTTATTTCTTCTGTTCAAAGACTGAGCAGTTTTTTGAGGCCAGCACGCCCTGGAAGATGGTTAATGAAATGAGAAGTCTCTCTTCCCTGAGCTACTGTTCATCAGATGTCAAAGTTGATGGCTGAAGTTGAGAATTATTACCATCAGAACAGCCGTTTTGTAAACTGATAATCTCTGCTGGAGCCTTGGGGAACAACCCTCTGTGTGACAATAGTCAATAAATAATACATGGCTCTGAGCCTTTCACCTCAGGGCACCCTAGGCCCTGACTTAATGCCACCAGGGTATAATTAGTATCAGTATTACCATCTGATTGGAAAAAGAGAAATGTAGGATTTGCTTAAGTGATTTTCTACAGGATTCATGGGGAGCTGGTGGCCAAGCAAGTGGATGCTTAGCAGCCAAGAAGCCAAGAGCAGGAGCATCAGTGGCAGAACCCACCTTTTTGTACTTGGTGCCCAAACAAGATACTGACATGAAAGATACTGCAGGGAAACTTTCATCCTCTCTGTTCAGACTAGATTTATTTATTTACTCAGACTAACTCTCTCTGTWGTGAGCAACTTCAAATGCATCCTTTACTTTTACTTAATTAAAATTCATGGCTCTTGATTAAAGTCTCAATCAAAGACATTGCACAGATGCAGCCATGATACCCAGGCTGCAGGGGAAAAAAAACCACCAAAACACCAAGGAAAAAGTTTGGGTCTTTTTTTTTCCCTCTCCACATAACAGGCTGGCCCCAACTACAAACCAGTATTTGAATAAATACCTCAAAACACAGTAGAACTACCCTAAGCCTTCTTGTGTGTAAAACAGTTTTTGTACTGCAGTATGCATTAAAACAGACAGTGTGAAGAAAGCTTAACCAATTACTATAAAAATCAAACATCAATGTAGAGATCTAAAGAGCTACTGCACAGAAAAATTAGTGTGTCATCATCTACCAACAATCTAATACCATCACATTTTAATATATAAATATAGATTTGCAATTTAAAAAATAATGGCAAATGGTAGTCACCTGTGGCTGAAGCTCAAAGCTTTAAAAATGGTGACCCCAAGCAAGAAGTACATTGCTGATAACTTTCACAAAAAATAACATCACCTATCATTGACACTCAGTTATCTTAGCCATTTATCTGTTCAGCTATAAAAGGTATCAGCAATAAGTAGTAGAGTGCTATCTTTAAATAACAGTCAATGGGAAACTGATATTGTTGTACTATCTAGAAATTTTCATTTAAAAGGAAATTRTATGGGCACTGAAACAGAGGGGACACACTACATCATTTCCAGAACAGCTCATGATAAAGTTCAGTGGTGAATTAAATTATTTCAAGTAGATATCTATTTACCAGCTTGCAGTACGCAGATACTATAGTGTTTTAACATAGTTGTTACACAGTATTTTGACACCCCACAGCAAGCTGAAGCAGCAATGTCCAAGAATGAAGCGCTCTGGTMTTTCCCATCATGAGGCACTGTACTCACACTGCTGTTCCTGCACATCTATTGCAGAAACAAGTTTATGATACCACATGGTAACCAGAGCCCCTCCTCTGAATACCCCTAAAGCACGACTAGGAACTGGCAAAGCTCCATGCTCTGCCTAGGATGACTCCTACACTTCTGTAGAAACATGTSATGAAGGTGTAAAATGAAAAGGAAAGTTCCCCTGCTGAAAGCGACTCAGCACAACCAAGTCAGACYTGCGTGTAAGGGGACAACAAACTCTACAATGTCCAGCTGGATAAAGTGGTCCAAGTCCTTTGCACAGCAAAGCTCACATTTTCTTGTCCTGCTTGAAGCATATGAACTCATGCTTATGAAAATACTGTCTGTGCACAGCTGTTACTGCAATTAACCTAAGTACTCTAAGATGATAAATACTGCAAAGAAATAAATGAAAAAAAAAGCCAACCAAAACAAAAAAACCCCATGCCACAGGATTCTCAGCTTAGATATTTTAGATATTCAAGTTACTAGATACTTTTGATAAAAATGGCTTCAACCTGTATGTTTAAATTCCCCTTYTGCAACATGGCCAAGCCAATACCACTGCATGACAGGTGCTTGGGAAGAGCTCGAATATGACACGAGTGCTCTTAACTACACAGAGTGTAACTGTTATGGAACATAATGCTGAGTTTGGATAGGGCATAAAAGTACCTGACAGGCATGGATTGAGCAGGTAACATAAGAGACATCAGCTACTGTTCAATAAGCACTGCTCAAGAAATACAGTGAATGGTGCATAGCTTGGAGGGAGGTAGAGACGGGCAGAAAGCAGAGCTAATTGTGAAGCACTCTGAAATTAAAAACTGTAGCTCAACACATACAAATAATAAAGAAAAATTAGACCTAAAAGAGTAATTTCATTCTTACATTTCTTAATTTTCAGGTGTTGACTCTACCAATGACCACAGCTTTTAGCTTTTGTGGGAGTGGGTCCTCCATAGGTGAGGAAACCGATTAAATCTCTCTAAGGCAGATACTTAAGGTTTATAAAGTTCCAGAATGAAAGCTATCTTACTCCCACAACAATTGCAGCAATGAGGACTCTTGCCTCAGGATAGAAAGATGACAAATCTGAAATTATTTTCAGACATACTGAAATAGAAATGCCAACGTCACCGAAACAAATGAAACCAGTTATTTACCAAAAGTCCAGAATTTGACATTTTACATCTTCAAAACATTTTGAATATTTGCACTACAACAATGGGTGAGAACAGGAAGCTCCAGTTACTGCTGTCTGTTAGCACAACAGTCTGCAACACTAAAATATGGCCTAACAGGAACATCTGTTCCTTCCTTAATTTCTATGCAGAACACTGAGCAGTCAGCGAYGGATCAAGCTCCTCTTTCAAACACAGCATCACATTATAAAAAGAACAGTAAAGATTTCATGTTGCATTTAATTTATTTAAAGAAATTACTTACTACTTTGGAAATTTACTTAACCTCTTGGTATCATTAGTAGGATACATGTCCTCACAAGCTACCAAGTCTAAAACTACCACCCATAAATTTAAACCAAAAATTACTTTTAATACAAATTTTGTTGCACATCCATTTTGAATGATAGAAAGAAACATAAACCATCTTTCCTAGACTGTCTTAAAATTCAGATTTTTGATCCTTTTCTCCTCTTCTCAAGAAGCTCAAGGCTTTCTGCTGATGGGAATCCATACAATCAACTTCAACCTGTGATAGCCAGTTAGAAGATGCATCTATGCAATCTAACTAAACTTGTAATTCTGTGTGAATCCTTCAGGCTCCACACGTTCCATGTCAAGCTGCACTCTCATTGCTGAACATGCTTTGCATACTCTTCAAGCAGACSCTGCAGCAGAATCCAAGTTACTGAGTTTAAGGTTTCCAGTAAGAAAGAAGTGATTTTTCTAACACAGTGTCATCAGCACTTGTCAGACTAAGCCAGCAATTGCATCACAGACATCCCTACAGGTACTGTACCTGCAGCTGATTGCAATCACATTTATTTCCAGAGTTCACTTTGGACAATCTATCTAGAAGACAAGATAGCAGGCCAAAAATAGCTGCTTCCAGGGATTTTGTACAGAGCCAGAGTCTGGATAAGCAGAGCAGCAGCTGTGCCCTCAAGATGTACCACATAATGAAGGAAATCTCTTCTGAAGAGGCAGGAGCTTGCTTAGCAGCAGCTGAATTAAAAGCTAGTCTGACAAAAGCAAAATTAGATGACCCAGGGTTTCCCATTCAAACAAAACTACTGTTCTGATTGCATACAGTAATTGAGGTCCTGAGAGGACTGGTCCTCTTTTGCAGAGGGTAGTAGGAACACTTAGCTCAGTTCTGTGAATTGTTAGGGGATAGACAGACAACATCATTACCTGGGTATGCATTTTAYCCTATTGATTTAATATTTAAGCAACATCTGCAGCAGAAAATAAATACAATCAGATAGGCTAAATCCAGATCTCAATTAGGAAAGTATTTTCAGCTCAAACATAAAAAGCATTTATACTACACACTTTTTGCCTCTCTCATCTGTCTCCCTCAACCCCACCTTCCCCTCTGATTTTTTTTTGGTGGAACCACAGCTCTGTCACTGTGGGAAGATTTGTCAGGAAAGTAAATACATCTGAATACTGAATATTCTAAGACAATGCTTCCATTGTAACTAATGACAGGTGAAGATAAGTAAGTGTAAGGTATAAATATTGATGTTGACCAAATACATGCCCTTGACAAAGGGATTTACAATGTCCCACCAGGGATAAGACACCCTTTAGATCACTTGCTAGATGATCAGGAAGAAGATCTTAATATTGAAAAAAATATAACTCAAAAGGACAGAAAGAACAGGGAGACACCAGSAAATGGGGTCTGATAAAAAGAGTGCCTCAAGTCAATTTTACAAGCACCTTTATGAGGATCTAGGGAGAGGAGACCCATGAACATTCTCTAGCTTGCCATGGCATACTGTCTTGATTTGAAAGCAACGAGAAAATGTGATGGAAATAACTGAGCTCAACTTCTACAAATGGAAGATTTTTTTTTTAAACATAGACTATTCCTTGAAAATTTGTAACAGATCATGGTAAAGTAAGTTTACAAACACTGTGATATAGGCAGTTTTCAACCTCTCTAGGTTTTCCTTTCCCAGTATCATTCATGGTAGCACTTTACATTCTGGAACTCCAAAAACTATGTTGTAGCTCAAGATAAATGTACTGCCAATAAGAAAAGTCTAAAACAATCTCTCATTGGAAAGCATGACAGGACTTCTGAGATAACTCTTAAAGTGGTCACAAACCCAACACAAGTGATTTGTTCAAGCTTATGATAGGCAGGTATGTYTTTCAGAATTTTAAATGCCTGCCACATGGAAAACAAAGTACACTATATGTGYTGGTTTCRTGTTCTCTCCTCAATGTGCTGCACAAATTTGTGATGCCATATAAASCCCATGAACATTAGTATCTRTAARRAATAATAACTTCAAGATTCTCAGARGRAAAAAAAAWGACAGAAAGAAGATWAAAAAAGGAAAMTAACATTTCAAGTTTGAAAAACTCCAGTGATTCTCTTGACTTACCATGACCTTCCTTAAGGTATAGCGCTTGGACCTGATGTCATCCATCAGCATCTCGTAGGGTGTGAGCTGATACTCTATGGGCAGTGGGTTGTACTGACGCTCTTGGACCTTCTTCAGCTTAACCCCATTCCGTAAATCTCTCATCACCTGCACCCAAAAACGGGCCTGAAGACAAAAGACACAGAAATTTTACTTCATACTTTACCCTTGAATACCATCTCACATTAAACCAAAGTTTCCTTCCAGGACACCACCAAATATTTACAGCTGTACACATTTATTTTATTTTTAACACATCAACCAAATCCCATTTATTTTATATAAGCTTATTTTTAACACTCATGATCATAACAAAACTTTGTTGCAACTCAGCAGGACTGCTGGGTCTCACCTCAAGTGTGGAAAGAGCATCTGAAATTCTCATACCTTACACCTAAATTCCCACTTCAGATATACTGCAAGCACATAATCAAAGTTTTTAGACTTTGTGTGAATTAAGACAGTGATTGAATCTGAAATTTTGTTACCCAGGACTCTCCTGTAAAATTTTCTCRAAAGTTGTTCTTCAAATAGAAATTTTGGAATGGACTCCCAAGTCCTAAGATCTTGCAATAGAAAAACTCAACTTCTTTTGCTCTGCCTGTAAGAGCACCTCACACTAACACCTCCCTCTCATTTTCTGTGAAGCAGAATGGCTGGAGAGAAGAAAGAACAGGTGGTGGATTGAAGATTGGAAAGTAAAATATAGTACCTTTTAAGAACCTTGTGATATTCCTCTATGAACTGGCAAGAACAGTAGCTAGAAAATAAAGTTGCTTCCTGCTTAAGAGTTTCCCTGCTGCCTTTTTCTTTCATCCCTGGAGAAATTCAGCTGGTGGCTCTGTCTACTGCCTGACTGCCCCTCTGAAGGGCAGTCAGCATGGTAGCTGTCTAAATGTCCAGTCTGCAAACTGCAAAACTTCTCCATGAAAACAGCCTAAGGAAAAATATATTGCATGGATACTTCTACTGGTTCATCTGTCTGCAAAGGGAAGTTGGGATTTCATTTCATTTCATTTCATTCTAACTTGTAGTGGGTTACTATTAATACATATACTAAAAAACCCCAGAGACTGATTTAAGCACAGTATCATGGAATGGTTTGGGTAGAAAATACCTTAAAGCTCATYTGGTTCCAGCCCCCYTGCACTGGGCAGGGACACCATTCACTAGGTTGCTGAAACCGGCTCCTGTGCCTCACCACCCCCRTTGTAAAGAATTTTTCCTAATATCTAATCTAAACCTCTTTCAGTTTAAAGCCATTCCATCTTGTCCTGTCACTAMACATCCTTATAAAAAGTCCCTCTCCAGCTCCCTTGGAGGCTTCCTTTAGGTACTAGAAGRCTGCTCTGAGGTCTCCCYGGAGCCTTCTCTTCTCTGGGCTGAACAATYCCAGCTCTCAGCCTGTTTCCGAAATAGSAGAGGTGCTTCAGCCCTCTGAGCATCTTATGTTGGGAGCTACAGAGATGGACACTCTTTCAGGTGGGCTCTCATGAGGGCAGAGGTAATAATGCCTTAGTTAAGCTTTATGAAGAAAAATAAAATGCCAGTAGTGATGCTGAATCACTATTCCATTGTTGTCTTACCCAGTCAGCGTTTTTCAGTTCATCGAGATCCGTGCTGGAATCATCACTTGCCTCTTTGTCCATTTCCTGAATCTTCTTCAGGTTCTGCCAATGAAAAGGAAATGAGTGAATAAATGAACAGTGGCATTAAYTCTCAGGTAAAACTGAAGCTTAATTTTTAATCTCTTGTATCATGTTGTTTGGGTATTCTGCTGAATGTTTTATGACATGAACAGCAATACTGTAAAAGTAACTTGAAACACTATTTGAATATATTTCTCTTCCTTGGAAAGTTAACCTTAAATGCTGGGAACAAATGTTAAGTTTTGAGTATGAAAGTTCTTCAGATAATAACATGCTGGAGATAAAACTACACATAAAATGTTTATATCCCTAAATTTTTATACGCACAGAAAAAATCCTTGACTGCCCATCAGGTCTGTTAAGCTACAACACAGAAAATATTACCAGCTTGAAAAGGATCCATTCATACCAAAATAAATGCTTGTTGAATTCAAGGCAGCTCATTTTTGTAGAAGGAGAAATAAACTATGAGAAACACTGAATAGTGCCAGAATTGTGCATATATATATATATATATATATATATATATATAAATAATTCATTAATCTGTATAACATGGGTATAGATTCTGAAATATCCATAATAAAATCATGTGAGGAAGAGAAATTGATCTTTAAAAGATGAAAACTGCTAAACATAGTGTGCAAAGGGGAAAAAAAAAGCTTTCATACCAACAATATGAAAAACAATTAAAAGTTACAGCAGACCAAAGAACAGGCAAGCTTGAACACAGAAGGYTGTGGCTTTACACAAATTTTCTTATACACATCAACACTTGTTTATTCAAAGGGGTTTTTTTTTTGTTTTATGTGTTTACTTTTGTATTGAAATGTTTTGGAATCAGCAGTACAAGCAATTTTTCAGTAATCCACTCCACTTTTATGGAGAGTTTTCCAGGAAATCTAACAATGTTTAATTAGATCAATTTTCTAAGTACTCACTAATATATCTGAAATTGATATTTAAGTCCYCTACTAAAAACCTTTTCTATTTTTATGAGACAAAAGCAACAGGTCAGAGATCTGGCAGATGCATCCACCAAAAGTATTTCCATCTTTTAAGCACTTACGCTCTTCTTCTAATGGAACTGAACAATCAGTCTCAATCCAGCTTCTGAGCTTTCCAGAAAACAAAAAAAAATAGGCATACTCTTAAAAACTCTCTTTTTCCTGGAGGTAGTTCCTAAACTGCCAACATTTCTGTGTAAGAAATGGAAGCACTGGAAGAGTGCTTAACTTGCACATTCAAGAGTGCAAGCATCCACCAAACCTGGCTGCAGAGACAGGACATGTGAGTCAGCCACCACAGAGGTTTTGGAAAGAGACCAGATGGGTTCTTTATTGTCTTATTTATGTAAGCAACACAATTGCTTTAGTATCAAAGAAGAAATACTACCATTGCCCTATCAAAATAAAATACATCATTTACAAGGAGACTCCAAAAAAGCATAAATCACCCACACTAACAAAAGCAGATACATCATGGGACAATGTGGGAACAATTTGGCATGACTTGCAGCATCACAACAGGATACCCAACTGGGAAAGAATTCTTTATGGAAACTTCTGCTGGCCCTGGCACTGTGGTCAGTCTGACACTTAGAGGCAACTGCCCTTTCCAAGGGAAAAACAGAAACATGGAAAGAATGRGTAACATAAAGGCCTTGCTCATGTGTACTCTGCTATCAAGGGGTTCCTTCTTTTCTGCATCATACAGTTGGAGTAATCATTTCAAATGCAGTTAAATGAACTGTAAATGACTTTCTTTCTTGCAAACTGCTAACATCTACTGGTAAACTGCAAATTAAAAGATTTGRTACTTTTTCCCTTATCTCTTTGTAATCAAAAAGATAACTTCAGTAAATGGGCTCACAACTGTCAGATCTGCTCCTCCTTCCCATACTGGAAGGTAAACTTTATTTTTTAAAAAAATTAACGTGTTCCAGCTGCTTAACATACATTTCAGCTATTCAAAAAGACTGGTGACAATCACCCATCTCAGCAACAAGGTTCCCTACCATACAGTTTATGGGGCTGGTTTATGCCCAAAGGCTGATGCTTTAGACTGACATAAATATTTAATTAAGCTAGAAGAGATTACCACCTGTTTTTCTTAACAGCAGAAAATAAGAAGGGGAAAAAAACCCACCCTGAGCAGCTGAAAGAYGTTCCAAATAAGGCAACCATCTAATTAGTTTCTCTGGAACATAGCTAGAGGGGCAGCTCCTACCCAAAGCAGCACAGGTGTAAGTGATGCTGGCTACCATGCACCGGAGCTGCAGGAGCAAAACCTGCCAGCCAAGAGATGAAGGGTCTCCAAGTGCAGTTTTATGACACAAATGAGCTGGTACAAGCACAGGCTGCTGCCAAAGCTGGGCTTCTTTCACTGCCCACCCCTGTGCTGAGTGCTTGGCTGCAGCCCGGCAACCACAGACACCCACTTTGTAGGGACAGTTCATTCCCTTCCCTGGCACCTGGCTCTGGCACTTCAATGCACCTCACCATGCAATCAGTAGGGAAGAGTAGGAGATAAAGGATTTTCCATCATTATAGAACTAGCAAAGCTTTGGAAGAAATCAGCAAGTGCTCTATGCTTGCAGGAAGTGTTTAGGAAGGCTTCTTTAGCTCTTCTACACCTGTCAGGTGCTGCTTGGGAAGGAATAAATTCACTGTGACAAATGATTATATTTAAACTTGTAGACTAAATGGRACATTAGGGTTTCCCTCCAGCATCCTCAGCCAGCATCAGTGGGTTTCTGCCTCTGTTTCAACCATAAATAATAGAAACCAACATATTTAAAATATAATAGACCCTTTGTCAGAATTCAGCTGTGTTCCAAAACCTGCAAGTAACCTCAGCTGCTGCTGCTGTAGCCACYTGCACTTACCCTTGGGACAATGGCTTAAGAAAAGCTATTACAGTACAATAAATACATGGCCTAAATGGATTTCCATTACAGAAAGCAGAAATGTCTTAAAAGGGTTTTTCTAAATGATCCCAGAACCTCAGACCCAATTCACCTATTACAGCCTGGGCATTCATTCAGGCAATAAGGGTTGGATGTGTAGGAAATTACTGTTTCAAGAGCTTCCACCTTTTTAAAAAAACATTTACAGCATTTGACCATTTTTTTWAGAAGACTGCATTTTGTGGCAAAAGCCAGTAATAAAAATATCAAATGTCTTCAAACCTCTTGCTGCACTATTAAAAGCAGGCAGCTGATTTGCTGCTGCTGTGTGGCCCACATTTGAGATGYGCTCTTCTGTGCTCAGTGACAGATGGGAATTTATGTAAGACTCTTGTCAGCACAGTGTCAAAGACTCCCTTCCATAAAATGCTTTCTAAAAACATGATGCTTTAATGAATTCTAGGGAATCCAGACCTGGACTTTGACTTTCACCAACTGCAGAGCACAGTCTACTGCAGCTCCCAGTTCATACTCTAAATTAGGAGTCACTTTTTCACTGATTAAATTGATTTTTACACTGCTATCTGTGAAACTAGTAAAATGTTCTTGCACATCTAGGTTCAGTTTAAAAATACATAACATTCACATATGGGAAAAACTCCTTTTATATACCTTCAGCTATTCAACATAGGTTTAAATTCCAAGGGCTTAGGCAGCAGCATTACTCTAGGTCTTTGAAAAGACCCTAACCCCATTTAATTCAAACTGGGAACAGGATCAGTTAAATCAGTCCATGAAAACTTGAGCTGATAGCAGACAAAGCTCTTCATGTACAGAGATTTGGGCTGATGCCCTTTGCTCAGCTCTGGAGGGGGCAATAGTGACCACGCTCTCAACATAACTGTGCAAGGAGAGGCAAAAACCCAAACCAAGGGCATGTAACACTGATTGAGTGACAGCAGCTGCATCACTCAAGAAAGCCAAACCCTCCCCTGCCCAAGACAAACCAGCAGTATCTTCCTTTATTAAAGGACCTAAATTGAATGATCAAACTGATCAGAATGGAGCCACCTGATTAAAACACAGCCACAAAGGTGGAGTGACTGGAGACTTGGAAGTGTAGGCAAAAGTGAAGTTATGAGCTGAAATGTTTGTGAGCTGATTTATTCTACAGCTGTGCTCTGAAAATCCAAGCAGCAGAGTATTTGACAACTTATACAGTCACAAGACTTTTGAGCACAACTAGGCTAATGACTCTATTTCCAAAATAAGTTAGTCATTAACTTTGTTTAGGTACCTATTAACTACCTCAATTATCATATTTTGTACAAATAATACAGCAGTATAGCCACCTGACCTTTTTCATCAGCTCTTTTGCAACTGAACCTTCGTATGGCATGAAATTAGGAATAAAAGAAAGGAACAATTTCATTTCATCYATGTCCTTAATTAGAATTTGTATGTTTGCATTTCATACAGACTGGATTGAAATATATCCAGGCAGACTGAAAGAATTATGTTTTTCCATCARAAAGGACAGAAATGCAAGGCAATGTTTTAAAAGAACAGTACAAAGATGACAGATTGGAAGCTTTCTCTATTTTCTACCAAAAGCCTAATTACAAGGCACGCTGTGGATAATGAAATTATGGATGAGTTTTTGATGAGCATGGATTTTCACTGCAATTAGAGATGTAGGCAATTATAAAAATATACACTCTTAATTAGTTTTGGAAGGAATACTAATTTTGATGCTCTAGGGTGTACATCAATCTCTAAACTTTTTGAGGTATAAGTCAAACCTACTGCAACAGATCTGCCTGCTGGACACTCATCTCCCATGCTGGCCAGCATCACATGGTGTTTTCTAGCACCACCTGTGCCAGGTGAGGAGTTTATCACCCACAGGTCTACATCCCACATGCCAGTATCACCTTTAGTGGTACCACCCACAGAGTCACAAAGTGTTTGAGAGTGGAAGAGTCCTCTGGAAGGCAGCTGGTCCAAGTTAAAGMAGGGCCACCCAGAGCCAATTGTCCAGCATCATGTCCAGGCAGCTTTTGAATATCTCCAAGGACAGAGAATCCACAGCCTCCCCAGAAAATCTTTGTCACCCTCACAGTAAAAACAGTATTTCTGGCTGTTCAGAGGAACCTTTTGAGTTTTAGTTTGTGTCCACTGCCTCTGGCCCTGTCACKGAGCACCACTGAAAAGAGCCTGATGCTGTTGTCTTTGCACTCTCCCCTCAGGTATTGAGAGACCCTGATGAGATCCCCCCGAGCCTTCTCATTTCCAGACTCAACAGCCCTGGGTCTCTCTGCCTCTGCTCACAGGAGAGCTGTTTCAGTTCTCCATCATCTTCCTGGCCCTTCTCTGGACTCTYTCCWYRGTGTCAATGTCTCTCCTGTACTGGGGAGCCCAGAACKGGWCCCAGCACTGCAGCTGTGGCCTCCCCAGTGCTGAGCAGAGGGGGAGGACCATCTCCCTCAACCTGGAGGCACCATTCCTCCTACTGCAGCCTGGGACACCATAAGGTTTCCTTGCAGCAAGGGCATACTGCTGGTTTGCTCAGCCATGAAGTGCACGTGGAACATTAACTCCAGGGGAAGGCAAGACCAGGCAGTAACAGGGAGCCAGAGGAGGACTAGGGCAGATATTCCTTGAAAAAAGCAGGTTCACAATGTGGATACAGGCCTGGTGAATCCCCTGCCTGATCCAGAGCACCAATTTTGCATTCCTTTGCTTGCATAGTCTCTCCCTGTCTACCTCAGTCACACTTGATGCCATTTCTGAGCAATGTGTGTGACCTTTTCAGATACTTCACAGCAGGAACATTTGCTTTATCTCATGGACATCACTTATTTGTGCCTACAGTTCTGTCTCTGGCCAGGTGCCACCAAAGGTTATGTCAATGACTTTTGGACAATTCTGAAAAAGATGGATCTTTTCTTTTACATGGGTCAATTTTTAGCAGATATTCAAATTACCTTGCCCCTGCCATACATGTGTGCATTTCCTTCACCTTGTGGACTATTTCCCCCCAAAAGCAATTTTTAAAAATTTAAAAATTAAAAAAAAAAGAAAAGAAAAAGAGAGAATCCCTTTCTGTGGGATTTTCTTACTGCAATTTTGAAAGCTCACTTCTTGACATGAAAAACAAGCTGTACCCTGTTATCAGCTGTAAAAGCTTAAACAGCAGGTCACAAGTATTAGGAGGTCTTGGCCCATCGAAAGACCACTCCTGGATACCAAGCAGATGGTACCCAGGGTGAGTCTGCAGCAAGGGCACCTTTCACAGACCCAGAGCAGCATGTAGGTGCTGCCAGCAAGCTGGAAAACACGCCAGTAAACTTGCTAAAAAACTTCACTTTGCAAAAAGAAARCTTTTAGTTGTTTAGTTTTTTAAACTACTGCAACAGTGATATCACATCTTTCTCAACTCTGCTATCCTGTGCATCCACTACATGAAACTTTTGAAGACTAGAAGTACCATCTCCCTGTCTGCAAGTCAACTTTGCTGCTGACCTTTCATACCCAGGGAATCAGACTGGAAATAATCATATGGCATCAATTATGTGACAAACTGCCTTAAACATTCTATTTGACGTCCATTGAGATGATCTGAAYAGCTCACTCATCACTTCATCATCTCTGATTAATACACGCACCCAAATTCATGCAGTCCAGCCCTTTGTGAATCTGTGCTCTATTTGTTACATGACAGATGATGACTGGGGAACATGTAACTCCTCAGCATAATTATTAGTATTACAACACATTACAACCTATAAACCTACCCCTCCTACCTACCACTCAATCTCTCTTGAAATCCTGGACTTTCAAAGTCCTGCTAAGTTTTTATAGGGCCAAATTGAAAACAGCATGCAGCAATATTTTTTCCCTGACTCTTTCACAATTTATTTCCCATCTAAACCTGTTCTAGGCTGCAGCATAATGTAGGTCAGACTTACTTCACTCCAAGCAAGTGAATTTTTACTGATAAAAATCCTCCCTCTTCCACTACAGTGAAGCTGCCTATTTAAGCATTTACTAACCAAAATATATGAACCTCAATATACCTGGGAAACAAATACCTAGATGCCACTCAGTGGCCCTMGAAGGAATCCAAGTAATTTCAAAGTAACTTCTATCCACAGGAAAGTTACTTTGAATAATTCCAGAGGATTCTTTCCCTTTTTTGGTGTTTTTAATTTCATTTTGACCTCACATCCACAACTACATCTAGGTCTGAGGAAATCTAAAGGACGCTCTCCAAATTAGGCTGTTATTTTTTGAAACAAACTAAAAATTTAAAATTCCTGGCATCTTTAGTGTCAAACCCACAATATTACACAGTATATTTTTTTAATTGAAACTGATGTATGTAACTTGGTTATTTTCCCCCAGTTCTCTGCCAATGCAATCACCATAAATCCATGACAAAAAAATTTCCTTACTGAAGTATTCAGTGTTTATCTCCTTTATTACCCATTACTTGTATGACAACAACAAAAGGAAAAGAAAAAAGGAATTCACCAGAAGAGTATTTAACTGTACTCCTCATGACTTAAGATTCTGCTGTGTGTTTGCAAGACAGAAGAGCATGTAAACAATAGCACAGCTTTTACTGGCACAAACCTAGAGTGATCATATGATCCCTGCTTGCCTCAAGTATAAACTATAAAGGTCACTTTAAAATGGTGCAACAAGATTTACAGCATTCCATCTCATATTTTCTTCATACCTCTTTTTTATTTTGTACACTGTATTATTTTCAAAATTAAATACCTTCCAAATCTATAGTTAGATAAAAGCTATGACCAAGGACCAAGCACATCATAAACCCAAAGTATTCAGATTCCAAAAACTGCTTCCAAGATAATTTTCTTGGTAATTTCCTACATGCCTACTGAGGGAGTGATCCAGAGTAAAATGAAATCAAAAGGTCAAAATTCTGGCCCTGGTTAGGTGCAGCAGTAAAGTCTTACTGATTCAGTAGGGCCAAAATTCCATCCACAAGGATTACTTCCTTTGACCTAAATGTGCTTTGAATCAATGCCTATTAGTCTGTGAGAGGCAAATGGCTTCTTTCATTTAGGATTAACTCATAGTATTCTCTATGGTGTATTCAGATGGTGTTGGGTTTTTATGCCTAATGATAAGGTGATTAAGTAATTTGTAAATTCAAAATGCCTTTCTGCTCTTAAAAATAATTTTTAAACTACTTTTGTTGAGACATGATTTTAAATGGTTATAGGCCACAATATTTTATTTTAACATTGACAACAAAGATGCCCTATTACTGCTGACTGTGGCCAAGGTGTTTGCGAACTATTTGAAAATTAATTCCTCTCTGAGCATAGAGAAGAACTCTGAAGGGTGCTATCTTTGAKCCTCAACATGGACATTGCAACAGCTGTTGAGTGAGGTGTTTCCAGCACAGGTCCCTCAGTTAATATATCCAGTAGTTAAAAGCCAAGATGTGAAATTAATGATGTCAAGGTTTGGGAGACAGCTTTAGCATGGAGACCTTGTATCCTGGCTGCTTCCTGTGTCAGGGACATTGGATGCAAATGTCCGATAACATAGGCACTTCAGAAAACAAGTGGMTCTTTAGCCATGCTGACATTGCCAAAATTATCCTTGTATGACACTGCTTTAGTTTAAAAATTGCTTTCAGTTTGAATAGGACTGGAGAAGAAGTGGAGATGCAATGTGATCCTGTGCAGCAGAAAAACATCTCAGAAGGATTCTCCCTCCTGGATGATGCATCTCACTCAGGAAGGAAAGAGCAGCAGCCCCTTATGCCTCTGAGTAGTTTGCATCTTCCACCATCAATATGATAAAAGATCTCTTGTACTCATCTGAGGCTCATCTGACCCTTTAATGAGCTGATTCAGCTCATTAACCTGATAAGGAGTAACTCCTTTACTTTTTGTTTTGCTTGATATTTACTGCATTTGTTCCCTAGAACCAGAAGAAGGGAAACAGTGGGAGTATGTGTGTGTGGGTGGAACAGCTCTGCCTTTTTCAGMAGCAAAATTTTTAGGTCAGCCTGTAAAATCTTATCCTGCTTTTCAAAGGTACTGTAGATCTTGACTTACAAAACAAAAGAAAATCCTTCAGGGATTTATTAAGGAAAAAAAAAATTATGAAAGCATTGCTACTTGACAAGTTTGCTTTGGTGAAGAAACCAGCTTTGAGAAATGAGTYTCCCTTCCTGCCCTTCCCCTCACCCACCAGTTTTCCAACGTTACCAGCACCCAGACTGTTTTAATACAATTGTTCACAGGGCCACTCTGCAGGCCAGATCACTGAAACTATCTGCAGTAAATATCAACCTTAAAATCACTCTTCAGCCAGACCCGATAATTGCAATGGTTYACAGGATGGCCTTTCAGCCAACAGTAGCAGCCAAACAAGCAGTGAACATAAGCATTGTGACCTGAAGGGGAAAATTTTTCTATTTTTAAAGTTGGCTCTGCTGTGAAACCAATGTGACAGACAACAAACCAATCATACAGCAAAAGGTAAGAGAAGCTGCTGACTGGGGACAAAATATGAGCAAGATGAATCTCAGCTAATTCTCAGCAAAGAGAATTCCCTCATGGGAAGGAGCTGAGGAAGAACAGGCAAAGCTCTGACACTTCATAACATCCCCAAAACACCAGAGAAGAGTTTAGACCTAAATATATTGTATGCAGGAATGGGTACATGTATGCAATGTGTTACCCTCCAAGAAAATATTCTGCTTTACTCCCAAATAGACTCATCACAATTAATAACAAATTCTGATGGATGCAAAYRGCTACAGGCCAAAATTAAAAAAAAMCCACCTCAGCTGAAGGAATGTACTCCCTGAAAACTACAGATCATCTCCTCAAGCATCTGACAGTCCCTATTGGCTGCACACAGAAGTGATTTTGTAAGCCAAATTCACATGGTGATGAGCTCAAAAGCAGAAAACCTTCTCAGACTGCTTACCTCTTTTGCGCTTTTAATTTTGGCCAGGAAAGTGTAGAGCTCCATTGTTTCAGCAAACAGAGCCCGACACACAGCTTGGTAGTGGTTGGGCGCCTCCGACCGCGTTGGCAGGTGGGCAGCACACAGCTAGGGAGAAAAATAAATAACAGGATCAAAACAATCCCCACGGCTTTTCCCCATTAATGCTACAGAGCATGAGATAACATGAAAGTGAATGCAACCAAACATCAAGGGCACAAGCATCCATGAGATATTTAAGCTTAGTCAGGAATTGGGGTGTATTTTCTAAACCTTCTGCTCCTATTTGTTTTATGAGAAGAGTACTATGGGAATGGTAAGGGGACTGGTAGACCATATTCTAGAAAACCAAGACACTGCCCTTTCATAACAAAAAAAAAAAAAAAAAGGATGGGGGGGACAATATAATTCAACATAATTGTCATAATTGTGAAAACAAGCCATCTTGAAGTAGCAAATTTTGGGAAAACATACTTAATTCAAACCAGCTTTTAATGGGAAGTGTTAAGTATCCCTACTGGTTTATGAAAGGATGGAAGATGAAGCAAGGAAAAAAGTACAGTGTAATCATCAAGCTGAAACTCTGATCAGATTTATTTCAAGCAGCATAAAGATTTTAAAAATCAGCAAGAGCTATGGAAGCACAGGCTTATTGCTTTACCTGACATTCATGAACATTTTCAAACACAGGCATTGCTAATGCAAAGGAACCCTACAGGTGTTTCCATATATGCTAAACTTGTCAAACTCTGAAAGCCTATTCAAATCATTAAGAATTATTCACAGTTACTGATGAACAGTCAGTCCAGCATTGCTTCTAGAGCAAAATATGCAGCTTCTGTTTCCAACAAGAGAAGTTTCACTGAAACCAGCCTTTACATTTCAAACAGAGAACCTGAATGGTTTGAGTGACATCCAGCTTCAYGGACTTACCATTTACATGGAAATATTGGCTGAAAACAGACAGAATAAAATAACATCTGTAATTTGTTTCCTAACACTTTTAAATTTAAAAAATCCCAAAGCTGAAACTTGAGTATGGACAGCCATACACTGGTATATATGTAAAAATAAAGTCTTAACCAAGGCCATAAAATTGGTCTTGTTTATGTGGTTCTATTGTAACTATTTTTTATTTATATATAGCTACATTCAGATCTCCAGAACTAAAGCTTGAGACAAAAGCCTCTTTAGCCCTTAATTAGCCTAGTGGCATACTTGTCTAAATCTCTCCTGTTATTTCAGTGAACACTGTGGTTACAAGGGGCACGGTGCATGTAAAGCTCAGGCTGCTTTTCCATATTGCTTTCCATTTGATTTAAATCCACACTGCCACTAAAAGGTGTGGTCCTGTGGCCTCCAGCTGTAGGAATCCACAGATACCCTTCTGCTGGCACGGGAGTTCATGCCCTAACTCAGAGGATTACTCACCCTGACAAAAATCAACAATGTGAAGGAAGTRGAGCAGGAGACAATTACTCTTCATGGCGCGGACACACTCCCAGAAGTGAAGGCAAAAAGGAGCAAGGAGAATGTGCTGCCAGGGTGGGAGAAGGGAGGAAGGGCTGAAGAGATTTAGACTGCCTCAATCTCATTGACAAGTTGCTCTCTGAGGCCATAGGCCCCTTGCTATCTTTTATTTCTTCCCATTAGAATAACAATCCAGAGCTCAGTGGTCAGACTTGGTCAGATCCTTTGATAAACCTTTACAAGCACAATTATGTACCCCTATGTTTTTATCTCCTTTTAGTTGTAAAAATGAATACACATACAGAAAGTTTATATATGTGTGTGTATATTTTTATTCCTTCCTATATATTTTTCTTCCACATAGGAAATGCAAGGCAGCCATGTTCATGAAATTGCCCTTGATCCCTACACTTCAAATTTTATGCTGTTTTACAGTGGATGGCCAAAATTTTCTTACACTCTTCAAATTTATTTCTGGATAATCACAAGGACATAGTTGACACACGTCTCCCTTTTTCTCCCCAGCCCCCCAACTCACTGCTTYTTTCATCCTTTTTTTTCCCTTTTTTCCTTTTTTTTTTAAATAAATTGGATCATCTCCTTGGCAGATAAAGGGAGAAAAACCCAAACAGATGCATGCCTAATATGTGCAATAGTGATAACACATACCAAAAAGACAGAATCTACTAAGCATTTCCCTTAATGAAAATATTAGAACATTAGACCAGTTCTGAGTATGGTTGTGCTCTTTTTTCTCTATAGTAAATCATGTCCTTACTTGCCCTACTATGTTTTAATTTTCTAGTTATTAATTATACTAGAGAAAAAAGGTTTCATTCTAAAATACACTACTTACAAAAATAAAAATAATAGCAACTGCAATTTTGAAAAAGGTCATAAAATGTTATAAGTCTTCATAGCTGAGAATAAAATTTTATTATTATACAGACTGCACACAGGTTTTTAAGAATCCTTTTTTTCTTTATTCAGAGTCATGTTAATTAGAAACATTTTGCATCAAATACTGAGTAAGTTAATGAAATGCAGTGGTGAGAATTTCAAGCAGGGAATGGTTGTAATATTGATTCTATTAGTGAACACAAAGTAAAGCAAAAAAAAAAGCCTGCTGCTGAACTGAAGTTACAAAAGCAATCACATAAAACCTGACCATTTGCTTTGCAAACCTTAGGCTGCAGGTATTAAAAGAGGGCCAGCAGCTCCTACTAACTTTCATGTTCTGAGAAATCAATCTCTGAGTCATCTTATA
This sequence comes from Cardinalis cardinalis, assembly GCA_014549065.1. Classification (NCBI taxonomy): domain Eukaryota; kingdom Metazoa; phylum Chordata; class Aves; order Passeriformes; family Cardinalidae; genus Cardinalis; species Cardinalis cardinalis. The sequence continues at coordinate 629,438 of JACDOX010000278.1, read as the reverse complement.
TTATGTGAAGATGCATTACATAATAAAACTTCTTGTGGTAATATTAAGTCAAACGACTCAACATCAGTTTTTTGGACTAGGGAAGGTAAGCCTGAAGAAAAAGGAAAATGTAAATAGGACAGGCTGATTTCTKTCCCTCTTCATTGTAATATATTGTACTTGCACATTGGTTCAGAACGTCTGACAAGCTGCAACTTCTGCATGAAATACCACAAAATCTAGGCAGGCAAGGCAAATCAAGCATGAAATGTCACTTCTAGCCTGAGTTCAGGATATTTATCCACTTAAAAAAAATTAAAATCTTTAAGTTTATGGTAGTAGTGTTTGAAAAGCTATGTTACTGTAACACATATCAAAAATCCCAGTCAGTATGTTTTAATAACTGAGATATGAAAGGACAGCTACCTAATGAACTCCTCTTCTTAGCATGTCATAGTGGCAGTAGTGTAAGAAGGATTAAGATCATATAYGCAGTCTTTCCCAGTCATTTTGAGGTTGTAGGCTTATTCTGACACTTGCCTTTTCATCCCTCATGATACAACTTAAAACTGCCCTAAGGGGAATGAACTCAAACAGTGCCCAGAGCTTAACACAAGGCCTGTTTGTTCTGCTTCCAAGAAGTCTCAAAAAGTATGGCTCAAAACCGATGATGTGGTATTTGCAAACTGGTGAAATAATAAAAATATTATCAACTACTAAAACATTATCTCAGTCTGTAAATATTTCCATCTGCAATCATTATGAAGAGTTGGGATTTCTGMTTTTTTTTTTCTAACTGAGCCTATCCAAAACCCCAGCTTGACCCAAAGCATTCAATCTTTGCTTAGATCACTAAGAAGATTAGAGGCTGTTTCCATCCACATTCAGGGTTCACAGGAAAAAAAGGCATTATGTAAATATCAGAGCCTTGCCAGCTCCTCCAACTTCATCCTCAGTTGACTAGGAAACAGGGTGCACCAAGCCAAAGCACTGCTAACAGGAATCACAATTTAACCATCTGAAGAGATCAAACGGCATTTCTTGCATATGTTTCTTGCATATATTCCAGCAAGGCCTCCATAAAGTTACAAGAAATACAACTCACTCTCCCACTAAAAGGCAGCTAAGTTTTGCAAAACCATTTTGGCTAGATATATACTGGAAGCTTCATCAAAACACCTGGGCTGCTGGAATTAAGATTTCAGAAGACAAAAAGTGTTTCCACTTGTAATTATCTTGGGGAATGCACCACAAAGAAGAAAAAGATTTCTTTTTCACATGGGCCACAAAGACAGGCCATTGATATTATGCAAAACATATTACCAGCCTGCAAATGCCAGGCTTGTTAAATGTTTTGAAAGCCTTGGAGTACTAACAAAGACTTAAAAGATGTACTTTTTCTTAAGCAACAGGAAGAAATTACTTTAACCAACAGATCACTGAACATGCAAGTGTACTAGGTCTTTGCCTAGGTCCTTTGCAGTACGGCACTGCAACAGGTTCACAAAATAAAACTCAGCTTGAGATGCCTYTTCAAGTCAAAGCTATTTTCTGAAAGATTTTATCTCCATGAAGATAAACTAGAGTTTATGATTAGGCTTTTGTTTTCACATATATCCTTCTTAATATGAATATGAACTTCAAGAAGCCACATACCTTACCAGAGAAATCTTACCAAGACAGTACCTGAATATTTGTAAAATTCAACTAAGCATTTTGCTTTGCTTTATTTTCCAGAATAATGTTGAGGGGTGGGCTATTGATAGGAAAAAATGTTTTGTCATGAGTTTGTAAGATGTTTCTGCCTGCTAGGACCCCTGTACACAGTACCYACAACTTAGGCACAGTACAAGTTTTGAGATGGCTTTCACAACACCTGGAGCCAATTTCACCTGCTTCCCAGCACATCAGAGCTGTTTTCTCAAACATCCCAGGCAGCCATGTGCCCCTGGCTCTGCTGCTTGTAACTGCAKTGGGCTAAGGACTGCCTGGTCCCTCTGATAAGGATTCTAGGGGAATACTASTGAGGAAAGACGGCAGTAAGATAAAAGGGATGGGAGCAAAGTTAGCTATGAATCAAAAAATAAATTAACAGAAAATACAGAAAGTATTCACAGAAGGTTACTCTTCATCTGCAAAAGTTTGGTAACTTTTTAATTGATATTTTAAAGGATCTTTTGCAAGTGCTATGGAACGTCCAACAGCTTGACGTGTGATCTCCTAGTTAATTTTGCACACCTCAAGGAAAAGGTAGATTTGTGGAAATTKAAGCAAATTGCTAGTACCAAACACATCTACCTTGGTATTTAAGTGTTCTCCAGCACTCTGCTAAGGCCCTCCCTTGTGCTGGTATTTGTTGTTTGGATCATCACTTTGGGGTGGACAAGGGAAGTACTACACACTTCCCTACTTTCATAATTTCAAAATTTAATGTTTTGAGTGATCCTCCCCATAAAATAATTTAATAAATACAGTCTTTCTTTATTTTCCTTTCTCGTATGAACCTGTAAATGCAGCAGCAAAGCTATTGCATTTAGCAACAATAGGTATAGTTTGAAGAAACAGTGGCTTTGCTTGGTTCTCTCTTTCAGGACTRTGTAAAGGACACAACAAGGTAGCTGCTGAAATTAAAGCCAAAACTGCAAATGGAAATTGGATGATGCAAGGATTGAAAACACTGCTTTGCATAGGATCCTGATCCTTAAAGAAATGTCCACTTGTCTGCATCAGATAACCGTCATCGTCATTGCTAACTACCCTCTGCTTTGCAAAGTCTAAGGATTAAAGGCTTTGAGCAAATTATTTATATATATGCTGAAATGTCAAACAGGAATGGACTAACAAATGCTTACAAATGCCCTCCTTAGTCAAAACTGCAGTCAGCCTGCAAGTAAAATTGAAAGATGCTCCTCATGAGGGTAGACCGTGCTGGGAAATGCTGTTGTGAGGTTTTGGGTGCTGCCATTGTTTTAGAAACACAAAGCAAAACACACGGATTCAAAATGTTGAGGATGAAACTGGTTCACAGTTAAGGGCTCCCTTCCACTATTTTCTCCTGAACAGAATATCTGTCCTGACACTCTTTCCTTCAGGTACCAATTGCATTGAAGTGCTGAGCACCATGACTCATTTTTTCTTAAAATCTTAACACTACACAACTATTTGATGAGTTTTAACTACTTTTCCATGCTATTAGACTGAATTTAAGCAGTGATGAGAATCTTGATAAAATTTCAACAGAYGGCAACTGCAAGACTAACACCCCACTGAACTGTCTCACCTATAAACTTGAACCTCACCCAACAACAGACAATTAAAGSTGAAGATAATTTGTAATCTGTTACATTTATATGATACCATCTTTAGGTAAATGAGTCTTACAAACATTTAACATAATTACAAACACTTYTGAAAGTACTTAAAACTTACAGTGGTGTCAGGAAGRGAAAAGCAAACTCCACTATACATTACAGACCACATCTCAATTTTTAAGCCAAATCCTATATTTTTCATGCTCAGTGAACCCTATTCTCACTCTGTATTAGCTTTCTAAGAATGAAGGAAGACCATGATTATCAAAACAGACTTTAAATGAAAGTCAACCAATGTTTTTATGAGATAATGATTATTTCCACTGGACATTTTGATATTAAATTTTCAATGACTGACTAATTTCATGTGCTAGTGCAGACTTCTTGACAAAGCTGCACTTGTATAAATTCTCATTTCTACTTGAAAGCCATGAGGGTATTTTTACCCCTCAAATACAAGCCCCTGCATACAGCTGTTTCTGGACTATGTGTTAAGTGTATTGTTACACTGTCTTTACACAGTGGACTAACAACATCCTGCTTCTCAAAGAGACTTGTCTCAAAAGAGCCAATTAAGTGAAAACCAATTCTGCATTCTGTCTTAGTTTCAGAGAAACTGTGCTCTGTTGTTTCTTAGCAGAATAATGGAGGAATTAATAATATAAATATGCAGTAATCAATCTGAATGTGCTAGCTCTCCTTCTTTGACTATTCAGTGGAACATCAATGGGATTATTCATGGGCAAGGGAGAAAACCTACTGTTTCTGGGGTTTTTTGCACGAAATGTCAATCCCTGCAACATTTAGCAAAACCACTAGGTAGCCTGTCAGCAACAACTGCTTTCTAAAGCTCTCTGCTTCACAGGTGGACAAGAGCTTACTGCAACTCTCATCTGTACCACTCACACATCTGCATTTCATGCTGGAGCAGCAGAGTGAAGGATGAGACCGAGGCATCTGGGTAAGAAAACCGGCTTCAAAAGCAGAGCAGAGGCATAGATGGGAAAACACGATAAAACTGGATAATTAAAGGAGAAGGGGAGTGGCTGTGCAAATTCACAGGGCTACCTGTAGTTATTTAGCTAACAGCCCATTAAGCTGTGGAACCACCCTTCACATTATTAAATAACTTAGAGCTGAACAATTGCTAGCAAAGAGCTGCACCCTAGTAATGCTATTTTGTATGTTTGTCTGCCATGCTGCTCAGACCCTCCTTAGGGCTGCAGGGTGCCTTCTCCTACTCCTGAATTACTGCTTCTGTTCAGGAGAGAGAAGAGCTGGTTTTGTACCAGGATGCTTGGCATATGCAGCAGAGAATGAGGGCAGGATGGAAGCCCTTCTTTCTTCCCCTTTCCCCAAGACMCCACATAAGCAGATAAAGCAGTGATTACACCCAGGCTGCTGCTTGAAAAAAAAAGAGTCTTTCAGGAAAAACAGTAGAAAATAGTGAAGTTTTTAAAACAGTTTAAATGAGAAAACAATTTTATCAAAAGGTAACAAAAAATGTTGGGGAATGACCCTCAAATCAGGAGCCAAATCACAGAGACACATGTAGAAAAGGAAGGGGGCTGCATCTCTCAGCTTTTGAATAATGCCCATCAATCCCATCACTACACAGTTCAGATGTTTGTATACATTSTAATTGAGAGACAATATAATAATGTAAGGCAGTTTATTCATGAGCCACTTAAAATCCAATTAAAATATATCAACTAAAATAAAAACATGCACTTTCCTTGGCAGCAATTTACAGTTCACATACAAAGCTTTAAAGTGTATGTGTGTGTGGGGGAAGCTTGTTTGTTTTTATGTACAGTGCTGAAACTTCTCTCAGTAGGCATAATAATAATAATAATAATAATTTGCTTTCATGTTTTGTCCTGAAGCATGACTTTTTTATTCCTATCCAAAAAACAGCTTTCCAGCCACATAACTGAATATACAGCATGACAAAGCACAACAAGCTTTTAAACTTCACTCCCAATGAAAAAAATCAAGTAACTTCTAACCAGTCTCATTTTGCTTCCATTAGACCTCAGCTTATGGAAAGCTTTTCCACTCCTTCATGTATGCCTACTCCTTATTTGTACTACCTTTGTCAGGGAAACCAGGTCTCGGAACCCTGATTGCATAAAAAAGGCCTAAAGAAAAATTCCTTTTCTTCTTCTTCCAGGTAAGTATGCTTAACACTTTTCTCTTAAAATTTATAGCCACTGAATCTACATTGCAATTGTCTTATCAAGCATATCAGTTACATAAATGTTAAACATGCCACTCTAAGGTAGGTATGAACAAAATTATTTAACCCACAATTTATTGATTAAATTGATTAGGTAATTTTGATTCAAATATATATCATTGTTTATTMAAACAGAATAGATATCCAATAAAGCAGAACATTAAAGTGTTTAAAAGTGTTATTTTCTCCTCAGTTCCCTCTGTTTGTAGTGGTGGTGCCCCTTTTTGTCCTTTTCCTTACACACACTTCATTCCTGGAAATTGTCTCCAGTATGGTAATGACTAGAAATTGAATTACCTGGAGCCAATGGCTCTGAAATACTCCCTGCACATAGGTGGGACTCAYCACCTGTAGGGACTGCAGATGGTGTTTACACTGCCCTGGATGCTCAGAGGCTTGAGGCAAAGGCAACTCTGCTGCTTCACTCTGCCTCCACATGTTTCTTCCCATTGGCAGCAACAGGAGTAGAAGCATTTTTTTTACCACTGTGTCACTGCATTTTTACCACTCTGTCAAGTATTCAAGGCAGCTCATGTACCCCAAACTGYGCTGAGTCTGCACTGTGGGGACTGTAGCTGTGCTGCTGGGGCTCTGTCACAGCCTTTCAGTCCATGCCTATACATATTCTTTCTCCCTTGTGATATTAGGAATTACAAATTTTATTTTTGTTAGTGCAGCTGAGGTCAACACAAAGCCCAATGGGCTGGTCAGGAATCTTTTTTGATATGGAAAATAAAAAATTCTGGATCAAAGCTGTTGCTGACCAACTCACATATGATGCTACAGCATATTTTTCCTTGTTCTGTTAGTCCATTTGCACTTCTATGTGCTCAAAAGATCTTGGTCTCCATGTAAACATTTAGGATGGACAGCTGTAGTGAATTATTAGGCATCTTGCAGTAAATTGATAGTTTTCTTGAAATCTTAGGTCCTGAACTAATAGGAATATATACAAAATATAACCTTCATTATTTCTAATTAAGAGATTGTGAAGATTCTAGCACATTTTAAAGGCTGATCTCTTGATGCAATCTTAAAATATATTAGTTTCCTCACATCATGACTTCTTGGAGGGGAGAGCAATGAGTCTCTGCTTCCAAAAGAGATGAACAACACAGACCTCAACACAAGATGGGAACCCAAAGATGGAGAACAAGAGAGGATTGTCTCTTGCTAATAAACAGAATACAAGAACATTTTTTCCTCTTCCTTAGGGCTTGGCTGTCCTTTCTAACAGTTACCTTGTTTATTTCAAAATATGCCCCTTGTAGAAGTAGGGCAACCCATGCACCTGGGCCAATCTCTGACTGCACAAGCACAGTTTGTTTTATTTTCAAATAAACTTCCCTGTACTTTCRAATGCTGAGCATTCTTCTGGAAATTAATTTACTTGCACACTCAGAAAAAGATGCATTAGAAAACATATATATAGTTTAAAGTATTTGAAGAATCTTTCCAACTTTTATTACCTTGCTTTTAATTAGTATAAAATAATTTTGCACTTTAGGTTATTTCAACCATATCAGATAAGTCTGACCATTCTTATCTGAGAAGGAACCTTATAGAAACCAGTATGTTCCTCACTAAAAGGRATGTGGCCTTCAAAAGAGAATAGTTCAGGGGAAAAAAACCAAACAGCAAAAAAACCCAACAATAAAAAAAACCCAAACACTACACCCCAGCTACCAGCCACCTCTTCATCAAAATCTTATTATCTGAAGGGAAAAAGAGAAAATGGAGGTAGGCAAACCATTTTTCTAGTTCTCCGGTCAAGGCTGCATGACTGCTTTGTTTTCAAACACAGCCCTTGAAATAATTAAACAATTCTGCGCCAAGTACTCTGAGGACCTGCACCATAGGTAATTATTTACCTGTTCTCAGTTACACATCATGAAAGATATATCTCTACAAGTCAGGCAGGAACTCTCAGATCAGTTCTTCAACTTCAAAGCTACCTTTAAAACCCCTGGCACTTGCAGAGGCATCTACTACATGTCCATTGAAATTGATGCTTTTACATGATAAGTCTATCAATTTCTGCCTTCTAAAGCAGAAATATAAAGGGAATTTTATCTCTGGAAGGCAATTAATGCTGTAGTGACCTCAGTCCAGAGAGAGCAAGGTTATCAAAGGGGTGATCATGGTAGAGCACTCTCCTGCGTGTACTCAAAGCCCAATTGTTACTCTTGGACAACTCTTTTCTATACTAACATTTTTTCATAATAAAACCACTTTTGAAGGCTGAAAAGTCAGAGCAGTCATATTTCTAAAAATCAGGACTTAGAGCAAAGTACAGTAACTAGAAATGCAAGGATATACATCTATTTCAAATACTGCTACCTTCAGAAAGATGAAAGGCAGTTTAACACCAACTTCATACTGAAGTTTATAGCAATGGATAAAGGGACATACCTAGGACATTGGCAAAGTGCCTCAACTGGAGTTAGTCAACAGCTCTGAACCGAATTTCGGATGTACCATCCCATCTACCAAAAGTCTGTGAAACTGCTGAGTGTTAAAGCTCACAGATTGTTCTGTCAGCAAAGATAACTTAAAACATCATTCTCTTGTCAAAAAGCCCAAAACTGTTTCTAAAGGACATTTTGCCAGTATCCTGAAGTACACATCAGTGTCCCATAAGAAAGACAGCTTCAAAAGGAATCTGGGGGAGGCAGGGAAGGCAAGGGGGGTCAGTTCCCTCAAACTCTGCATGACACCAGCAAGGAGCTGCCAAGAAATCACTCTGCTTGCAGCACTTTCATTAAAAGGCCTAGATAGCTGCCAAATTACCTTCAAAGAGAGGTTAGCTTTATCTGCTAGAGTGGTAAAGAAAATTAATAATCCTTTTATTGTGGTAGGCATGTAAGACAAAAGAGGTTTGTGGGGGGTGTCTGGTTATCTTGCTGGTTATCTCCCCTCAGCTGCCCTGCACGCAGGCACAAGCAATACCTGCCAGAGATTACAAACCTCCTGAGTTTCACCTGCACAGCAGCAGGTGTCCTGAACACAACAGAAACAGCCGTCCTGCTYTACCTGCTCGCCTGAGCACAGAGGCAGGCTGAGGGCAGGCGGGCGCCCTGCACCCCCTGGCCGCCAGGAGAGCACCCGCAAGGAGCAGGCATGTTCCCTCTCTCCCTCTCCAAGGCAGGAGAGCAAGCCCAAATCATAGTGTTCTGAGGCMAGGTTTTTCAGTTTTTAAAGGTTTCTGGTACAGGCAGATTTCAGGTGACACCATGAGGCCAAATGTCTCTGGCAACCAGACCTCACTGGAAAGTCCCCAGCAAAGTGCCTTGGCTCCAAACACAGTAGGCACCATTACCAGGGCAAGAAATTGCAATAAGAACCCTCCTTTGCTCACCAGCACACTCAAATGTGAAAAGGACTGACATCACCCTTTTAAAAGGAGCACAGTGGTTACTTTCAAAGTAAAGCTGACCACAAGTTGACCTCCAGTTACACTGCCCCAGATGAAAAATCAGGACAACTGTTTAGGACACCAAATGACATCACTTTAATTAATGAAACCTGTCTATCAACATAATTCACTTAAACACTTGTCACGTTCAAAGCTGCTTTAAAATTACTTTGAAGGGATTTATGGGAACTGTCCCCAGCTTTCTTCATTAAGCTAAGGTACAAGAATCCCTTCACTTTCTATATGGGTTTATAAGAAATTAAACACAAGGGCAAACACAAGGACAAAATTAACTCTCTGAGTATTTTTATTTCCAAATGTGTGTTGCCTAGAAAACATATTCCCHTTTTTTTTTTTACCTCTGAGCCATTAAAAATAGTTTTAAGTGTGACATGCTTTTTCTGGCCAGACATGAAAAGACTTAATAAATCTTGCTAATACTGGCCTGAACTTCAGGTTTTTTCCTTTTTTTAATATCACACACTACCAGAGAAGATTTTTTAAAAAACAAGCCCTATAGCTCACTTTCTTCACGTAACACTGTCATGTTTTTACAYATCACCTTACCACTTTCCAAAAGGTAGACTGAGGATAGTGATATCTTACATCTACCTATGTAAGTATATGTGACTGTATAAAATACATAYATAGGGGCTTGTTACATACAGTATGATATAACAGACTGAGAGATGTGAATTGATTAGAAGAGTCCAGTTCATAAAGAGTTTTGGCTTCATGAAAATTTGCTGATTTAAAGCAAGTGTTKGTCTTAATGCTCACATCACGAAATCTTGGCATGCCAAAAAGAAAAAACAAATACAATTGCTCATTAGGGCCTTCTTGTCCCAACTCCAAGCCTGCTTTGTCCTAAGAGAAGACAAAAAGCCCCAAACCTAGTCAACTTGCTCCAAAAACCACAACCATACAACTCTCTTTTGGCTTAAATCACCCAAAGTATCATGTTCTTCCCTGCCAACAAATGCAATAACTACAAAACAAATGCCTGGTTTTTCTAGTGCTTAAAGTCAAGTTTCTAGCCTCTTTCTCTGAGATAAATAGATAAATAATAACAAAACAAAGGGTTTTGTTTTCTCTTCAGTGCAGAGGCAATAAAATGCCTGTTTTCCATTCACCCAAGCTTCCAAAAAGAATCCTCCTAGTGCCTTCTTTCCAGCCTTTACACAAAGCCAACCGAGAGCAGCGTGTGAAGCTCTGCCACTGTGTGCAGCTGCCTGCCCTTAGCACAATCCCTGAGCTCTCTGTCCTTGTCAATCCCTCAGATAAATATTCCTCCTGAGAGGGTTTAGTTTGGGTCTCCAAACAACTCATGGTTGCTACTCAGAGCTGCCAGTTTGCTTTGCCTCCTCACATAAAATCCCTGAATTCCCATGCCTGCTACCTTACTATAGCATCCAGGCTGCCCTACACCTTCCCTTCAGTAAAAGCTCTGCCAAGCTCAGTAGATTCAAAGAATTTATCTCTTGGGACCACTTGATTCAGTTGCACAGACTAGTGGGAGTTATCTGAAAGGCTGCTAGGTTAAAACATTCAAATCATTMTCCACAATTCTGCATACCCGGCCCACATATGAAGAAGCTTTGGAATGTATGGCCCAAAGTTTGCAGTGWGGCAAACCTGAAACTACATGAGAAGTGCCCTGAAGCCATCACCCAGAAGAATACTGCTTTTCCCATTCTGTYATTTCATTAAAAATATTTACAAATCAATCACTTAAAACACACTCAGGCCATGCATCCTGCAGACAATAATCTTTTGAAAGCTACCCCTCAGGACTGCTTCAGTTACAATACTATTTAGGGATTTTGGAAGTAAATGTTTTAAACAAAAACCTACTGTAAAWAACCTTTTACTAAAAAATGCAAAACATGCTCTGTCTTCAGACCAATCTTTGGAATAAATATGATATCCTGCCTTTTAGATGTGCATCTTCAGGGGTCAGCACAATCTAGCAGACMCTGTTTATTTCTTCGTATCAAATGGCCTTATCTCACTTAAATATTTTTCTAAAATACAACATGCAACAGTACCTAAGCAAAAGGGAGCAGAAAATAGTATAATGGGAGCACAGTAGYCAAGAGGATACTAAAAAAATCACATAGATAAAAGAAAGTGATTATTTTGGACAATTAATGGTACTTTTCAATCAATTCTATGACCTTTCCTGCAAATGTTTAATATCTTTTTATGCTGTTACTGGCACTGAAATAAATGCGCCAAAAGAAATTTTGCCTCAAGCCCAAGGCTCCCTCTTGAATAATTCAAAAGCAAGAAGATCACAGTGACTTAATTAAAGGGCCCTCCCTCCATTTCTTTATTTTTCCCATGTTGCTGTTACAGGACAATATGCCTCTGTAAGGAGTTAAGTAATTTTGTAGCATCTATGCTGCTTCTATTTTCTTTGCCAATGCAATAATACCATTATAAGTGACTCTGGACTAGCAATATTGACAACTGAAATGCACATAGTTTTTTACATAGTTGCTRTCAACAAGATAAACTTTTTAGCACACTCCCATTCAGCGATTTACTTCCTGGCAAGAACTAGAAAAGGCAAAACTTCCACAGCCACTTTCCCTTTTAACCTCTGTCCTTTATAGGCTGATGGATTGTGAGGCTGTAACACCTCAGAGAAGTTAGGGTCTCCACAATTTACAGAGGACCAGCACTCATAGACTCTGCCATTGGACCTTTCCTTTCAACCCGGAAGGTGTAACATATTTTACCCCAGCTAAATCAGTCAGACTAATTAAGAAGTTCTCCCCCACCCCACAAGTCCTGCTTCTCTCATGCCTGTAGAGCACTAGAGCTACAAAAACACCCACAGTGCCTATTTCAATGAGCTGCAGATGCACAACATAAAAACTGCAGAAATAAGTTCATCTGCTATTTCGGACACAGTCAGTGAGTGCAGTCACTGGGAATCTGCAGCACATAATACTACATGAGAAAACTGCCCATCAGTTTTGCATGTCACCATTAGTTTACCTGGCTACTGAAACACATATCCCACACATAATGGAAATAATACAGGGGGTCCTGGGAAGCTACACTGGAAATCCCTCATGGGTTATCCCCTGTGGGATGCTGGCGTTACACAGAATGTAAACCAAACACTTGTACCTTACAGGCATGATAGAAGATGTCATGTGAACCTGTGTAAGAATGGCCTTGACTTCTGAAGAAGCTAAAGGAGCCTGCAGAGATAAAAAGCTGCCAGCAACACCACAAACATCCAAGCCTACATGGGTAGAAAGGATTCTGACAAGATGAACCTTCRCCAAATCCTAACGTAAGACAAGCTGCTGTCCTGGCTAATTTTTCTGAGCAGATCTACTGCCTTTACCAGGCTGACAGCAAATCTGAAAAACCCATCACAGCCTCCTGTGCACTGAGCAGTTTTAACACCTGGAGAAGAGGGGAGGTTAAGAGTTGGAGAGGGAGACTCAGGCAGATCCCTCCAGCTTTGGCCAGGTCAGGCAGCRCTGCTTTGCTGAGTGCTGCAGTTAATCTACAGGGCAGAGAAGATGTGGGTCCTTTTTGTAATTGTGGCTCTGCTCTTTTCCTCCTTTGTTTTGGGTCTCTACAGCTTTACTGTGTTAATTGACCATTACCCTGATTTCCAGTCATCACTTAGAACTTCRAATTAATCTGATCAAACAGAACATACCTTGTGAGACTAAACACTCATTGATCTACTTTAGTCTCCAGGGTGTATTTTAGGCAGCACAGGCTCACACAGATTCTTTGATACTTCAGATGTAYTCTTTCTTACAGAATGCTTTGCACATTTTCAAACTTGTATTTTTTATGGAATAACTGGAGCTCTGTCATGACAAATTCTGCCTTTTATGCATTATGGGCCACCATTACCACCAAAGAATCCTTCCACCTGCACTAAARTATGGAACTTTATTTTTACCCTTGTATAAATTGTTTATAATAATTACAGCATAAAAAAGACAGAGGGGAAAAAGTCCCTGCCCTACTGTGCCTCTTTTAGATGCATAAGGGCCCACACACAAATTTCAGGTGTATTCTAACCTCCCCATAAAAATAATCTGAACACCCCACCTGTGTTTCCTGTTTTTGCTGGACAACTCCTTGGATTCCTCAGAYTATTTTGGACCTTAGACAGGTTATACCAGTATAATTATGTGAATTATGGGTACAGGGTTTCTAAACCAGTGTAGATGTGCTACTGTGAGCCACAAATCATTGCAGGAAAGGTCACTTGGTTTTGTCTCCCAGCCTAGAGTAAGACACTCCAATCTATCTAAGCCCATACAGATGGAAGGAATGTTTCCAAGAACAATTAAAGTAAGGAAGACAAAAAGTTCTTCTTTTTAAATGGAAAGACCAAGGTTTTGAGGGACAACTTCCTTGCAAGTACATCAGGTACAAGCCCTTCATATCAAAGCCCTATTCTTATTGTTAAATATTTTTATTTTTAATATCAGCAACATGGAGATATTGCTCATACATTACAAACACTCAAACATGCAGAGAGACACTCCTGCTTAATTTTGCACAGTCTGTCCTGAGCTCAGCTCTGTGGGGCTGCACAGCACAGGACTTCCAACACTGGCTCTGGCCATGACTCAGCCAGGAGCACTGTTTACTCTGCACCTGCACAGTTGTGTTTGTAGATGAAAGAACTGATTAAAGAACAAAGGCAAACAAATAAACTTTTGGGATGCTCTGACGACATTTAGGTGACAAAGGTCTCAGCAGAGATGACTGCACAGACATGACAAACACACTGTGTTTTGAATGAATAGCCAYGATGCACAAGGCTTGCCTGGACAAGAGAAAAGCAGCACGTTCACTGCATTTCTAAGACAGCTCCAAGYTCTCTCAGAGCATGGTGAAAGAATAAGAAAAGGCCTGTGGATGGGTCCTACTCAGCCAAGATCCATCAATTCCTTTGCTAGTCCAATCTCAGTGATTGTTTTGTAGGAGTCCCAAGGGGAATGGCTGAGCACATGCTCACCTCCTGAGCACAGGAGATGAGCCCTGGTCCTTGTGACTTCACTGCTGAACTCAGAGCTCCCACTTCTGTCAATGCAGCCGAGAGAAAGGGTGGCCAGGAGGTGTGCTGACCCAAGCTGTCTATCTGGTCAGAGCAGCACCATGAAACTGCACCTTCAGAGGCCCACACTGCTCAGGGGCATCCACCAAACGGCGTCCTGTCATTGCAGTGTGAGATGGGGCTGTGTTTACAAAGTCACTCTGGGAGATTTTGGGGTTTCTTTCTAGCCAACAGTCCCCAAAGAGTTAAACTGCANAAAAAAAAAAAAAAAAAAAAAAAAAAAAAAAAAAAAAAAAAAAAAAAAAAAAAAAAAAAAAAAAAAAAAAAAAAACAGCCAAAGGAGAACCTGCCTTTCTCAGAACTTAAGAGGTACAAAAACTAGACTGCTGCACTTTCAGAGACCCAAGCAGATGGGACAGGAGATTTCCCAATATTACAAAGGGGGTCTCAGACAGCAGGTATATGTGACTGAAGATCCCCAAGTGGAATATGATAAATTTTTGTTCAAGCCAGCAAGTACTGTGAGAAAAAAAGTGAAGAGAACTGAGGAYTTCCAACCCACTGTAATTTCAATGTCTCTCCATGCACATGAGACAAAAATCATGCTTTTCTAAAATGCGGTCCACCAAGATAAAGACTAGCACATAAACATGTGAGTACAGGATTCAAGAGAAAGGAAAGGATCAATTGTTGTCTTTTTTGAGCATTTTCACAAATGGCCAATGTTGCTGCATTCCTTTTTAATATAAAATGAATTGGCAACATCTGGGACTTTACCATCTCAGTAAGTTTCCAACTCATCAGCAGCTTCACACAGAGTTACAGCACACACTGCAAGTTGCTTGTTTGGAAATGAAGCATAAATTTCAGGCTCATACAAAAATGCTTAGGCCAGCCCAGCCTTAAACTGAATTACACTCACAGAAAGCTGCACCTTACTAAGCTTGTACTGGACAAAATTATGGGGTTTTGAATTCCAGTAACATGAACTCTTTAACTGTCTGTCATAAACAAATACCATGACTTTTTTTTAACTGCATTTTCTGGTACCTCTCTGACAGGTTCCAATATTAYACTTACATGGGGTCACAGCATCTATAAGATAATAGTCCTCAGACTCAGAAGGGAGTCTCCAAAATACTTAGATCTAAATGTAGATCTTCTTATCCTGCCTATAATTGCAGTGAGACAGGACATACTTTTCTTTTCCCCTATAATCCTACACATGCCATTGGTGGTAGATCTGTTCTACTATCAGAGTACTCAAAATAAGACAGAGGCAGATCAATATCACCACAGTAAATTTCAGTCCCTTCCAGCTGAAAGGAGTCAGCCATATCTTTGAACTACCAAGACATATGAGTCACCTAGACATACAAGTTTCTCATCTCATGACCATGCCAATGATTAAAAAAAATGAAATGGGAGAGAAGGAGTGTTTAAGGTTGAGAGAAACAATTTATTCTTCCTCTTTGCAAAGCACAAACATAATTTTCTACCAATAAAAATATTGCAAACTGCATCCTTGTTTACATTTCTTATAGCAAGATAACACAATACTGACTATGCTGCTCTGAAAAAAAATTCATGCAAATTAAGTCAGCATGRAGATTTTCTAGGTATGAGTTTTGTTTACTAGGGGACCTGGGCCACTCATTCACCTTTGTGAAGCAGCACTTGCATGACAGTTAATTCTTGGTCAGAACTAACAAACACTATTACTGAACTTCTTACAAGCAATTAGGTAAGACCTGGGACCCGAAGCCATTGAGCACCAGAGACCAACCACCTGCATTTGTGTCCTAGACAAGAAGGTGTGGCTTAGCTACAGATAAGGCTCCTGTTAAAAGCTGAGCTAACTTTTGGGATGAAAGGTGAACATAAGAAAGAGAAAGATACTGGYTCAGGAAGGGTGCTGCCTCCTTTATGTACCTTCTACAAGACTTGCAGAAAAAGGTAGCAAGGCAGTGACAGAGGTTAGTGCCGTGACTTGCAGGCACAGCTGACAACACCTCTGCTCTGCAGAAGGGCTGAGGCAAAGTCTAGTACTGGCAGTGGTGATTTGGCTACAATGATGTTCAAATCTGGAAGAAATGACAGGCTAGGATGGCAGCTCATCCCAGCAAATACCAGCACAGAATAAAACCTGCTATCAAAGCCTTATGAGGTTACCTTTACATCCAGAATTAGAAAGTGGTGTTGACCTAGACTGAAGTGTAATACTGTAACTGGGTTTGGGGTTGGGGCTCAAGCCAGCAGRTATTGATAAATCGCAGCTTAGAAAGTGCCTCAGGGTTAACAGGAAGATGTTGTTGGTTTAAACCATCTGTCTGCAGAGATCTGCGGGATAAGGAGTGTGATAATGTTAAGATTAGGAGTGGAATTAGGGTTTGAGCATACTCTGGAAGAGGTTGATAAACTGCATCATCTTGTCTCAGTATCAGGGAGGGCCCCATGCTGTGATAAAGGTGCCACATGACAGGACTTCCCACACCCTTAGCAAGCCCAGCACTGCCCAGCATGCCAGGCCTTCTCTGTCTATTCTCTGTTGACCAAGGCTTCCCAAGGTGTGTGTGTGCTGCCAACCTGAGCTCCTGATCCCTGGGATTACTGTGCCTTGTGTACATGCAGAGCCAACCTGGCACTCCCACAGGTACAGATTTCCTGAACCACAGAGCACAGTGTGTACACACAGTGGATGGGGTGGGGAGGGGGACTCAAACAAGGAAAGCATCTGTCTGAAAATGTCCAGTCTTTGCTGTCTCCATTTCTCCCCTCATTTGCAGCAGGACTGGCAAATCAGAAATACATCAAAGACTAAAAGCTTCTGGTAACCAATGTCTCCTCTCTTCACAGATGCATTTTTAAAAACAGTAGGTCAAGTCTGGGCAGCAGATTGGTCCTGCCAAGGAAATCAGAACCTAAATCAGCCAAATATACCAAGAAGCAGCACAAAAGCTTGTCTGTGTCTTCCCCACTGGCTTTGCCAATGATGATCTTGGCAGTACTATTTAGCACTTACCCTTTTCCTGGTTCTTGGGAATCAGTGTTTGCCATATTACTCAGCATTTTCCAGGCTAGGGGGAGGGTGCAGGATTGACCTTGCTTACTTCACATTACAGAAAAACCTGACACATATCTTAACTACCTCTGTGTTTTTTAATCACAAAATATGCTCACCCAAGTTAGTGATTAATGGTGAAAAGTTCCATTTTAGTGGCTGGACAAAGACAGTTTTTGGAGGAGGAACCATATAATCACTTTTCAAGGACAAAATAATTTTCATACCAGATACTACATAGTTACAACCTTAAAAATCAGTATTAGTAGCACACAGGCCATCACTACCATTTTCCAAGCTTGTGGTGTAAAGAATGCAGGGGAGGCAAGAACAACAGTTCTCAATTCAACAAGCAAACCTGCTTCAGCATTCACTGCAAACTGTGGAGGAAAAAGCTTTGCAGTGAGTCTTGCCAAGAGGATCTTAAAATAATTGAACCTCATGGTCACAAGACCACACATTACTGTTGTGAAACAGTCACTGGGTAAATAAGGGTGTAGCCTCTAACATTTTACCACTGCCTGTGGGGGGAAAAAATAAGAGAAAGCCACATACAGAAGATGGTCTGACCCCTAAAAATGTATTAAGTCAGAAAAAAAAATAAAATCTTGCAAATCTGCACTCATGTCAAAAATATGGCAGAACAATGCTGCCATTCTAAGTCCTCTCGATGCAGTAATAACACTGAGCAGGGAATAAAGGTAATTTGCAGAGGTAAGCCTGCAGCACATAATTAAGGCAAAAATAACAACAGAAATAACAGAGAATTCCAAGGGAGGTAGGAGTAAAAGTCAGGCTGATGTACAAATGACAGCTGACCAGTTCACTAAGATGAAGTCACAGAAGCAATATATGTCCAGGATGATATAAAACTATTAACAAAATATGATGAAGAAATAAAAGGTAAGATGCTGATTTTAAAACATAGAAACAGGAAGGTAGCTCAGACTAGCGGAGATATTAAYAAAGCCAAATGAACAGGATGTTATTTCATGGCATTAACCATTGAAACTTGTAGAATTTTCTTATTGCTTTAGATTTCAGGGATGTCTACACCAATGTACCTAAAGGAGTTCAGCAAAGTTTTCCAAATTTATCTTTTATTTTTTGCAGAAATCAAGTAAAGAACTTGCAAAATAATCACTTCCACAAATTCACTGTCTTCAGCTCTGTGTATACAAAGGTCTTGTCTGTCTTTGCACTAAGTGAAACTTTCACTTATCAATCTTATCAAAACATTTATCAAAAACTTCAGCTGTCACCAATCCATAGCATTTTGCCAAACTGAGGGAAAAGGAGGAATGTATCACATCAATCTTCTAAATTTCCACTAGACTGTCTGGAGCAGCTTGCATGGGGGCTTAGCAGGGTGCAATTGCCCCCTCTGGGTGTCAGGGRGAAGCAGAGGGAGGAGAGAGCAAAGCACCTGCTCGCAGCAACTCAGCAAGGCTGGCAGGCACTTGAAGGGCAGAGCACTTCAGCCAGCCAGGCCCTCCCCATCACAGAGAGCAAAGGAACATTTCATTTATTTCTCCCTCTGGCCTCTGTTTCTCTAAGGGAGGGAGGAAAAACACAGGCATTAAGCATTTAGCATTACTTCTGATGCAAGGAGGATGCAAAAGCATATGAAAGTTACTCCCWCCCCAGTTTCCTAAGAGTTTCTCTCTATTGTTAACCCAGCAGAACTGAGGAGTTTTAGTGGGGTCTTTTTCCCGAGTGTCAGTGTGTTCTGATGTGTTCTGATTTGGGATATACTTCTACTCTCAGCTTCCACCATGACACCATTTATGTGGTGCACTAAGCTCCTGGTCCTTAGATATGACTTGCATTTTTGAAGAAGCACTACAAAAGGCTCARTCTTCTGGTACAAGTTAGCATAATGTTTTCCAACCTGTATTAATATCAGATTATTTATAAGTTAAACCAACTACATTATTTTTTTTTCAAGCACACTTATTAATACCTCTRTCTGTAATAAGAGCTCACTGGGCTCTAAAACATGCACAGATCACTCTGTAGAAAACAGAAGGTAATACTTTTAAATKATTATTCACAGTCACCCAGATAACATTAAAGAACTTGTCACAATTAAAATTCATAAGCTATATTTCTGAATTTCACAACTCAGGTCAAGAACTGCAACCATAATGATCACCAGTGAAATACTGTGTTCTGACTCACTCCATCCAAATAAGCTACTGGTACTAAAGCACTGCTGTGCTTCAGGAGGGGAGGGTGCCAAGTGAAGGAACTGATAAGAAATAATTACCCTAATAACCTGGTAATGAAAAGGTGAATTAATTGAAACACACCATGAAGTATCCAAGAGTACACAAAGTAATTCAACAGATGTTTACACTGGAAGGCTGACTCTCCAGAGCAGGGATTAAATCAGATTGTGATGTTAATGGCACATTCAATGCTAAAGTTCATAATGGATTTTCTGTTGCCTACTGTCAAGCTTGAAATAATGCTGCATGTCATTTTCACAAACAAACCTTATAAAAGGACCAGGGAAATCAGAAAATGACACAGCCAGTATCACACAGAATAATAAAGCAGAAAACAGAGTTTTCTCATTGACAGAACTATCATACAAACTGCCCATTACTGTACCTTCATGACATCTTTATAGGAGTGAATGGCCTCAACTTCTTCTTTGTCATCATCGTCATCCTCCACTCCTTCATCCAGAGCATCATACCCTTCATCCCTACTCCCATCTGTTTCTGTGGCATTAGTCATGTAGTCAATAAGCTGCTCCAGTGGAGGACTTAATTCCCTCTCTTCATTTTCCTTCAAACCATAGTCCAGGGCTTTATATATAATAATCCCTAGTGATTCAATGACCTGTAAAAACAAAAAAGAAATATATATTAAYGCAATTTACGTGAACGAAGAGGTCAACTGAGGAACAACCTTTTCTGGTGTTTGTATAACAAACCCAGCAACTGAGAGGGCAATAACAGTCAAAAACTAAGAGAAGAATGATCCGCTAATACCTATAGTAGCACTTGAGTAAACACTTGAGTAATGCAGCATAGACAAAGCAAGAGCAGCTCATACCACACACCTACAGCTTTCTTATTTCAATGTTTGAAATAAAAATTCATAATTTAAAAACAAAGCAGGACCTTTTAAGGTTCTTTTCCCTTTTTCCTTCTGATACTTCAAACCTCAAAGTAACATTACTCTACTTTTTAAGACTATATTGCCCACACACAATCTTTTTTTGTGGGGCAGGTAGGAAGAAATTCAAAGAAAGAATAAACTAACATGWGATGTCTTCCTCCTCTCATAGCTTAATGACACTTGGAAACCGCCCTTCAGTTTGTGCCTCTACATTGACCTGAGAGGTGTCTGGACCGAGCTGTGGATGTCCCAGCTTTACTTACTGAGCACCGGGACAGTGGCCCACAAGGACTCCTTTGCACAGCTGTGGAGGCACACATTTGCCACTGAAACTGCCAACAACTGTATTCCATAGTGATGACATTGTACCTCAATTTTTCATTGAATTGAGGCTTTTTATTTGTGCCCTGTCAGGAGCAAAGCAAACCAATGACCTCTTACTCAGTGTGAGCTAGGAAAAGATTCTCCTGAACATCCCACAATGATGAATGCACATTTTCTCTCTTGACATTAGTTATTTTCCTTATGAGCAATATCAAAGCCTCTGGAATGTTAAAGATGTAAATAGATGGCATTTCAAATGGAGGAGTTTGAAAATGGGTACTAATGAAGAGGGAAGGGAAAATGGGATTGCAATAGTAAACCACAAGAAGGTAATGTCACTGCTGGGAGATCCTTGTCTGACAACGGAAGTAGGACTGGAGTTATTGCATGTAATCTCTGATCTTCCTTGTGTGTTGGGATAGATAGCATGTCACACAAATTAGCAGACTCCAGTGTAGGAGTAGTTGGCACGGCAGCAACTTTAATAACAGGAGCATTTCTAAATATACCAAACCTTGTCATCAAATGACATTTTCTCTAATCTGCCTTTTGGTACAATCCTGGTCGACACACTWTTTACTGCAGAGTTTTGAAATTCTTTTTGAGGAAATAGGACAACACAAAGGGATTCTTAGAACATTAAATTTTACTCTAGCTGCTTACTTATTTCAGCACAACAAAATATTTTTGGTCTGAGAAGCTGGAGGTTAGCAAAGACTTAAAATCATTTCCCATTAGTTTATCTAGACAGATGATTTAATTATTGCTGTAGTCTGACAGCTTTACTCTTGTGTACTTCAKTCCTCTTTTGGGATTACTTTGCAGTGCAAATTCACTTTGCAAGACAGTGGCTAATAAACAAAAAACAAATTAAAACCCCAATATATAAACCACTTTATTTTATAATTTGTTTCCAATAATTTTGTTAACTTGGTCCAATATAAAAATTTTGCACATGCTAAACCCTAGAAATGTGTTTATACATATTTATTTTAAAATGCAGCTAGGGAAAGTGATTAGGCAAATTAGTGAAGAAGAAAAACCTGTATGTGTTTTTTGAGTTCAAAGAACAGCTTCTGTCTTGGGGAGTGCTATTGAGACAGGAAAGTATGTCAGGGAAGCATCACTGCTTTCTTGCTCAGCTCCTGTACCCTTCCCCTGACTTCTGTCACAACTCATTCTGGAGACAGGACACTGCACCATACAGACCTTAAAAAAGCTCTAAAAGATTGAACTTATATTTGTAGTATATCTTGCTCACTTCTTAAGGAAGCTGTTTTGCAGTAACTGTCTTGTAAAACTTGTATTGYTAAAAAAATAAACTGAAAGTGTGGAATCACACAAAGTAAAATATATTCATTCCAGCGGTACACATGTGTTTCCTGTAACTCAGGTGCTGAGTACAATCCCAATATACACCCCTTTAGCAACTGAAAGGCAACAAAGAACAGCAGTCTGAAGGAAACTGAAATGAAAATAAAGTGTAACTGAATAATCACTCTGATGCTTTGAGCACCTGGGAATAAACACAAAGTGAGTAATTTCTAACTTTAATAAAAAGTATATTTGAAAGGGCTTAGCATACATGAAGACTGAAATTACCAGATCAGATGCAAAGAAAATTATGTCTTGTGCCATGCAGTGATGGCTGCTGAACACAGTTTCTGGATTTTGCTACCAAAACTTCAAAAAAATAGAAGAGGGAGTGGATAAAGAAAGTGCACTTTCTCTGCTTTCTTCTGTTTGGGAAGAGGATTAAGGCATTCAAAAGCACCGTGGCTAAAACTGGATGACAGCTGCTGCTTTCTTTGATGTCTCAGCAGTGGGGCTTCTGCAGCTCAGGAATATGGTTTGTGTGTTTTTATGTGCTATGAACAGATTCTATAATACATGAAAAGCTGACACAAGAGGAAAGCCTGTAACAGCACCAAGTCAGAGCTGTAGTTCAGTCTCTCAGCTCCTTAGTTAGGACACGTGATCAAAACCGTATTTACTCATTGTCTGCATCACAGATTCTTCTTGCTGAAAGACAAAGCAGCAAACAAATTAACTAAGCAACTGCTTTGACTTGCATTGAAACTGAAATGTTCAGTGCTTTCAGGAGTATCAGTTTACCAAGGATCCTGTAAACCACACAATTGCCACACAGCTATCAAACGAAAGTCACAGAATTGTCAATGCCTCTTCCCATGGATAAAACTACTAATGCAAATTCATACAAAAAAAACTTTTAGGTCTATATAACTAGAAGCAAAGTATACAAGTCAACTGATTGCTGCTTCAGCGCAAGAGTGCTGTCACTTTACCTGTAATACAAATCAAATAGAAACAAAAAAAAAAAGGAAAACCTTTTCACAGCTAACTGGATGAATTGATAAATAAGAGGGATTTTTGAGTTGGATAATCAGAGACTGATACTTTAATTTTATTTTTTTTAAAGCATAAATTATTTACAAAGAAATCACATGTTCTACACTCTACTGTTGGCCAATTTAGCAGAAAATAAAAACCTCTGGCACCTAGCAAGTGACAAGCACTGAYACAGTCTTCAATTATATGTGAAAACAGATATATATTAAGAAAAACAAGGGTAAAAATGGACCTAGCAAAGCTTTTTTAAACCACAAAGTTGCACATTTACACCCCAAAACAACTGCATATCACTGAAATAAGTGTCATCACTAACAGTAAGTAATGCTGCTCAACTCAGGTAAAAAAAAAAAGACCTGAACCTTGAATTTTAGAACACATTTGCTCCTAATTGATTTAAATTTCAGCAAAGACCTGACCTCTGGAAATCAATCAGTGGATAAATAAATTTTAAAAATAAACWAGGAAGCCTGTATTATTAAGCTTTACACCTTCTCATCAAGTTCTTTTGAAAGTCATGGCTTCAGACCAAAACAAACCCCAACACACAAACATTTCCCACAGATTGAACTTGTACTTTGCTGTGCTGAAATCATTAGTGAAAGGCAACTTTGTCCCACCACGAGCATTCCTGCAGGTTCTACACCAGTCTGGACTCATACAGTGTTTTTATAACAGACTGTGATAAAGTCGCTGGAACACTTTGACTTTAAAAGCAATGTGAAAGCAATATCCACACACTCCTTTTACACACATGGCAAAAACAAAATCCAAATTATTTCGATTCTTTTCATGCGCAAACACTGCCCATATTTCCATTCCATACACCTTCTTCCAACACCCTAAGGAATGCCTCTTGGACAGGGGTTCATTAGTGTTTTAGGTTTTTCATATGGCCCAAATTACACTCTTCCAATGAACTCTGCCAATTTAACATTCTTGAGCTCTTCAAATATACAGCCTTTGTACAGGAACCAAAGAGGTTTGACACTTGCAAGAGTGCAATTATTGCAAGTACTTCACTTTGAGAAAAAGCCTATTTTCCCCTCAACATACACATCTCCCTGAACAGGCAGAATCCACAGCTCACAGCACACACAATGGGCCACTGTCTGAGCTTTCATCCCCCTCCTAGGCCTGCCTCAATTTTTAAACACACAAAGCCTAAGGACAGKCTTGTACTTAGAGCAGCAAAGGACTGTTTTCAGCTCAAATGCCTGTCCCTCCCTAAAGTTCTCCCTTGGTCCAAAGCCACTCAGGTGGCTTTTTTTTTGGTCCCTAAACTTGGGTCAAAGATGATGTAAAGCTTCAGCTCCTAAGGTGAGTTACCTAACTTTGAACTTTCCCATAGGGACCTCAGATATGGCCACCAGCCACAACAATATTTGCATTACTACTGCACTTTTATGAATTCAAATAGTTTTTTATTAAAAATGTGCAGTACAATAATTATTTTTAAGTGTTTCCCTATTTTACCCAGATCTCCAACACACTTAAGGAGAACCATTCTGCCTCATGGTGAGAGTGCTCGGAGTTCAGGACTGGCACTCCTTAGGGCAGAGCTCCTCTCCACCACCAACRCTGCTATGTAAAAACTAACCTGGCCTAATGCTGACCTTCAATTAGCCTGCCAGGAGCTCCACACAATGCTTCTGACACCATAACATGCCACAGAAACATAGACCCAGACACCCTTGAAGTCTACMGTTAGGTATCTTAAATTAGCTGTGACATATTAGAAGACAAACACACAAGTTTTTGTGCTCAATTTCTGCAATATTGTCCAAAGAACTGGCACGTAAAAATGTCATGCAAAACCAACTTGATCCTCTCTAGCTRGATGACAGAGGGTTGAAAGCTTTTGCTCTGGCTCTCATTTCCATTTTTAACAAAGTAATTTGTTGTTTCTTCAGCATTCAATTCTGGAACTGAAAAACACCAGGCTTTTAGGAAAGGTGAACAAATAAATGGGTTAGGATAACCCCATGCACATTTTTTTGATTATTTAGCTCATCCTGAGGTGGCCTACATAACTCCCAGGAGCACCTCGTGGAAAAACGTGTCTAAATAGGACACTGTGAGAGATGTGCTGCTGTCACTGCACACCACTGGTACAKTAATGTAGTTTTCACCAGAGCATTCCCAAGTGGAAATGGGGTAGCATTACCCAGGTTTTAATGGCAGGGGACACTGCTAAATTTAAATGTGACCTTCACTAAATTAGAGCAACGTGCAATGGACTGTCAAATGAGAATAGTGAAAAAAATTCCAAGTGTTTCCAGGAAAACAGCAAGGACCTGGACTACTTCCAATGAATCAATTGAATCGTTCATTTCCAAAGAATATAGACATAAGATACAGAATTATTTAACTTCTGGGTGATGTTGGTTTGCTAYTGAAATAACAAGGTACTGCTTTCTGCAACATAATAAGCCTTGCTTTTTAAGTCAAAGCAGTAATGAAAGCAAAGAAAAAGAAAATCAGAGTATGTCAGGTCTAATAGAAAATAAACATGAGACAAAATTATATAAATCCTTTTAATGATATTTAGTCTTGTTTAGGTACATTCAGAGTTTGGAAAATTTCTCTACCACATCCAGAGCTCTTTTCAAAATGGTTTTATATCCTGAGTCTTAGAATGCACTAAGTGGGCATACAGACCTACTTCTTGAATTATTTGTACTATTCAGGTGTGTGTTAAAGAGATTCAGTGCAAGAGCTTTTGATCAAAGACACAGAACAAGCCTAAAACACACAAAGGGATAGTAGCTTTTTTTTGTTTTGGTTTATTACCCTCAAAGTGAATATGTGAAAACTGAAGCAGTTAAATGTTGTTGGACACAGCTGCCTCTAGCAGTGTAGCACTTATGTAAGTTTATTAAGCATCAAGTGTAACACAACTCTTCAACTTATTCAAAGGTTCTGATAATTATAAACGTGGCTTTTAGTTGTTAAAGTTGCACTATAGGTATTATCTCAGGAGAACTATAATTTATAAGCGTAAATGAAAGCAGTATTTTTTTCTATTGTATCAGTCTCAATTTACATTTTATCTGCAGTGTTTCATTTGAAACAGTGAAACAAAACTGTCAATTTTCTCCTAGCTTTAGTTCAAACATTATAATCCCCAAGATCATGACAAATCATTACTTTGTTACCACAGACTTTATTCAACCTGAAGGAATTTCACCATAGTGACAGTTCATACTCAGAGAAAAAATAAAATTAAGTTCTCTAATTTAACTGTGGAGGCTCTAGCAATGGTAGCCTCAGTAAAAGAATTAGATGTAATAATTAAGTAACATAGATGGTGAAAGTCTTTTGAAAGTTCTGAAATACTCCTCTATTCATATCAGGCTTGAAATACAGGTCATGTTATCCTGATGCCATTTAAAAAAGGAAAATATGGTTTTTATCCTAAGTTAAAGACAGAAAATCCAATCATGTCACAAACTTCTAGTTCTGTTGTCTTTTTTTTTAAATTTTATTTTATAAAACATAGCTATGTGTATAGTTTTTTATAGAAATAGAAGGCAGTCAGGTGAACATTCCAGCTGAGAAAACAGAAAGGGCAAAGGCTTCAGCTGACTTCCAAAAACATAACCAGGCCACAGAAATGCCAGTGGGTTCAAACTGTGTAAGAGACAGAAATTGCCATTTATCACATCAGCCTTTTGAATAAAGCTTTATCTAGATTACATGAGAGTACCACATTAACTGCAGCAAAAGATTTTGCAGTGAGGGAGAGAAGTAAGCAGCTCAAGGAGAACTGGCACAAAGGAGAGTGAGACTAGTTCAGTAGCTCTSATGCTGAGAATTCGTGTGGGACTGGTTTAAGTTTGGCTGATGTTGCACACCTGCCTATGGTCTGCCAGACAAGATAGAGCAGATAGATAATAAAGAGCTTACCAGAGCTCTGATTCAGTTCAATTTATGGTAGTCATGAAGCAATGCAAAATCAATGCCACTTTTATTCAAAACATCTACACAGTTTAACTGCTCTACTCAAAGACTCAGTTTGCATGAATTTTTCAGCCTTCCCCATGGCTTTTATGTCAACCATTACAGCTGCCTGCTATAGGCTTGGCCCTCATTTAATTAATCCAAAAATTAAAGTGAGTAAACACCTGCTGCAATATAAACCATTTGTTCTCCTCTGAGTTAAGAACTTTCTCACACCTATTTTCACCAAAATTAATGACTACAAAAGCCAAGCAAACAAAATACCAGGACAATGAAAACTATTCTTTTAAATATAAATTCTCGATTAGTTAAAGTTTTACATTTCCATGTACATGTTAGAAGCTTTCCAGCAGCAGCTCACAACAGACTTCATAAAAGTTAGGCTGGTTTCACCATATTTGTCAGGGCTCTGCCTGCATTTCAAGTGCTTCACAGCTGATGAACTTCACAGAGACAGATGAAGCACCTGAACAAGTTTACACAGAGTGGGGAACATGACAACTCTTTCGGTTTGACTTTAGCTTTCCTCAAATCCACCTTCCTCCATTCCTGAAAAAATATGTCTTTCTGCCTCCTAACAGATTCTCTTGTCACTCAAATTGTCTTAATTCCAAGATTCCATGAATAAAATCAAATATGTCAAGGAAGAAGCCCAAATGTAACCACTCCACAGGTCCTTTTCCAAGGGGTGTGCCACAAATGAAGGCTGGTACGTGCTGCTCCTTTCTAGTGACTGCAGCATTCATTAACCCCATACAAAGCAAACCTCATTTAACACTGCTTGTCTTGGAAGTACCACATTTTCATGGCAAGTCACATAACCACCCACAGCAAGGTTGTCCTTTCCATCCATGCCAAAGGAGAAACTTCAAAGATGTCTATGGGATGTTGCATTTATCATGTAGCCACTTAAGACAAACCGTGCCCAGCTACCTCCCCTGCCTTGTGAAAGGTCACTCAGCCATACCTTGGCTTCTTTCCTAAAGAAACTGATGGGAATTCACACTTATAGCCTGTGACCAGAAAGGAAACAAATCTAAGACTCTTACTGAGAGTTTTTTTGCTAAAAAGAGTAAGGAAACATCATCCTGACATAAGGATGTACCTTGATTATGAAGCATGTGAATTTTCACATCAGCTATCATAATAGTACAGGAATTACTAATGAGTCAGACACATTAATTATTTAGGTCACATATGATCTCTGAGTAAGTCATGCAAAATATTACTGCAGGCTGACGCAGCCTCTGCAAAGCTCCTGATTTTATGAATATTCTTCTAGCCCCTCTTCCCCACAAAAAGCAACATTGGACCAGGCATTTGGATCTCTCAAATATTCATCCAAAACTGAATGTCTAAGTGAACATAAAATATTTGAGTATCAAATGAGGGGAGCTACTCCAAAATTACCTTCAAGTTCTCGTAATGGCCTTATCAGAAAAACAGGTTGTCGCAGACATCTTCTATGAAAAATCCTTTCTTTAGGATTTTTCCTCCTGAGAAGCTGAGAGGCCTCAGGAACAAAATGTAAACAATGGTTATCTGCTGCTGTGGGATGCAACAGGTGGATCTGTGATTGGCCCATGTTAGATGTCTGTAATTAATGGCCAATCACACAGCCCAGCTGGCTTGGACAGAGAGCCGAGCCACAAACCTTTGTTATCATTCTTTGCTATTCTATTCTTAGCTAGCCTTCTGATGAAATCCTTTCCTCTATTCTTTTAGTATAGTTTTAATGTAATATATATCATAAAATAATAAATCAAGCCTTCTGAAACATGAAGTCAGATCCTCGTCTCTTCCCTCATCCAAGAACCCCTGTGAACACGGTCACAACTGGTATTTGCTAAAATAGTTCAAGAAAGCACAAGTAGGCACTACTGACAAATTACCTACCTATAAAAAGACATTAGCTTGACATTCTTCTTTTCAGGTCTGAAATTCATGCAATCATAGCATGGAAGGCTGACTTACCCCACACCAAAGAGCAACAGAACACGTGGCTGAAACTCAGTAGAAAGCTCAGCATCTGCTCTTAGGGCCACAAAACCCCAGAGAATCCATGTATGAAATGGCACAGATTTCTATTCCTATTTCCTTCTGAACAATGAAATCATCACAGGAGAAATACATATTAAGACACACCTCTATCACAGATAAAAGCCATTTATTCATAAGCACACAGTTTATAACCTCAGGCATGAAGTACCTTAGCACAAGATATTCCAGCACCTGCCAGCTGTCAAAGTTGTCAAAGTGCTGAACAGTGACAGTTTATTATCCTTAATGGAACAGCCATATTTCTGGATTACAAATTGCTGAGCATTGTTTTCCTGCTCTCTGCCAGTAATGACAACATCTGTGTATTCCAGTACAGTGATGATAACATAGATTTGCCTTCAGTCACAGGTCAAAAGTGTTTCACCATTCAAAAAAAAATATGGATTTTATGCTTAGATTTCAAAAAACCCCAAACCAACAACAACAAAACCAACCTCCAGAAACTGTAACAAAACCAAAGCATTCCTGACTCTGGGTTTCTGCAGAAACCTCCATCACACAGCCAAATTTTCTACAGTGCTCAGCATCTTCAAATAGAATATGCATATTTTCCAGATAACTTATTTAGTTGCTTAGGTGGCAGCCAAATTACTAGATATCCAATGATTGGTGGAGAGGGATTAATTCCAACACTTCCATCTATGTAAGACACACAGGTATTAGAGAAGAAAAACATACACCAAAAAAGCTATATGCATATCAACTAAATAGATTTACTGCCTCAAAAAACTATTAATAAAATCATCTGCTCCATTCAGTGCATTTTACACTGCCTGGGAAACTTGAGAGTCTCATAAATTTAGGCCTAAAAGAGGCAATGCTGATTTTCTCCCATGCTGAGACCTTGTTGATGGATGTGCTAAAGTTCCTGTACAAGGCACTCTCCTGTGCTCAGCCCAAGGAAAAGAGAGGTAGGTGAAGATGTGTATCTGAGGTAACGTGGTAGCAAGGGGAAGGGAGAACACCAGGACAGAGGGACCTGTCACATCCATAGGAGCTCTAATGCAGTCCTACATAATTCATCCCTGGATCAAGGACTCACAACAAGCTCCCCAAAGCTTCCTCACTGCCTTGTAAAGAACAGAGCTGAACTCAGGTGTACAGACATTACAAATCCCTTTGGACTTCTTATGCTTTGGAAACTAAAATAATGCTGCAATATTACCCTGTCTTTCTAACCACATTATTACCCTTTAAATGAGAAAAAGAGATCCCTACCCAGAAAAAGTAAGTCAAGGAATTATAGTCATATTGTAGCGACTTTCCTGATTTTTTGAAAATTTTGGGGTAAAATATAAACTAAAATTAAGGATTTATAATGTTCAGGTAAGTGTCACAGCACCTTGAAGTCAGAATACAATTGCCCCTGCAATTTTCTTGACACAAAAGAGCCAAAGACTTCAAATCCTATATTTAGTCCCATCTTTACACTCCCAACCTCCCCAGCAAAACAAGCTGCATTGCCCTTCCTAAATTCATTGCAAAGCACAGGCATTACCTCTTCTGGAGCACTGGAGCTAGTTTCAAATGTGGGAACTGTATGAGGCTGAAGGTCTGTCCTGTGGGGTTTTTCTCATCACTCTTCCCTGTGAAACCTCCCACTGGTCATTTCCCCTCTCCTATAACAATTTAACCAGCTGCTATGTGAGGATATTAATCCATTTTCAAAGCTTTGGATAAGAAGCCCTGTGCAAGTCTAAATTGTATTTCTGCATGACATGCACACAGACTTAAACACAGCTGGAAGTGCTTCTAATCATCCAGCTTTCCATATGACTTTTGTTCCCAATAAACTAGAGGCAGGAAAAATGAAGAAAAGTACATGCCTGAGGCTAATGGTTAGGCTTATCAGCTGGGTGCAATGCAACACATAAAGCTGCTTTTCTTTGAGAATATAAAGCAAGATGTAAGAGTGGTTTATTTAAATGTAAGTAGCACGGGTAGCCAGAGAAAACAGTTACTAAGGTTAGAATATCAGACTGTTCTAAACTTCACAGGAAATAAATTCTGACAGCATCATCCCTTTGTCTTGTTGCACCAATGTAATTATACCTACCAGGCTACCCTCTAGAGAATTAATGTCCTGAAGCTTAAGAAATGGGGGGAAAAGCAAGGTTTTAATGATTTTTGACACTATGGCTTTAAATTTTGCTTCTTAATTAAATTAAGTATCCCTAAGTATTTTTAATATCCTTTAAGACTTTAACATTTTACAAACTCTACCATATTCACATACACTTTTGGGAATACCTTTTCTACAGTTCATATTACAGCTCAAACAGAAATTGTCTGGCAATTCCTACACCAATCAAAATGAAAAAATGGTTGTTTTTTCAGATAGTTCTCTAACAAGTGAAAAAAATTTTCCTAGAGGGAATAAAAAAAAWGTAATTAATTAAAAACAAAATGAAACAAAAACATTCTCAACAACAAGAAGAAAACAACAAAAAAAACCAAAACACCACAAAAAACCCAACTAATGTAAAAACAACAACAATGTAACAGTCAGAATATCCATTAAAGATAAAACATTGAATTCCGCTGGACTTTCATAGCAACCCCAGTTTTGGAATAGCAAAAACATTCCTGCCTAGCCAAGAAACAAGTTACTTAAAAGTAATGTCCTTAGATTGGAGAGATATCCATTTGATTCCAAAAAAAAAGAGAATATTTTTCTCTTGTTCTCTTATTTAGTAGCCTCCCAAAAGTTTAGGAAATTAAGAATAAAAGTATCGATGTATTAAAAGCACATGCGTAGATTTCTCTAACTAAATGAGGACATTCATCAATACTCTTGAAGGAGTTAAAGACCTTCAATTAAATCAGATTAAAAGAGCATATACTCAGCTACCTCCAGGGACTCAAACRTTCAGTATTTCAAGTGAACAATTTMTATCTGAATTCTGAAGCAGAGAGTGACAGCAGAATCTGCTTTTCCTTTCTTTTCATTCAGCCCTTTGCAGGGATTATTTGCACCAAACAGGCAGAGACATGTAAATGTCACTTTATGCAAAGGCAACACCTCCCAAGGGAGAGGAGCCTTTGKTGAGGATCAGCACCAGGAGACAAACTGCAATGGCACCAATTTCAGAAAATGCTGTTTGTAAGGAACACCTTTTACCTGCCAAGCCAGGGGAGTGGGTGGGTGTCACCCTCCCTGCCCGTGTACCCCCTGCTAACATCACAGGGCTCGTGCTGCACTGTGGTCTGACAGCTCAGAAAGCTGATCTGGCTGGGAAAAGTCACATTTCCCTCAGCAGCTTAGGGAAAAAAGCCCAACCAAAAAGCCCAGCAAACCCAAACCCCCACTCCCTGTGCTTGCAGAGATGCACCCTGTGCKACCAGACATCAGTGCTGGCTTTAGGGCAAAAGAAAGAACAGCACAGCAGAAACCTCAGATCTATTCCCACCCATGAAAGAAATAAATGTCTGCTTTAACTGGAAGAGCTAAAATTACCCTTAAAAAGGAGTAACTGCATGATTGTTTGCCATAACATATTTTGATAAAATGCTTGGTGTAATGCAATCCTCCCTCTAACAATTTTTCTATGCTTTTCCTATGTTTTTAGTCTTCCCTAATCTCCATTTTTAACCCATGAACAATGATTTTTACCAAATATTGTTGTGATAGGTATAGCTAGGATGGGTAGGTTGAGCTACCTAGGAAAAAGTAGGAGGGTTTGCTTTGTATAGTTGAGATTTTAAAAAAAGGAAATTAAAAGAAAAAACATTTGGTTCTTTTCAAAATATGATATTAAGATGAATCAAGTCACCCAAAAGCCAAACAGAATAAAATAAAAATGTCTAACTCAAATCATAATAATATTTTAAACTAAGATTTATTAGTAAGAGAACTCCAATAACATTAAAGAGATTTTAAAGTGGAGTAAAACACTCCAAATACAATGTGTTCTTTTAGATTTTTCTTTGAACTGAATTAAATAAAACCCCTTAAAATCAAGTTTCTAAGGATTTTTCCATTACACTCGAAGGTGTTTTTATGGAGTAATATGTAGCATTCCAGCAATGCCCAGGTGCAAAGGAACAAGCAGACTAAAAAGATAACCTTCCCTGCTCACTGCCCGTATCTAGTTAAGCCAATAACAGTGTTCTACCAGAAGAAATTAAGCTTTTCTCTGTCCTAGAAAGCTCTCTATTTTTAGATGGGAATGAACAATGTTTATAATAATTTTAAACACATCTCCCAGCTAAAACACCATGAACTRACCAACCAGTGTAACTGTGTATCTGACCTAGAAACTGGTACAAAAATTTTTTTTTTCCCTTATGCATAAGGTACACCTCAAACTGTGGATTACTGCTCACTAGAAAGCATGGCCTCAGGGAGAAACTTCCTCCAGTGAGCAGAGACTTCAGTGGTTGCTGCTCTTATGGGAACACTACATGAAGTCTGTGTTAGGCAGAATTGYCAGCAGCCATCACAGATACAGACAGTAACAATTCCAGAGGAATTTTAAACTGAAAGCAAGCCTTAATATTCTTAGAGCATATGTGGTATTTGCCCACATCTCCCTAGTCATTTGACTGCAGCTAATTTTTCTGGACTGATTTACAGATGCTTCCTCCAAACATACCTCATCCTGCTATGAAATTTCCAGTTAAATCCCTATTGGAATATTTTATTCTTTTCCAAAGTGTTTTTTACAAAATATGGTTGAATGTTACCATTAAGCTGCTCACAACAGATCACTTGTCACTGTTTTCTAAGGAACGACAGCCATTAAACCTAGGAAAGGAAACTTGTGATGACTATCAGACTTACCAGGTGTGCTACCAATTCACCAATTTTGCAATACTTGCCCATTTTTATGTATCTTGCTCAGTCACATTTTTGGGCTACGGCATTAAAAAATACACTGGATCTGTTAAAAAACTTTCTCTTCTATAACTCAGTATCGAAGAAGTAACTGCATACAAATTGTGACTGCATAGAAACCACCCTGTTTGTGCATTCATCATTCATCTTGTGATGAACGTGCTACCCAGCCAAATGATGCTTTCAGGCTTTCTGTGGGCTGCTAAAGTGAGGAAGCACATGCCTGGATAAAGCAGCCACAGTTGCTACAGGGTAATGCAGCACTTCATTTCTCAAGCAAAATGGGCTTTTGTTAACCTTAATAAAACAGATATTTGACTGACCTTCTCCCTTGGGGATCTCATCTTAATGTTTATGCTGACTGATCAGAATAGACCTTTTGAAGAGAACCTCCCCAGCATCCCTCCCTGAGCTTCTGGCTTGCAGCACGGGGTGCTGTGCAGAATGGGGCTCCTTTTGAAGCTAAAACATTAGATGAAATCCAAAAGCTCACCTAAGGTACTCATTTTGCTGATGGCACACTCAGCCTAAGGCTCTCAGAAGAGAGCTCATCTGAAAAAAAACAACTGGGATATGTATTCCTCAGACACGGGGTCCTGACACAAACTTTGCTGCTCTACAGACTTGCAAAATGCTATTTGTTAATGCAAAAGACTGAGTTGAGACTGAAATGTCATAAATTGTGAAATAACCAGAAAACTATTAAGCCAGTACAGAAAGAATAACAGCAGCAGCCATTTTCTTGGGCCAAAATCTGTAACAAAAAGCTGCAGTTCTAGTTGGGCAGCTCAGATGCACTTAGATTTTTACTCTTGCTGCTACAATATTGTGAAACTGCAAGTCATTACCATCAGTGTAGAATTACCAGGGGAATGTAATAACCACCATAATGTAACAGATCTAAAATATAATTTGGAGCCTTGGATATTAAAAGGTGAAATAATACAGGTACACCTATACTGCAGTTCAAACATACACCTGCTACCCACTTTTCTTTACCCTTTGTGGAAAAAACTCCTACGTAGACTAGGCCATGGATATGTTAACGTAAGTTAAATAAAAGAAACTAAAAACTAATGGGTAGTCTAACAGTCATGACAAATGTGGGGTTTTAAAAATACATACCAGTATATATACCTCTACTTGTCTTCTTTTAGGACATCTATGTTTCTTACTGCAAGTCTAATTTCAATGAGACTACAGATAATGAAATATGGATGAAAAAAGGCTGTAGTTAAATGCTCAACATTTACAACACCCTGGGAATAAGGTACTAAAACCATAATCTCCCAAGTCACACCATCCCCTTGTAACATTCTTTTTGCCTGTGAAGCACCCAGCTTGCCAATCAGGGATGTCCTCTCTGCTTAGTCCCTGTCTGCTGGGCAGGGACTGTGAGATGGGAGCAAAACAGGAGAGTGGATTCACTGTGACTTGGCCCTTTTTACAAATAGAAGGTGCCTACATCTTCTAGTACCTCAAAAGTGGGATTTGGGAAGGCCAGGGGGATTCTGGATTCTCTGAACTCACCAAATCTAGTCCATCTTTCCACCCTAGGGGTAAATTACCTAACACTTTGTAATCGGCAACTGAGAGAACAGCAGCTTCTCAAGGAAAGCCAAACAAGGACTGCAGTTAAATTCTCAAAGTTTTTCCTTTGTTCTCTGCAAAATGAAACCATGACACTTAGAGCCTTATAAAGGTAGGAAAGGAAGCATATGAAATGAGCTATTAAGATGAAGTGGCATGCTTGATTAAAACACATTAGTTATTATATTATATAATATGATGTGATATATGATAGTGGGGCAGAAATATTCAATAGTAAGCACTTGCTTCATGACAACAAATATGAGATCAATCTGGACATGAGATAATATTTTTCAATGACATCTCACAGTGTTTGATCACTCTGCTTTTCAAAAGTCCTCTGCTTTATATCACAGACGTTGCAATAGGTTGAAATCCCATAGAGACAAAATATCCACGTTTTTACCTGTATGACCCTCACCTGAAATAACCTGCATCCTATAGGAAATGTGTTATCTCAAAAAACCTGCACATGTGCTAACGAGTAAGGGAGCTTTGGAGGGATCAGAATCAGAAGCGGGAAAGGGGAGGGGAACTGCAAAGAAACAGGATGCTTAAGATGCTTAAGACTACCTTACACCTCATACAACCAGTCACACCTATGTGAAACTGCACTGTTGAGTCTCTGTGGGAAAAGAAAGGATCAAAAAGCCAAGTGAAAACTGATAACCTGTGTGAAATGCACCTGAAAATACAGCCATTAATTGTGATACATGGTCCCTAAAACAAATGGCATTGGGAACACAAGTGGATGTAGTACTTTAAGCCATCTTATCACATAGATCTTTACCAAGGAGACCCTTCTCAAATGAGGATTTATTCCAAAGGGGAGATAACTTGTGAGGAGATCAGCATTTGTACAGCATCACCTTGAACAGTTTGCCAGGCTGAACCTACTTTAHAAGAGACTAAAAAGGCTTCTAATGAGGACGACTCACAAAGCAGCATTGATGTACAAATCTACATTACAAGTAGTTATTGTAGTTATTTCACAATGCACAGCCTGTGAGATGCAATCTCAGGTGGTCTACACCTGTTCTGCAGGGCTTGGGGCTGTCAAGGTCAGATATCTCGAGCTGGTTGTAACTTGAACTCTGGCAGAGTTCAGATAAATGCAGCTAAAGAGAAGAGAAAGCTTTAGTGTCTCCCAAGTATCCTATTGCAACAAAGAGCAAAGGGAAACAGAAAGTTTGTGTTGGCTACACAGGCTTGTCTCTGTCTTTTTCCTTCCCTCTCCTGTCCCCGAACCCACAGGCATTGTTAGATGTCTAATTTTAGTTTCAGATAGCAGATGTCTTTTTCATAGCTACTCCCACTAAAATGAAATAATAAAAGGGGGGTTCTTAAAATTTTAAAGGACAGAAAATAGTCTGTTGAATCTCTTGCTGTTACTGTTAATTATAGACACTGAACAGATTTAATTAGAACCAGCCAAACAGAAAAACATATGTAATCTATGCCTTTGGCATAGCATGAACCAGGCAAGGGGCAATAAAGCAACCCCCTGCCAGGACACTTTAATTAATTTTATTTTAAAAAGAATACACAGATCAGAATTCAGCAAGGGTATTTCTAGTAACTGATATAATTCATTATTATGAAGGCTAAGTTTTCAGATGCAGAATGCCTTGTCATGGCACATGAAAATCTTGTTATACAAGCAGAAGAGATTTGCTATTGTGATGGAAGGGGCAACACTAATTTTACCATTTCCCAACTGTCACATGTGTGAGATCATAGGTATTTTTTTGGCAAAGCAAGAAGTAAGAAAGGATGGTTTGGGTGCTAACAAAAATGACCTCTGTCAAAGCATTACTATAAAGACACCTGTAAAATTGCAAGCTTCAACCCTAAAAAAAGTGTTGAAGCCGTAATCCAGTATGAGGCTGCAGCCTTCCACATGGACTGGTTTATCCTTAGCAGTGTCCTTGATATTTCTACCCAAAAATGCTTCAAAATGCATGGCCTGTCTTTCATCCCCCCCTGTGCTTTTCAACCCATTCTTTACTCTGTTTCATCCCCTCATGGGGAGAACAAAGATATATTGTGTTAAACTCAGGCAATTTTTTGCTGGTAAAACTTCAGTCTTCACTGATTGGAAAACTGACTTAAAACATATCTGGGTGTCCATGGCTTTGGTTTCAGAAATTACTTCTCTTGGCTTTAATAAAATCTTCTACCATTCAGTCACAGTAGACCTTTATAAGTATCCAGAAGATCTGAAGTTCACCCCTAGATTTTATACCCCTCTTCTCCAATAAACCTCAGTTTCACTTAGGTCAGAATGACAGAGGCACTGAACCCCCAGAGCTAAAACGGAAGAAAAGCAGTGAAAGCTGCAYGCTCAGACCTTCAAGTGCTGTATGGTGTTAAGTACTCTGAAAATTGGGTTCTAGGTATTCAAAAGGGGACATCTAAAATTAGATTATCTCTACAATAAAATGAAAGCATATTATGAAAATACATTTGTAAAACCTTTTAAAATTACAGTAATTAATATAATGGCAAAGCCGATGACAGAGCCAACCCTTCTTTGAAATTTGATTTGAATGCTGCAATTACAACATAGGATGACTCTGTGAAAATCCTGGGGAAAAACTGCAGGATGATGCAAACTCTGAAAGGAACCAAACTGCTCTTGCAAAGCCGTCACCGTCAATTATGGGCTTTCTCAGTTTGTGAACTCCTGAGTGTACATTCTTAATAAGCTTTTCCTTTCTTAAACATGTGTGTGTGAAGAAATAGTAGCACACTAAGATATTCCTTCAAAATAATATTTAAAAKACATGAGTGCATAGCCCACCTCAGTGATGTTTTTACTGTGCCCACACAGTGTGCACATGTGTGAGAGCA
Organism: Cardinalis cardinalis; assembly: GCA_014549065.1. Classification (NCBI taxonomy): domain Eukaryota; kingdom Metazoa; phylum Chordata; class Aves; order Passeriformes; family Cardinalidae; genus Cardinalis; species Cardinalis cardinalis. The sequence continues at coordinate 591,253 of JACDOX010000278.1, read as the reverse complement.
CATGCACACAGGCACACACAAGTCTACACAACAACCTACAGCAGTAAACCACTTTCCTCTCTATCCCTCCTATGGCTTTGAGGCTAAGCTGCTTATTTTAAAAGACTTGAACCTATTCTATTTACTCTGGAAGCTTATTACAAGAAGYAATTTAACACCATAACTGTTAGGGGAATAATTGCTTTAAAAAAAAATTCCAGACATAAACTAGATTTGTCTTTTTCTGAAGACCATAAGATGTTCAACCTTCCATCTAGTGCCTGGGTGTTTCACAAAGCAGAGACCAAAGGTGTCCTTCAGTAGTTTTATTTCTTTGGGAGAAGCTGCTGAGGAGCAGCCTTTGTGATAAGGCTGTCTGAGCCCATTTAGGGCTTTGAACCTGGGAGCCCCATTTGGAGCCGCACCCAGGATGCCACCGGCAGCCAGCGCAGCTCAGGGCGTGGGCATGGCACTAAGCRCTCCTTCCACAGGGGACAACTGGCATTTGTCCCCTTCATGTGGCCTCTCAGCCACGCAGCAGTGAGCTGCAGGCACCATGCTTCACTCCCTCCCACCCAGACCATCAGCCAGAACAGCCAGAGGAGCAGCCAAGAGGAAGGGCTTGGGAGCCCCAGCAGCACAAGGTGTCAGATGTTAATCATCGCCACTTGTTAGCACCTTGCTTCAAATTAAAACTAATTCATTTAAAGAAATTATGCAAGCTTTTCTTGACTACCAACTGCTAGTACCACCTACAAATTTCAAGCATTAGGTCAGTTGCAGAGAGCTTGTGAAAATCAGCTTAAGCTTTTTTAATGCTTAATTATAGCAAGTCTTCTTTACAAGTGTTTTACAGTGTCATTACGCAAATTATAAGTTCAACCATAGTTTGAACATAAAGAAGTTCCAGTTAAGAAATGTGACTTGCAAGGGTTTTACATGAAATTAATTGGGAAAAAATAATCACCTAGACACAGTAATTACATTTTAGAAATGAAACCCTTAACCAATTCATAGGTCTCTAGAATTAGGGAGTTCATAGCTAATACATCTAATATACTGCTGTTCTTGGTGTTTATTTTTTTGTTTTTAAAAGGAACAGTCATAAGGTCTGTTAAAATATGAACCTTTAAAATTCTATTGTTCTTTCTAATTAATGATGTCATACAGAGAACAAAGGAGCAATTATTTCTAAGCACTTGAGAGAAGTAAATTTTTTTAAAATCAGCTCTTAGTAAGATCATGGATGACCATGAACTTGGACACCTCTCCGCAGATATACGAAGAGAAAGATATGCATTTCAGTCAATACAAGCATTACCAGCAAGCTGAAATGATATTTGTTACAGAAGAATGGCTTATTTTTTTGCACATGCTTTTACTATGTACCTATTCAGGTCAAAATATTCTGCATTCTGCAAAGTGTTCCGTTTCAACATCATTTCCAGCACTTTTGCCAGCAATTGCTAGGAAAAAAAGGCAGGGATTATTTGGTATGTCCTTTTCCATTCAGAGCTGTTTAAAATATTTAAAATACTACAGAATTTTGTACAATTAGAGTGCCCGATAGTAGGAGAAAGTAATTTGGTATATATGTGTATATATATATATATATATATATATATATAGGTATATATATCACATATATATCTATATATGTGTGTGTGTGATATTCCGCCTGATAAAAAATAGTATCACTTGAACATTAATGTTATGAGTATACAGAACAGACAGCACCAAAGAGAGTTTCTTAGAGGCTTTCAATGAGACAGTGAGACAGTTTGTTAGTAAACACACTGAGCAGCAGCACAGGAATTTTGCTCTGTGCCTGCAAGGGCAGAAAGGTCAACAATACAAAGCTCCATTTTTACAAGCAGGAAGAAAGAAACTTAAAGAAAGCATCACAAAAGGATTTTTTTCGACCTCCTTGCTTTCAAAAAAATAAAGGATCAGAGAAAAGCTTCATTAACTTTTAGCCAGCACCACGGACTTTGTTCATGTAAAGAGGAATTTTTGGTATTGTAAGTGCCTCTACTATTTTTCCTCTATACTAAAAAACAGTAAATCCCAAGAACATCTTGAACATTATCAGTTTAAAAAATTCAAAACAAAGGATGAACACAGTATCAGAATAACTGCCAGCAAAATGAATTAAAAAGAGCTTTCATTTTTAAAAGCACACAGACCTTCCTGCAGAATATATTCCTTTCAAACATTCTGCTTTCACAACATGACATACTGTTTCCATGAGCATTAATTCAAAACTATTGATGTATCTCACGTATCTCCACTTCTCAGAGCTCATTTAAACAAAACCTTGACAAAGCAACCCAATAAAGTCTACAGAAAAAAAAAATACATGCCTGCTTACAACAGATAATCAGATAATATGGGACAGCCTATTATACTGCGTGGTTCAAAAGATTAAAACACCTCCTCATTCTGACTTCACTTTTAATCATTAAAATACCCTGTATGTGTATCATAATAAGGTTCTTATGTCTCTGTAAGGCCACATTTCAAAGCAGTTTGTTCCTTGGACCAGGGTTTGGCTGTGAATAGGCTGTTTCCTTTCTGTTCAACTTCACAAAGTTCTGAGGTGTTCCTTTCCAATGCTTCTCCCACATCCTCTGCTCTAATTAGCCCTTTATGTGTTATTTGTCAATCCCTTAAAAGACAGATTATTGAAAAGTACGTTTAAAAAAAAATCATAAAAACCCAAGAATTAAAAACACAAGGAAAATAATCCCTGGATGAGACTGTCCTTATTTCCTATATTTTTGCTGGTTGGGTACCAGAGCACTTGCCATTAGAGGACAGGCAGAAGGGCCTGGCCTTCTTCAAGGCTGGAAAAGAGGAAATGTTTCTGAGGGAGGGAAGCACAGCCGGCTGATACCTGCAAAGCAGTCATGGAGAAGACAGAGCCAGGCTCTTCAATGCACTGCCCAGTGTGGGAACAAAAGACCATGAAAATAAAGTGAAACAGAAAAAGTTGAGACTAGATATAATAAAAAAATTAAAAAACAAAACCAAAAACAAACAACAAAACCCCAAACAAACAAACAAACAAACCAACATCACAAAAAAACCCAATACCACAAAAAAAAAAACACACCAAAAAAAAAAAACCAAACTAACAAAAAAACAACCCCCCCAAAAAAAACCACCTGGAGGACAGCGAAGCCCTGGAACTGGCTATCCAGAGATGTTATGGAACCACTGTCCTTGGAGGTTTCTAAAACCCAGAAAAAGGCCCTGAGCAACTTAGTCTGCACTGAGAGCTGAATAGAGACCCCTTCCAACCTAATGGTTCTCTTTGGAAATTTTTATGCAAATGTTTCTCTTTAAATTTTCATGTTGCCGTTGAAAAGGAAGCAGCAGTTAGCATAAAGCAACCATACTGATGGTCACAACCTCAACAGCAGCAAATACAGAAATGAGGAATTTCCTTTTTCTGGAAATATGGTGATTAATCATCACACATTTATGATTAAAAGAAAATAAGGCTTGTTGCTTAAAACCCAAGTCTTAGAGGCTTTATTTATATGACAGTATTTATTAGGTTTTAAGATGGAATCTTGCCATGGGCACAAGTTCATGCACATGCATGCAGTATTATTATCTCTTTTATGGCATAGGTGCTATTGCTATGTGTTATTTTAATGAAAATATAAAAGTCATTACATATTTATGTATGGATATTTTGGGATAAAGCTGTTCATGGGATTGGTGTTTGGTCTGGCTAACAGAGAATAAAGAATTCTCCTGGCAAGCTGATTTAAAATTTACGCATGATAATTCATAATTTACACAGCCTTAAAAGTATATTTTATATCAAATAGTGCAAAAAATAATAACCTATAAGAAATCTCCCTCCTTTTTTTAATAACAAATATAAGCAGCTAATGCTTGTATATTTTTCTATCAGTATTTCAAGTGTCCAGATGATAGCAATGTACTACGCAGAATCTCTAAACACTGTGCTAAACTATAATTTGGTCTTTGGAGAGACCAAATATACCAAATAATTAGAAGTCACTAAAATCTGTAAGATCCAGAAGCCACTCCTGGCACAGTAATTCTTTTTATCCTATCTGACTCAGCTGCCTGCTGGGCAGTCCCGAACACAAATGCATCCTTCTTGAGCCCAAAGGGAGAAGACCAACTTGGAAACATTCAACTTCAATGGAAGATGGGAAGGTATTGTACCATATTTGAAAGACCGCAACTAGAAATAAACTAGATATAAAGAGAAACAAAGCTAGGAAGATTCTGGTATATTCAGAATTCCTGACTTTAACAAAAATATTAGTACTGACACATTTGGTAAAGTTTTCCTCATCTGAACAATTGAAATCGTTTAATTGAGTCACAGAAGTGCTGTTGATTGACAGAGCTGACTCTCTGAAAGACATAAATTCATAYTGTAAAATCCAGGTCACCTTCTCTTCTCAGTAATTATGGAATGCACTAGATGTTCCCACCAGAACAGCCAGACTGTACCAGCATCACAAAAATATTATTTGTTAAAAGCAGAAATTATGCCAATATATTCTGACTTTGCCAGATGAAGATTGAGTTTCTGGATATGAACCAGATGTGGTAAATAAAAAACCCCTTGATTTCTGTGCCCCCAAGAAGATGAGGCTCCATCACAAACACATTATTTTGCTGTTCTTTAGGCCAATTTTTGTAGAATAAAACAGCTACTTCTTCTCCCCTTTTTTCCCCTAAAATATTACGTTTACTTATGATAATATGGTATATTTAAGTTCTAGCTGARGAATATGTGTTCTAGCATTCCATGGGGCTTCAACAAAACTTGCACTGAAAACTTTTTAGTGTAAATCTAAAGACAAGCCCTTACAATACACTGACAGTGGTCTAAGACAAATGATGAGGACTGTAGCMCAGCAGGTAGAAGACTATCTGGTCATATTTCTACTAAAACCTGTTCTGTCTTGAGACATATTCATAATTGCACTTGAAATACTAGCTAGCAGTTTTAATGATTTCAGCAAAAGACTCATGCAATTTAGTCTGTTCCTTACAATTACAATTCCTGAGTTGTGCAACAAGGTTTASTGATTTTTGCGTGTTCATTTTAATGTGGAGATTTTTTTAGCCTTTAAATTCCAGTAAATGAAAACCAAACCCCAGGAATCCTAAAAGCTTGGGGCTTTAGGGAAGAAATTAAAGAATTCAAACTCAAGAATTTCTGAGGGGGAAAAAAATAGTTTTCTAAAGCCTGACCCAATTTTAAATGCTTTGCTTTTATACTACTGCTTTGCTTCATTTCAGATTTAGTATTCCCATAGTAATCATTATGTAACTTCTACTTTAACAGCTGCAGATTTTTTAGAGAGGCTTAGGATACACAGGCTCTATATACATTTTACACCAGTATTATAAGTTCTGGGGAGGAAAATAAAAAAGCAGTAAAAAGCCAAACTCACACTATCCCACTGTCAACATTCGCACTCCTAGAAACATTARGGCAGTTTCAAACAGCCATCAAATCCTACCCCAAATGAGCAGATTTAGTAGCCATTACCACTATAACATGTTCCCAGTAATTAACTAAGCAAGGCCATACATTCAGTATTACAAAAACCAGGCTTGCTGCACCTTGTCTTCTAATCACATGCAGTAAATTCACAAACTTTCAAGCAATTTACCTAATGTAGCATACAAAAAAAAAGGCAGAAATAGAAAGAGAAATACACTATTCTTCCAAAACCATTAATCATTCCAGTTTTTACATTAAACCTCTGCTAAACTTAATCTTAGCTAGTGTGTCACTTCATTGCTTCCTCAGACAGAGACTAGGTAGCCCTTTATAGCATCCAAAGGATTTCAAGAACTRGAAAATATTATCAACAGGAGAGAATATTTACGGGCTGAGGTGGTTGATCTATTGCATTACCTTTACCCAAAGGCATGAAAGGCACCACCTAGAAAGCAAAAGATAAGGATTCACATTCCTTATTACTGCTTTTTTTTATTTTTAACTATGAGCATTAATCTTCTTCCTTGGTAGGAAGAGCAAGAACAAAGAGGAGCTGCACAGGAGTAAACAAGCAAGCCAACAGGAATAAACAAGCAAATCAACACTTTTCTATAAAGAAACCATTTAGTGGGTGAAAGGTGATGGCAAAAATTACACTGACTTTTTTTTCCTGCTTCTATGTAGAAGGGAGATTTAAACAAGATTTTTAAAAGTCCCTTCTATCTACATGTTTATGATTCTGTTCTTAGTAGAGCTTCAGACAGTTACAATGACCAAAGTCTCCACACTGAGTAAGGAAGATGTCATGAGACCTAAGAAATAGAATGTTTCTATTGTTCTGATGAGATAGCAATATTCTAAAAAATATTTCTGCCACTCCCCCTAAAAGGCAGATAAAATTTATTTATAGCAGGACATRATTCTCTTAAAAGTTTATTTATCTTGAAGAATTTCAGGTGAGACCTGGAGTATGTTGAGATTTCCCACTTTTACATTCTGCTGCTGACAGAAGAAAAAGAAGCTTCATGCTTGGTGTGACAATTTTTGCCTTATAAGATACACCATTAGTTTTGGGCATGTTTCAGCTCCAGCAGGCTAAAACAGAGAGCCAGATATTCCCAGTGGTTACAAGTCCTAAGTTTTGTATTTTCTRTTGGAAACTGTGGCAGTTGTACTCTTTCAGCAAGACAGAACTCTTGCTCACTGAAACACACTGCAAGACAGTCATTGAACCAAGAGTTAGTTATGTTCCAGACTGAGATTTCAAGCATTTATAAAACTAGATATTACTATACACACACACATGTRTATATACACACTGCTGTATAGATGCTATATAGATGGTAGCATCAGATACAYAGATTTTAATTTTTAAAAATATATGTATATTTGAGGCTTTTCTAAGTAAAAAGAACCTCCTTTCTGGAAAARCTGCATGCTCAAATACAAAGCATTGCAATCTCTGCTTCATTGCCTTGAAGGCAGCCCAAATACATCAGTCAGCTTAGGATGGAAGAATCTCAACTGCGACTCGTTGGCTGGGGAACTTCTGCCCACTCCACATCAATTAGGAAATGATTCAGTTATGGTAAAGAGAGGTATGCCTTGCAAAATAGCTGCTGAAAAAAAATCTGTATGTCAATTCATACCCTATCCAATCTCCCTGGTTCACAGCTTCAGTCAGTGTGTAATCTGTAAGCACTTTGATCCAAAAAKAATTTTTATGTAATAAATGGATATATTAGGTTCTTGTTTTTAATTAAATTTCTGTATTTKCAATATAACAGCATCTAGTCAGATGAGCCAGAATGGCACAGAGATGTGAAARAGGTGGCATCAGATGATTATGGGATGCTCACTCTGTAGGATTTCTTAAATATAACCACTCGACTAAGTAACGGATTCAGCATTTTTCATATTCAGTCTTTTATTCATAGAGCAGCCATAGCTCAGACAGACACTACCATTTTCTTAGCTGGGCTTTTCCAAAATATTGTCTTAGTAATTTAGAAAAGGAAGATTTCTGATGTGCTCTGTTCCCTTACCACTCTAACAACAGTATCCTAAGCAAAGCCACCTGACAAATATTCCTAACTGAAGAGCTCTACAAATATATGAAGTATGTGTTCATTCCTCTTTGGGGAGCAATTAAAATGGGCAAAGAACTACTTTGTGTGTTCTGTAGGGTCCTAAGTCAACTGTGGTATTAAAGCACACCTAGTTTTAACTAATACATAAACACCATGGAATTTACAAAACTAAGATTTATTGAAAACAGCTCCCAGTTTAGCTGCTGAAGAGGAGAAAGGACACAGGACTGACTTTGTTACCCATCCTTGGGAAGGTCAGGCTTTTACTGTTCCTCTTTAAAGCAAGTGAAGCTCCCTCTTTGCATGTAATATCTTCTCTTTGAGAGAGAGGGACACAAAATATATTAGTTTGCTTTAAAACTGTGCTTACAGCAGTGTGTGGTAGTAACACTGCAAGAGAAAGCAAGTGGAAAGCTAGTGGAGGGCACTTAAGAGTATTAGAGGAGATCTAGTATTTATTATTTTTTGTTGGCCTGAAAGTTTAAGCCTGCTCATTTCTGACTCATAAGCAAGAAGACTTATTTAAAGTAAGTCATAATTTCTCTTCTCAGAAGTTACAGTAAAWATATTTCTTTCTAAATATAATTTGATATGAAACAATTGAGATACTTTAGTTTCCACAAAGGAATTTCTCTCAATCACAAACAAATCTTTGACCTTCAAGCAAACAGGCACAATGATCCCAGTAACAATCTAAATTTATACTATGACTAGCTCACAATGGCCACATAAATCACACATCAAGGGTGGGAAGATGAAAAAAATGGATAGGCCACTGCCGCCCAATTGCTGGTTGGTGGCTCTTCTATGGATATTGGCCCTTTCATCATGGCATCTTCACTGGCCTGGGAGGGGATGCAGATGTAAAATACTGAAACAAACCTGRAATTAATTTCTCAGGCACTGGGGCATGTCACGGATGCATTTTATGAAAAATCCTTTCCTTAGGATTTTTCTCCTGAGAAGCTGAGAGGCCTCAGGAACAAAATGTAAACARTGGTTATCTGCTGCTGTGGAATGCAACAGGTGGATCTGTGATTGGTCTCATGTGGTTGTTTCTAATTAATGGCCAATCACAGTGAGCTGGCTCGGACTCTGTCCRAGACGTAAGCTTTGTCATCATTCTTTTTCTATTCTTAGCTAGCCTTCTGATGAAATCCTTTCTTCTATTCTTTTAGTACAATTTTAATATAATATATATAATAAAATAATAAATCAAGCCTTCTGAAACATGGAGTCAGATCCTTGTYTCTTCCATCATCCTAAGACCCCTGCAAACACGGTCACAGGGGCTCGCTGACTCCTGTCAGCAATTAAGGTATGGCAATCACTGGGACAAACACAGGACAACTCCTCAGTACTTACTTTGATACCCCACTATGATACTGTCAAAAAAGATGAGGCAGTAGAGGTATGTGTTTTCCAGATCATTCATAACTTTACCTAAAAACCTTCTGTATTCTGTGTAAACCTGTACTCACACRCATGTGTTGGCAGCCAGTGCTACAGGGAGAGAAAAAGAAGTRCATGCACACCCACCTTCAAAGTTCAGCATTTGTGTGTGTGTGTATTTTCTGTACTGGTTTTTCATGCTGTGATCAGRGGAAGGAAACACGCTTCCCTGTTCCTGAATGGGTAAAGGAACTCATGTGAGGAAGCATTTAAGGGCAGCCATCTCCRCAAGAGGAGGCAAGTCAGGAGCAGAGGGTGACCACAACAGAGGCAGGGGCAGTGCCCTCACTGACCAGGGATGCAGGCACACATCCTCAAACAGGAAAAGCAGAGCAGGTCTGGTCAGAGGAGCCAGGGTCAGCCACAGTCCATGATGACCAAAGTCATGCCACAGTGACAAGGCAGGAGGAGGCTGGGCCAGGAGGGCAAGCCAGTGGGTCAGGTCCAGCAAGGGATGTGGCTGGGCACAGAACAAGCTGCAGCATAGCTCAAGAGACAAAATGTGAAGGCTCAGCTTAAATGTTCCTCTTAGAAAGGAGATGGAATGCCTGCAACAAGGCTTCATCATACCTTTGACATGGCTGTTTCCACAGTCACCTGATCCAAGGCTACCGTGCCACAACAGAACCAGCTTTGGGCATGGGAAACCCATCCCTATACCAGAGGTGTGTGCAGAGGGGCACTGTGCTTTGGTACCAGGAAATATCAAAACACAGGGCAAAAAGTGTGAATTATTCTATTAAACATATGTGGCAACTATCAGAAAAGAAAATATTACTCAAAAATCAGGTGTCTGAATTCAAGAAAAAGTACAGTCTAGTGCTCAGACATAACCTAGGATATATAAGACATAACTGAAATATATATGGACTTGGAAAGTTCACTTGTGAGAAAGCTGCATCAGATTCTTAATTAATCTTGAGTTTTTCTGACCTATGAGACAAAATAACAGTGATGTACTTCAGGAAAAGAGAAACTTCATCCTACAGAATAAAGATTTGGCAACTTGCTCACTACACTTGTTTCATAGCTGTCCATGAGACTACTCACAAGCCTACATTGTTCTTTTTTGTTCTGTTCATTTTTTAATTAAATGAAGTCTATTGTATTTAGGAATATCCTGGAAAATGTTTGTGATCAAGTCATTGATGGGTTTGTGGGAGCAAACAATGGCCTTTTTAATCCAATATTGTTTATGAAACTAACACCAATTAGGTCCATCAACAGTAACAAATAAACAAGACCTTCCTTTAAAAGAAATGACACCAGCTATTGCAGGAAATACTGAACATGAACATCCATGTGATTTTCACATCCACAAACCAGTCTTGGTTATCACATGACTGTGATTCCTGCACTGGCAGACTCATTTTGGGTGGCACAATCCAAAAAGTCAGTGCACACAGGGGGGCTGCAGCAGCAGGATCCTCCTCCCATTTGTCCTTTGTAAGGACTCTGGCTCTCTTAGAGACACCAGCCTGGCTTAGCCAACGTGATGGCTCATTCCCCCTAGCCACCTGAGCATCCTACACGCCCAGTGACACTCTGTGAGTCAGCTGGCAGTCTGTGAGGCCAGGGCAGCAATTCCACCTCCTCCCTGAAACCTCCCTGTGCTGTCGCTGACACCTCATCTCCCTACGCGAGGGCAGCGTGGGTGTTCCAAGCTATTTAAATGTTTTAGGACTCCCATGTGTTAGACTTCCTTTCTCTCCTCTCTGAACCTGGAATACAACCAAACTTTCTTTCCATCAAACACTTGAAGAGGCTAATGCACAGTTAAATAACCCTGASTCAGAGCATTTAAGGAGCAATAAAAAGGACTGACACACAGGGATTTAGTCTTTTTTACATAAATTATTTCATTATGACAAATGAGCAAACAAACCACCAGTGTTCCAAACAGCATATGTTTAGGCTGGTTTAGCAAAATGAGCAGCTAAGAAAACATTACTAATATCTGGGAAATACTTGCTTATCTTGAAGCCTTCTTATTTTAAGACTGAATTATTTATATAGGCATACATATGAGCAAAAGATTTATAGCATGTTACTCGTTGTTAGGCAGCGGCATTTCTATAAGAAACATTAAATAATCTCAGGTATATAACATCTATACAAATAATCCCTGTCAAAGATCTGTCTAAATTTGAGACATGCAGGTGGGAAGAAAAAAAGGATGTATACAACAAAGGCAGAAAGATCCAGGATATACAAAGACATCTTAGTTTATGTAGAAACTGGGCTCATAAGTTTGGAAGACATTTCATCACTGGTGCCACTGCAGGTAAACAGTGATACAATCTAAATCAGAAAATGAATTACATCCAGCTGCCTAATAACAATGACAGCCTAACAGTCTTTTTAAGATCATTTAATAATATTTGAAAATGGCTACATTATGGTAACACGTGTTGGSTATTTTCAACATTACAATCCATAAGACTCATTAAGTAACAACAAACTTTATGTAAGTAACATTAGGTTCAGTAAACTGAAGTTTCTTCTAAAACTTGTGATCAGTCACAAGGTTCTATGACTCTTGAAATCATCATTTCACTTAAAGGGGAATTGTTTCATCCCACCCCAGATATTTACATATTCAAAATCAGCACATATCTGCTTACCATACCTACTTAACAAAAAGCTGCCAAGCCTCACTTCATTTTTTCCTTGTGCAACCCACAGTAATTCCTGATGTTGTTTTACATGCCTGCAAAGCAAGCAATACCATACTGCTGCTGACAGGAAACACCTATGTGTCCACTCTGCTTTCTTTTCTGTGCTATTTCACTATGACAAAAATAAATATAAATAAATACATACAATGACTCCTATGTGGTTTTGCTTGCTATGCATGATAAAATATGAGCTTTGTATCCAGAAAATAATATTAATAATGCAAAGTTTAAATAAGATCACTCATTGTCTCTGGCTTCAACAGTACTCCAAGATGGAGCTCATGCCTTTGTCTTTCATGTTGTGCTGCCACATTAATGCTCTGCTCTGAGCACTAACCTCCATGCCCTCAGTATTTCTCAACATGCAATTCCAAACAAGCGGTGGTAGATTAAAGACAAGACAGAAAGAATGTATTCATACCCATGAATTACATTTTCAAGTAACTACATCTACCACTAAGAAGTTGTTTTTCTATGTTTGGGTGGGTGGCTGTCTGCATATGTGTTCTCCACAAGGAGGGTGGTGAAAGAGGAGCAGATTTCCTGAAGAGGTTGTGGGATGTCCAACCCTGAATGCAGCTAGGCAAGGTCCTTATTTAACCTGAAGTTGGTATTGTCCTCAGCATGTTGGTCATCCACCCCAGATGACCAGAGGTCGCTTCAAATGTCCTTTCTAAATATATCATTCTGTGATTCCATAACATTGTGACTTTGGCTGATTTCAAGCCCTGACTCACAAACAATACACAGGCATTAAAATGGAGGCCTTCATGCATGCAAGGACCCAGAGCCCTGCAGAGCCCCAGGCAAACCCCACTGTTGCCAGAGTCATCAGCAATGCCACAATTGATTAAACTGCAGAGATCCTGGTGCCCAAGCTGAAGAAGTCAGTGCTGGAAACCTTCCCAGCATCAACTCTAATGCAGCTAAGGCTCAYGAAATAAATGGCAATCAGCAATGCCAACACGACCACAGCTAATAGAATCTTGGCACAACACATTAGCCATGTCAAAAGGATTTGAGTAGGGATAGGCAAACCCCACAGTTACTCACTCCACAGTGGAGACAAAAAATCTGAGAGACAATATGAAGGGCTCAGACCCATGAATGTTAAAAGACAACTTTTCACATTCAGAGCAAGTTATGAAGCTCATAAATTTTATGTATCCACAAGAAAAACACATATTGTCTGYATAGGGACAGTTGTCATATGTCTTCAATGTCTTCTCATAAATAACATTGTGATTAACAGGAAAACCAACTTCATTGAGAGAAACACAAGTGAATATTGCCAAAGGTACAAATTCAGTAAGATGTTGCATCGTTCAGTCTCATGATACAAGAATCAGATTGTTTAGAATCTTATGACCTAGGAGTATTCTCTGCAGGCTGGAAAAGGACAATGCCTGTTTTTCTTGACSCTAGAAATTCTGCAAGACATTCTTAAGTCAGCCACTGTAATGGAAGAAGCTGTGGAAATCAGAGACTTTGCGCAGTAGTTACATCTCTAAGATGGACTCTGGCAGCAGRAGTTATTCCCCCACTTCAGTGTCAAGAGGACACAGTGCCCACGAGAGTGCTGGAGGTCAGAGGCCAAGAACAAGTGACAGGCCCAAGGTGGAAAGGGAGATACAGCACCTGTAAGAGGCAGCTGTACATTTAGAATYCTGACTCTCTGCAGCTGTAGGTGCTGTCAGAAGGTGCAGTGGTAGCACCTGCGATGCTTAGGGTAACCAGAATTTAGCAGGGTTTGTGGCTGAGAACAACTGTTTGCTGAATCCATTCATATCAGATTCTTTTGCTCAGAGATTTTTAGCTCAGGATACCCTCATAAGATCTGCAGATGAAATCCTGCACTATGATGCTCAGCACTCCTGCCATCTGCAGCCCCTGGGGCCATGGCAGAACCTGGTTAAAACAATGGAATTAGCCTGGAACACAAACAGGGCCAAGATGGTTTAATAGCCACCCATCCCCTTTACAAGGAAGGGCTCTGCAGATGTGGGCTTTGCTTTGCTCCCTCTGTTTGTGGGATCTGAACCCACTGACAGCTCTACAGTTAGGAACTGGAACTCTCTGGAGCAGCAGAGATACTCCATGTGTGGGTGGATGACAAGAAGAATGCTTTGAGGAGTTTGTTCTCTGGAGGCAGATTGCAGCAATTTAAAAGAAATTWWAAAAAAAAGCAAAACAAAAAGAGGCAGACTGAGATCCTCATTCATGGAGGAGCTAGAGAGATCTGGCACTAGGAGGTGACAAGCAAAGTAATTAGAAAATAATTATTTTAAGGGAGAAAGGGATGTAAAAGAGTAGAAGTGAGTCAAGATAATTTCAACAGAATGAATCATAAAAAAGTAATATATAGTTCCTGTTGTACTGGGTAACTGAGAGGGACGGGCATGCTCCTAACAAGACATTAGCAAGATCTTAACTAGATCTTTGCTTCTGCAGCCATTAAACAGGGGAAAAGCACAGCAACTAACACTTTTCTATTTTCTATTMAGAAATCTTTTTGAAAACTTGCTTTCACGGTCACTTTATAAAACCTGTAATAGGCCATGTCAAACAAAAACCCCAGTGTCATACAAATTCATTCAGTGGTAAACAACCACACAACAAAAATACAAATGCAATTGTCTGTTGACCCATGTTCAAATTTCCATGCCAGGAAATGCAAGGCACTGTATATGTGTATCTGCTGCAGTGCCCACTCTCTGCTAAAATCCATTTATCTAGATATTCACACAGACATAAGACTGAAGAAACAAGATCTCCATACAAGCCATCTTTTCCAAAAACAAAAGGACAAGCCACTGACAGGAAAGTGTATGGAATCTTATTAGTCTGACACTTTGTGTTTCCATATGACATTTCAAATGCTAGAACAACACAAGCATGCTGTTTTACACTATAAATTCACAGTGAGGTTCAGGCTAGACTTAATGATTATATCTTTGCTCATGATACAAGTGCAAGAAAAAATTATACCAGTCCTCTCAAGCAGATTTTGTGAAATGAAATTCTCTTTTCMGGACCCCAAGCTTGCTCACTTCTAACAGAATATTTTGTTCAAGTTCTTTGATCTACTAATTACTATTATAGTAATACCACACAGCAAATCCAAATRTTATTTAATCCACATTAAAATGAAAATAGGCCTCATTTGTTTCACTGCCTTTCCAAACACTGCAGAAAGAAGTTTCCTTATTTTGTATTAATTCTTGATGCCTCTATCCTTTATTACTGGAATAATTTCCCTTTATTCACACTTAAATATGACTCCTACTTCAAATTCCCCATGTTTGCTTTTTACTTTCTATGAAACTGTTCATTTTTATCTTTTCCAAACTTTCTAGATCTCTTTTGAAATGCTTTCTCTGACTGAAATGTATACAAGAAATTTAGAGGTAAGCTTGTCTTCTGTGTAGGAGCAAAGCTCAGTTTATCTATTTTCAGAAAAGGAACAATAGAAAGTAAAGTCTGATTTTGTATTAGGATGGCAACATCTACATGAATAAACCTGAAAGATAAGAAATTTATTTTTAAAGAGAATAGGCTACTACTTCTATARAATTTCAAAGTATTTAAGAAGTTGACACAAGAAATAAAGAATAGTCTAGCCTGAAAGTAAATGCCTAGTTATCTTGATGAAATGTCTCTCCAGGGAATTAGTAATTTCTTGGCAGTAAAGTAATGGGCTTGTTATTTTGGGTAGTTTTTTAAATCTGAAGGAAGATCTTGGGATTTGTGATTAAGGCTTAAACAATCTAGATTCTATGCTGGCACCACCATGTAGTCCAAATGTCACCCCAGGCAATCTGCCTGATGTCTTCAAACWTCAGTTTTCTTTCTCTAAAATGAGAATGTTCATTTTCTCCCACCAAAATATTCATCTAGTCTGCTTTAGCGTCCATATAATTGAGTCACGGAGGCAACTCATGCAACCAAAAGTTCATCATGCACTCGTTTACTCCTGGTCTGGGTTTTAAACTGTGAAGTCTGCTACTACATCTGTGTAAATAACAAGCATAACAAGACATGGAAAACATCTGAAGGATCTGAGAGCTGCAACCAGGCAACACTCCAGAAAGCTAGGAGTCAAGGGATAAGAGATCTTAACTTTTAAACAAACATTTTCCTTCTGTAAGAAAATGAAGTACTTTAAATTGAAAAATAATTTTGCTAGAATGTCTCTAAATAAGTGGCAAAACTCACCCCATCACAATGGGATGTTTTTCTTCGTCTCATATAACAATCCTTACATATGTTTTTCAGATTAACTTTTTATTTCTCATCCAGCAATGAATCCAAAACATGAAAAACAAATAGTATTCCAATACATTTGCCCAGTGCCAATGGTTTAAATGTTACAGGCATAACTATGAAGCTGACTCTCCATAAACACGCAGTGTTACTGTTCAAATGCCCTTTATGCTGTGCAATGGAAGCACCAGACTTTGCATAAAGAAAGCCAGGGTCAGGTTCAGCACTAGCTCTCTTTATCAGATAAAAGTGACAGCTCACAAAATTTTGAAACTGGCAGAATTTTGAAGAAAAATTCACTGTAAGAAAAAAATTGTGTATTATATAAAATCAAAAGTCCTTGAGTACATTCAGCTGGTCCATGAAAGCTAAAACTATTATGATAAAGCAATGCTGGATGTTATTATTCTGGCCAACAAAGTTCATTAAGGGCATTATTTCTGTCATTGTACAGACAGATAAAAAAAGCAAGAAGAAAAGGGAAAATGATGATTTTTCTACATGCCTTACTAGTTGTAGATTTAAAACTAACTCCAACACCAAGCAATACAAAATTATAAAGAACAGCTCTTTGGAAAATTACAAGGCAAAAAGGTGGCCAAGGACCAGAGACCACAATTACTTGACTGTTTTCATGAAGTTTCAACAGTATGTATTTTCTCCATGCCCAGTGGCATGAAACATTTCAGGAAGACTTAGGAATTGCATGGAGCTTTCACTCTGAGAATATAGATGAAATACCCAAATGTTCAAGGACAGGAAAAATGCTCAGAAAAACAAGGTAATTTGAGATGCTACAAAATATATTCAAAAAGCAGTGTTGATTCACCATCACCAACTAGTGAAGGAGTTTGAAATATGTAGTCGAAGGATACATATTTTTCTCATCTATGCTCCCTGAAGCATTTGTAAGAGCTTCCCTTCAAAGCAAACAAGGCATGGCACATCTTCCTAACAAACAGACCAGATGGAGCAACTTGTTTACTATGCAGTGAGTGCTTGCTTCAGATCTACAAGAGCAGAAAGAAGATAGCCTGAATGTGTAGGTCACAGGTGAAGCAAAAAGCAACATATGGCAATCCCAAAACCACAATGCAGCTGGAGGAGAGTCTTTCAAAAAACTTTGAAGAAATAATTCCCATCATTGCTCAGAAAGGAGTAGGTGGCAGGCAGTTTGCATTAGCCAAGACAACCCAATACAAAAAACACAAAGCCTGCTTGGCAACAGAGAGGGGTGCTTTTAGCAGACAGCAATTAAGGATTTGGCAAGCATCTGGAGGAAAGGAAAGGGTGCGAGTCAAAGATAACGCCAGTATCATTGGTCCAGATAACAGAGGAAGATAAAGACACAATGAGAAATACACAGCAGAAAAATAATGATAGCAGTACATCATCCACTAGGACCAACAGAAGAAACAAGCAGAAGAGCAGAGATCTGTGAAAACACACATTTGGAGCACAGAGTCATCTCAGCAACACTGAGAATCATAAAATATTGTGCAGAGGCAGTAACACACACCTGCAAAAGCAGATGATTAACTTTTTGGTTAAGGAGAAACAGAAAAAAAGGAAGTTAATGAATTAACTATAAAAGATTTTGGAAGAAAGCAGGAGAGGGACACTTGGAAGTAAAGGTACAATACAGGTGAGAAACTGTGACTTGAGACATGGACAAGGATGTTTCAGGCTTAGGGTCTAACAGGTGGAAGAGAAACACTTGTCAATTTAACAGAGTACCTCTACTTTCTTAAATGAAGCAGGAGTAAATCTACTAAGTGTGAACAGCTTGCCTTGTCCTAGTYAATTATTTAACCTTTACTTCTTGCTAAGGGTGAAGTACTAAAAGCATTACAGGTGCTTCATAATAGCCACTGGTTAATAGAAGAAAGGGACGTGACTAAATACTCCTTTAGAATTTAGTCTAATTTTATCTGTGTGTTTAATTCACCCTCTGCATTTCCTTTTGGTAAATAAAAGAATTTTGTTTCACCTGCTACAGCTCACAGCAACACTAAAGGCTAATCCAACAGTTCAGCATGGAACATCTTTCTTTCCTTCATGCTATTAAGAAGAAATCTTGGAGCTTGCTTTGTCTTCCCATGATTGACATTACAGACATGTAACTGGCAGACAAAATCAAACAGCTTAAGATGAAAATGTTCACACTGGTAGGTCATGGGGAGCACAGAAACTTACCAGTTGCTACTAAGTTCACTCTGGAACAAAAGCTCAAATGAATTGCACTGTGTCGAGTCAAACAAAAGAAAGTACAAAACTAACAAAACCCCCTTTTGCCTCAGTGAGCCCCAAGACCAAGTCAGGATCCTCTGTGCCAAAGAAAACATGCAGTGCTGCACACTCTCACGACTCCACTGCAAATCTTGCTTTGTTCAATGCCTCAACTTCTCAGGTCAAGAGATTTTGATAAAAAGCTACATGATAAATGTTCGTGTGAAGAAAAACATTTAGTCATAGAAGCGCAAAGAAAAAAAYGTAGTTATTTGAGTATGTATGAACTAAAACCTAGAAACTAATAAAAAAACCCCCATGTTACTTTCAACAGATTTTTTTCTGCTGATCTCACTGCATGCAAGAATAAGTCTTATKGTATTTGAATGCTTGAAGACAGTGTTACTGGGAATTTCTGAAGTAACCACCATGACCTCTCCTGTTATTGACCTACTGAAAATGTATATCAGAGAGAGAAAACAACAGAAGGCAGCAAGAGAGACTGAAGACCAAATAAAGATTAAGAGCACTGTCTATTTGTTCATTAAAAATTCCATGTGTTCATCTGCATCAGATCAGCTAAAGCTGCATTTAAAAAAAGCCTTTCATAAGGATTT
Organism: Cardinalis cardinalis; assembly: GCA_014549065.1. Taxonomy (NCBI): domain Eukaryota; kingdom Metazoa; phylum Chordata; class Aves; order Passeriformes; family Cardinalidae; genus Cardinalis; species Cardinalis cardinalis. The sequence continues at coordinate 572,436 of JACDOX010000278.1, read as the reverse complement.
GTTATTTTCTTAGGTATAAATTGCTAAAGGTCTAATACATGTGGAGTATAAAGTGACTAACAAGAATTTAAATGTTAAAACATTATCTACTTCATACAACAATTGTTTAGATGAACGAGATCAATATTCCTGAGTGCATTCAAAGAAGGAATGTCAGAATGACTCAATGTTAATAAGTTATCACTTGAAAGAAGAGCACAGGTGTATTTAACAAAGCAGCTGGGAGCACTCTGAATTCACCTTATTCATAAACAACTATTTTTCTTACTTTAAATTTACTCTTCACATTTTGGAMACAACTGTCTTTCAATCCTTACCTCATGTTCCTAATGCCTAAACTTAAAACAACATTTGCTTTTAAATTGGGAAACCGGTGCCTGGTAACAACTGCTGAAGTGAAATAAAGTGTTTAGCTCCATTGAGGTCCTATCTTCTTTGCCCACTGACCAAATTCAAAACTGATTAACAAGCAATTAGCTATGTTAAAACTAGCCATGGCCGGTACTGCAGGTTATTGTTGAAATAATGCTGCTTAGATTTCAAGGAACTTTATGTTAGAGAGCCTCTAAACCCAGTCACATAGAAATGTTAAAAAGTTAGACATCAGTTAGAAACACATGGACAAAAAAGGTCTGTTTGAACAACTTTCTCYCTTAAGATTAAAACTGTAACATTTTACAAAAACAAAAAAAAACYCCAGTATTCTTAATGAAACATCATGAATCTCTACTTCAGTCAAAGGAAGTTACTCATGTCCTACAACATCAAAAGAAGAATATGGAAGAAAAAATGCAGCACAAAATGAATGCAATATTATGTTAATATACTTAACAAGCCCACTAAAGTTCTCCTTGCTCATCTGAAAAAAACCCTGAAAATTCRCTAAAGACTCATTTTCCTTGGCTTTCAAAATATCAAATACCAAATTGAACCTATTCAGTATTCCTAAATTTATCACTGCAAGTAAGCCCCATATGGACTGMAGTGGTGCAGCGAAAGAAGAGATGTAAACAACAGGAAATCTTCAGAGACTGAACTGCTTTGTATGCTTTTCATCTGTCATTTGACCTACATTTTACATATTTTATTCTCTGATCACCTGTGTATGTCCTGCACTTCTTATATTGTGGGTGTTGAACTTCTGAGTGAATAGAGACATTCAGAAATAGGGGTTGAGTTGGAGTTTGTCCCCTGAAGATCCAAAAGCTAAAGCTATCAGGTCAAACTTATCACTGAAACTGAACTTAGTGAACTCCAGGGTGTATTTTACCTCAGTTTCAGTATTGCCCTAGGGAAAGTCCTTCAAGCAATAATAAAGAACTCCCACCATGAAACCACACTATTATCCTCTTTTATTCATCCACAGAATGCTCYTTATGTTATTGTGCTTTGACTATTAACTTTTGGAAATTAGCAGAGGTAGAAAAACACAGCATCTCTAACAGAAAATTCATAAGTAGCAGAGTTCATAGGAAAACGTTGTATAATCTCAGAAGGCTTCAAGAGATTTAGCAGGAAAAAAAAGGTATGAGGCAGCATAGCTATTTCATACTGATACTCTAAACTAGTCTTTTATTATACATAACAACAAAGAAGGACAACACAAAGAGCTGTTAAATTGTTGGTATGCAAACATCTAAAGCTTGATTTTTTCTTCCAGTTTGAATGAGCAATCAAATTAGTCTCTTGGTCTGAACAGACAGGCAAACATGTCCACCAGCACTGCTTTACTCAAAAAATAGCACCTTAAAGCTAATTTATATGATAGCTATCAATGAGTRCATATGATTGCTGCCATAGGTGTGCTAGCATGCTTCTGATTAGATGGGTATCTTCTCAAGCACAATTTAATAGAATTTCTATAGAAAGGGTTCTGTAAAAATTATCTTACTCTTCAAAACTCTGAGCCCTGTTTCAGATTCATACAATCTATATTTGCAGACTTTTCTATCTCATCCCATGAAAAAAAGGAAATTCTGTATTTACTAAAAGGCGAAAAAAAAAAAAACAACACAGGAAAAAAACCCCAAAACCAAGAAAACCCCCAAAATATCAAAAAAATCAACATCAATTCATGCTCTGTGCTCTATTATTTGTGTTTTTTGCAGGCAAAATGTTCCCTGGAAGGGCCCAAGTTACTGTAAGATCTAGTTTTCCACCAGCCATCATCTCAAATTGTCAGAAGACCAAAGGCTGAAACTGCCTCTGGACTCTTCCCCAGTTGATTGAAAGGTTTATCAGTGGTATCACTGGAATGGAGATTTCATCAYAAATCCTATGTGACTTCAGGGCGTGTAGATTAATAAAGGCACATCATATACTGCAAAATTACAAAGCCTTTACAAGGAACAGCCAAATTCTCTTCGAGAACTCTGGACAGATGGCAAGATTTGACTATCACTAAATCAGCTTAGTCAAATACTGGAGAACATTATTAGTTCTCCAGCCCAATATTTGCTGTGCATTCCCAATGAAACTGTTGAATGAAAAAGGCAATGTGTCAAGCTTATAGTAAGTAGAAATCAGAAACCCATTTTTCTCCAAGATAAATCTCCTCCTGATATGCTAGAAACTTATACAAATTACAGAAAGGCAAAGCTCCTCTTGAAAAAGCAGCTCATTACAAAACACTAAAGGTCAAAACCTAAACTCTATTTTTTTGTGTGTTTGCTATTTAATTAAGTGTCTGTTAAGCTGCTTCTTTGCAACTATGGAGTATTTCAGGAAAATCTGGAGGTCRAACTGATTGCCAGAGAACCCCCACATCAATGAACAAGGATAATAGACTTTCAGGTATCTAAAATAACAGGTCTCTCAAAGGCTAGAGTGCAGCTTCTCTGCAAGATAATTCCATCAGCAAGGGATGAGTGCTTCACTTATCAGAACTGCCACATAATGCTCAAGCACAAATTAATGCTTGCGAGAAAAGATGCATGATTCTGCTTTGGCTTCTAGAAAGCAATTTAGAGCTCTTGTTAATTTTCCTCTTAAAAGCACAAGGAATCAAAAGCTTTCATAGAATTACCAGATTTGTAACCAAGCATTCACAGAGAATTTTATTTTTTCAGGACATAATGAAAACTTTTTTTGATGGAAGTCAGTAAAATATGAATATGCATTCATATTTTACTAAAAGAAAATATTCTCAAACATTTTTGCCTGTCCTCTGTGCAGTGACGTTTCTTCTCCCTTGTCACTATAAGGTTAATGCTCAGGAAGGAGAACAAAGTGACTATTACTGTCCATGACAAGGATTGTTTGCTGCAGCAATTACACTTCAGTCAGAATGTTACTTTTGTTTACACTCAACAAGGATAAAAATATGAACCCTAGATATTACCATATGCTAAATACACATTTTACACTGCTTGAATTGTGAGCAGGCAACACACTTTAATACAGGTGTGGCATGGCTTTTAATGCAAAATTATGACACCTCTTTTGAAATCCTAACATTCTGTGCTATTAAATACCTGTTCTCATTTTCATCTGCATGAGACAGGTGGTTAATTTTATTTGCATCAATACACTGAACTAACAGGTATATTCTCATTTGTATGACAGTGAACGTTGTATTCTCATAAACTGTACATTTATTCCCCTGAATTATTATCTAAAATACAGTCAATGCTTCAAGGTGCCAATGAAAAGGATAAAAAAAATTAGCTCCATAGATAAGTACTGTGATTTTCAATATACATTAAGATTTTTAATAGTGATACCAAGAGCTCATGAATAGAATTTGCATAGACAGCGCACAGTCTCCACAAAACACTTCTACAATTGATTCCTTCTGTGATTTGACTTGGACTGAATGGTGTTGAGTAATTTATTCACCATTGTTTGGGACAGGCTATTTAATTCCCTTCTGACCCTTAAACAGCGTGAGAGGTTGCGTGTGTCTCTGTGTTAGCGCACGTCCTGCTTAACTGCATTAATCATGCACAACAGGCCTGTGCTCACTTAGGTGGGTCTTTTCAAATAGATGGCAATTAAACCCTCCTACATATGAATCACTTCACATTCACAGAATACTTTCTATGTGAGCACTAAATATTTACAAATGAGGCTGGCATATTTTATATAATTTCACCACCTCGGCTGAGATGACTAAGGAGCACTATCATTATGTACATAACAGAGTTATAGGCAGGTGCAGATTAAACAAGGTCACCTTATTCCTTACTCCCATCCTCCTATTATGGCTATGGCACCTGGACTCTGAACTTGACACACCATTCATATTGCTGGCTTGAAATAAAAGGTGTCCCAATTCTGGATGGTTTATGTGTTTTGTAAAAAAAAAATTATGATTTTTATTTGTTAAGATTTTAAGAAGTTTCCCACATATCCTAGTATGTTCATTTAGGCCACACTCTCTTCCACAGGAAATCAAAAAAAAGGAGATGAGTTGTCTCTGCTGAATTCCTAGTTCTGAAAAACATAAACATCATCAACTTCAAGTCTAAWGCTGCAACCCCAAAGGAATTTTGGAGGAGAAAAAAGTTACTGACTCCTTCACAGCCTCCTTCAAAATGACAAAGATAAAGAGAAGAGTCAATATGATAATGGTCACACTGCTGCTTATTAGAGACATTCTAAAGTGAAGCCTCTGTCTCATGGGAAGCTCCAATCTGCTTTTCAACTATCAACAAATACACTTTTAGAAGATCAAAATTAAAAAACTCTTTTCCCATGGAAGATGAAATACAGCATATTGAACTGACTCTTACTAGACATTTCCATTTGAAGCAATAACACTTTTACTTTCCCAAAATGAAGGACTTCATGTTTTGTTAAAAACATTTTAACAGTGGTATATTATCTGTATKTTTAATATTAGGGCCTTTGATTACCTTCCTTTTAAAAAACACAAAGCAAAATTGTAAACATATTTRCTATGCAAAGCATTCAACACACTAGATTATAATTTGTAAATAAGGCGCTAGATTTGTGAACTGAGATTTTGCAAATGCAGACTGCATTTGTATAAACCAAACCACTCAAAGCAAGAAAACATGCCTACTTCCAATTTCTGTACTTCTCTCTATTACGAATTACTGCTTACACTGTATCCTGCAGAAAGAACATTTCTAGTTTTATTATTACTGTTAATAATACTTGAAAACACCTAGATAGCCGTAGCATTTTACCATCTGTAGTTGAATTAGCTGGTCTTTCATTTTTTCATCATAGCCAGCCATCATCCTGCACAGTTTATCTACGAATAAACCACTTGGTAACAGTACTTTGTCACCTTCACATATATTATTGATGAGAACGCTGACAAGCTGCCAATTAAAGATGCTCCACCGCTTGTCCCATCTCCAGGCTCRGCCTGAGGTACGGATGGAACAGTTGCAGTGAAAACTCAGTTTTACATTTCAAAGAAAGTTCAAAGGCAGTGAGAAAAGGCTGCCCTGCAAAGGACACAGAAATTGTATTTATTGCTGAAAAACTTTATTTAAGTAGACTGTATTATTTACTCTGTATGATAATAAAAATTAGACTATGAGAACAACATYTTGTTCAGCTAGATGTTCCACTTAGTTTTGCATTCAGTCCTGGATTARATCTATGAATCTGACATATAAAACAATTACAACACTAATCACAGTTCAGTAACAAATATACAGATTTAAATAATGGTCAAGATATAAATCAAGCAGATTTAAGTGGATTTGTGTTTCTGTTGTTACCCCAGCAAGACATACAACAATATTTCTTGGACCCCAAAAAATTGCCGAGTGATAAATTAAAGGCCATACCAAAAGTATCTGAAATCAGGATGCTTTTAAATGAACAAGCAACCCTGAGATAATTTGTATTCTTTGCTTCTCCCCAAATTCTCAGGTCATGAAAAATCACCAAGCCATTCCATAAACAACTAAATATTTATTCCATGACTGATTAGTCCTTTCTAAAGTAAGTGTAACAGAATAATTTATCCAATAGAAATTACCTACATTAAATATTCTTTAAAATACATATACGTTTTTAAGAGATTAATATAAAATGAGATTACACTGACTGCATCACAAATCTTTAATCTTGGATTTGAAAAACCACACAGCCTTTTTTTCCTGTATTTTTGAACATGAGACTGAATATCCCATGTTAAGACACATTTATCAGCTACCAGTGAAAGTCATAAATACAATAAACATTACTACTTTGCAATAACTCCACACTGTCAGCATACTACATCTACACTATAAGTTAATGAGAAAGAGCTCAGCTAAATCACCACTAAGAGAGAACACAAAATACTTCTCTTACCTCCATTTCTGTGCAGTGTAAACGGCCTGATTTATCTGTAAGAGAAAAAAAAATAGTTTTCAGATAAAGAGACAATGGAAGAACAAAACTAAAAAGTTGAGTCACTTCTCTTTTTTGAGTAATTGCCAAACATTCCTTGTCTTACCTGAATCACACATTTCAATAATGTTTTTATTATATAGGCATCCTGGTATTAACAACAAGAAGGCCCTACYCTGTAAGATTTTTCTTTGGATCCTTTACAATACTGGCTTTTAAAAAGATGTGTCTTTAAYGCCTGGCTTCATTATTTAAATTGTATGATTGATGTTTAGCCATGGAGGGAACATGAAAACATGTTGGCTTAAATTAAGCAGTAGCAAATAGTTATTTCAAGAGAATAAGCAGCATTAATTCATAAACTAGGGAAAAACCACTGTTTCATCTGATACTTATGGGATTTCAAAGAGTTCAACAGATATATGAAGTTCAAGCAAATTAAAGTTAAAACATTACTGTACTATTTTTGTAAGTCCCACTTGTCAATTTTTGCATTTCCTCTGAGTTCAGAAACATCACTTAGGAATTTGCATAATAAAGAGAAATTAAGTTTCTGAACTGTTTCATTAAATTGAAATCTCAGTTTTCTGAAACACAAATAGTTTTACACCAAAGCGGCTTGACAGCTTAGCAAAAAGAAGACTGAAATTTCACAGYGCATTAGGAAAATATCATGTCACTAAAAGCAGCAGATTTATCATTTTGTATTAATAATCCTTATCAAAGTAGGGTCAAGGAATCCTGACAGGATGATTTCCTGTTGGAAAAAAATTATTCAAGGAATTTAATTGTTCCACAGAAATCTATCCATGTGAAAGGGGAACTACTCAAAACTTTAATTTCAAAACACACGGATCTAAAATTTTACATTTTTTGTCTTAGTTTTTCAGCTTCCTTGCATTCACACAGCTGGTTTAGAATTTGCCGCTTTGGACCCAATAGCATAGAGCCTACAAAATGCATGACAGAATTCTGAGATCTTACGTACTCAAAAACCAGAACAGGATGCATCTGCTTGACTGTGCATGTGTATTCTAAGAGCACATGTTCAGGTGATGATTAGGAAKGATTTACTGCAGTAGTTTGGAAAAGCTTGTGACTTGTACCCATAACTGGAAGGACTATTTTATCAGACTGGTTGACAAGCCCAAGGAAACTCAACCAACTGGCTGGCACAATGCTTGCACAGAGGAGAGATCCCACTGACTTCATATGACAAATGTGAATGGCATGCAAAACACTCAGCTCTGGGAAGAGTCACCTGCACAGAAAAACCTCATTTTTCTAACTGAACTGGTCACCTTCCCTTTGAAACTAAAGGTTAAACACATCCTGAATTAATAGGGAACACCCACCTAACAGAGTGAAAGTTGTTTGCTTTCCTTTGGAACTGTTGCCAAAGCAAGCTAATGCTTAGCGCTGGTGTCTGACTTCAAAACCAAGAGCAAAGAGTGACTTTAAAAGGCTTTTGCATCCCATATTATCTTTTCCAAAGGACTGGTACCTCTGTTTCACTAGCTTTCAGATCCACATAATAAATTTTTTGGTGTTTAAAATGGTAACATTCATGTGATTGTTACAAACTATWAACAGGGGAAATTTGCTGAGAATGTTTTTAACTGCTAGGGTTATTAGCAGATTTATTAATATTAGGGGCTACTTTTGTGAAGTCAAATGACAGGTGACCAAAACAATGTACCTTTATGATACAAGACGATAGAAGTTTAATTCAGAGACATGCAGCCAAGACAGGGGAAGAAAAAAACATTTGTTGTCTTTAAAAAGACATTACTTTTTAAAAAAAATCACTACTTCATTAAAAAGTACTGATTTTAAACCTGTAGAAATGCAATGCATACAGTAGGCCACCAATGTTTGCAATCACTGATAGCTTAAAATATTCAGAGTTGCATCTCCTATGGTCTAAGGGAACAGGAGCCAAGCTGTCCACTAGATCCTCTGAGTAGCACCAAGCACTCATTGCTGCACCTCACAGCAGAGCTGAGATCCTATGAACATCCTTTTAGCAGAAGTCCCAAACAAGTCCTGAAGCACAGAAAACAAAAAAATCAGCCTGGACCAAAACAAGAAAGACAAAATTTGAATTTCTGAAAGTAACAACAAGAAGCTTAKCTTGCAGCTCCTTTGATAAACTTCCATGAAAGCTGTTCCTCAAGAAAAAGCACTCAAACTCTGGAGTGCTTTTTTTAATTATTAAACGCAACTATTTATTTCTATTTACACCAGTATTTTAGACCCCAATGGTATTGTCATGAGTGCATGTGCTGGTGAATAACAAGTCTTTCATGCACCCAGACAATATCCTAGCTGGTGCAAGTGACTGACTTACAACATTTTAATATACACTGCATTATGGTAATTATTAGCATTCCATGTRCCTCTGTACCCTGAGACCAGCTATACACTTAGCAGATTTCCCAAAGCAGTTCACAGTCACTTGTGGACTCTCTCCATTGGGAATCTACTACACTTCTGCAGAGATCATTAACAATACTGTTGATGCACACACATGCATCTATCAAGACTGAAATGAATTTGCTTTCATATGGCAAGCCAATTTATTTATACTGGCTTTATCTAGAGTGGCTGGGAATAGAAATTTCTTCTCTCTTCAGCTGACATGACTGAAAAAGCAGTAACTTGTAAATGTAGCCTAGGGGTCACACTCCCTTGATTAGCCCTGGAGRAAAAAAAAATCCCCATAAGTCATAGAACAGTCTCTGTCTGCAAGCAGGATTAAATGCTTCTCTGGTAAACAGGTGAAGCCTTAAAAAACTGCTGCTGATTCTTAACATAAATGAAAACTTTTCCAGACTTCAGAACCATTCAACTAGATATTCATCTGTGCAGCATTTTTACCACTCTTACTGCCAAAAAATATTCAACAGTAATTTTCCATGACAGTTTTCAAATAAAAGCTAATGCATTCATTACTAGTAAACAGCGCAACTTTAACTGTCAACTGCAGTTTATAAACAAACTATGGTTTGGAAAATTAGATCATTTTTCACTCTCAGTTTTTTGAAATGAAAAAACAAAAGTTTTTTAAAGAAGGAAAGTGACTTACATTGGAGGTTTCCTGTATTTCTAAAAAGAGTCTTCAGAGAGACACATTTGACAGAAAAAAGAAAATTACAAAGAAACCCCAAACCTTCACATTCATTTTTTCTTCTTCAAAATTTCTATTTGAAAAGTATTCTTCTGTCAAACCCTCAGGAAGAGGAGTCATGACAAGCTTTCCTCAAGCACCAGGGAAGACTGTCTCATCCCTTCAGGCAGGAGCTCCCTGTACTCCCACCAATGGTAAGAAGCAGACATTTAAGACTGAGTTTTAAAAGCAACGCAGATAACTCAGTATGTTAGAATGGACTGACCCAGGGTATTTGTAGGACAGCATGTAGGATGTGCCAACCCATCTGCACTCCTCTATTTGAAGAAAAACCAAGCTACTGAGTCGAGTTTAGTGATGTGATGCCACAATCACACAGAGGCACCATTTTGGCTATAACCAGCTGGTTTAAGAGCCCTGCAGCTCAGAGCATCTCCCTAGCCTTCCTCTGGTATCTCAGACTCCTCTGCTCACATCCACAGGCAGCTCCTTCAAGACAGCTTCTTCCAGAATTGGAATGATAAGGACTGATTTTTCTGGCAACATTGTGGCTGATGCACATATTGGCAACAAACCTGAAACTCATTTTGTGTTAAAGATTAACATTATAATTAAATGTCACAGCCCACTTCTGCAGGTTTTGAATGAAATCAAGCTGCTGCTGCTACAACCACAGTACTCAAGTTGCCCTCAGGAATGACAGACACTGCCTGTATGCACTGGAGGACAGTGGAAGAAGAGGATGAAGAAAGAACATAAGGGCTAACCTAGGGAAAGGGAGCAAGAAGAACATGAGAGTCACTAACTCATGTTCCTTGAGTTGAACAGTCTTTAGTCATGCCCCCCAAATTAATAATAAACTGAATTTGTATTTGCTTTCTAGCTTTTACATCTTCAAGRGGCACCGTAGCTACAGTAGTGAGCTTTTCTTTGCCCTTAAGAGAATGAGGATTCCTCAAGTAAAAAAATAAAAATAAGTTCAGAGTCACATTTAAACATCCAGGAAGTGGAGTTTTGGTAACTTTGGAATTATCAAAAACTGGACATTTGGTAACTAATCTGAAACTGCTAAGATTAGTTACTAAAAATGACAAGTTCATCAATACAAGAGTCAAGAWGAGCACCAATAAAAGGAAAGGGAATGGAAGAAGAAAGCAAAGGCAATCATGCCATAGAAGGAAAAGAGGTAAATACACAAAGAATGGGATTTGTAATTAAATGAAGGGAGAGGAAAACATTGACAGGGAAAAAAAGTGAAAAATATAAAGACAAATATAGGCAAGGGATATCTAGGAGTAAGACACATCGGGATGCAGGGAAGAAGGTCAAAAAGAGCAAGAACATGAGGAAGTGGAAGGAAGCAGACTGGATTAGGAGAGGTAGAGACCYCCTCTGAGCAGGAAGCACAGAGACCCAAGTTCTTAAGAAAAGTACTTAGGCTTTGAGGATCAACATATCTTTCCTTTAAACTGTAATTAGAAGGTAACAAGAAATGGGATGACATTTTAGAGCTTGTGGCTTTTTGGCTATGACTCATGATTTCTGTATCAGACTACAGCTGATGACTTAGTAATTATATGCCTCATTTTTCTGCTTAGGAAAGAGAAAACTGTAAAAATGTTAAGAGAAAACAAGAAAAATTCTTAGAGATTTTCTAGACCAATGGCAATCAGGACTTTCCTTCCCTGTGCCAATCTTTTTTCATGCCTTCTTTTTTTCTCCATTCAACACTTCRTGGAAGCTACTCCTCATTTTTAACAGTCATAGGCACTTTTTGTCCATTGCACAAAGTAAAGGTAATGACTAAGAGGTCTTCTGTATTAATACCCTGCTACATTTTGTAATAAAAATATTTTAAATTGCAAATCAACAAATCCATTCCACCTTAGTGCTACTTCCAAAGATATAATTACATGGTCATTGTCTTGTCTCATTTCTATTCTGCACAAGGCTGTGATCAGCATARGATTCTTCTGTGTTCCACTGCTTGCTCTCTTCAGCAAACCTGTAAGTTTTCCTTGGGATCACATCAATTTTTGTTACTCTAAGATAAATACTATGGTAGTTCTGCATCTCCAARTACTGCTGGACTCCATTATAGCTGCCAATCTCTTCTGTAGATGCACAATAAATACAGATACTGCACTCATCCTCCTCTGGCCTGTACAGGTATCAACTCTTCCCAAAAACAGTGTGAATTCACACAGTTCATAGGTCTTGATTCTTATTTTTTAAAATTTCTGTTACTCTGATCATATTCTAATTTTTCCAAGAGCTACCCAACTGCCTGCTCATTCAATACATATGTGTGCTCCTGGCAGAACTGTGACTCCATTCAAGCCATCAGCAGTTTCTCCCATCATTTTTGATGGATCCAGAGCTTCAAGCAGGTTACAGCTTTTCTAAACTGATAACTCAGCACTATTAGATCTGTTAAGAACTGTCACCAGCTGTTAATAAACTCTCTCAAGTAAATGAAAAAGGAGTTCTCTTAATTCTTTACCTCATCTACGTCTTTGCACTATACAGTGTCTCATCTCCTTTTGKTCCTCTTAAAGTGCACAGTAATAAAATACAGTAATGCAATCATAGTTGCATGTGTCTTGCAAGCTGTTCTAAGGTTTTATCAGGAATAAAACRATATTGTCTCCTTACTGGATCTGATGCTGTAATGTGCTAAACTAATTCAGAAACAAARAGCAAACACTCCTCAGTTTCTTTTTAAGACATTATGAAAAAGCTTCTCCACTTCCATGAAGATATATGTTCATTGCCAACATGGATGCAGGATGTTACATACCTTTAATCCTCTTGCTACCTGCAACATTCCTACTGCACACTTGCAAACACACTCAGGCTTGGGTAAAACTCATCCACAGCTCTGCTGCTGTGCATGTCATTTGCACTGTAACTCTGATCCTGTCCTGCTYTGAATCACACTGTTCAAGGCTCTCTCTCCTTCTCTCTTCCCCTCTGTCACATCATACACTGCTACTGTCTTCCTTTTCAAAGCTCTGTGCTCCCCCAGTACCACCCATCACCTCTCACTGGGCACTCTGGGGTAAACTATCACCTCCAGCCAGCCCTGAAGCTGGACTCCATTATCCATTACCTAYTCCATACCTCCCCCCCAAAAAACAYCTTTGTTCTTTCTCCAGCAATGCCCCACAGGGACATGRTATTAACTCTCCACAACATCATGGCAGATGTCTCATTTTTCACTCTTCTCTTCAACTGCTGTTAACAATGACAACTAAAATTCCATTTTCCTTTCTAAAGCAACATTTTTACTGCRTTAGACAGGAAAATCTCTGTTAAAGTCTTATCTTTTACTTTAAGTCATTATGAATACCAGGGGCCCAAAATTCCTCAAAGTTCTCCTTTCTAAGTTCAAATTTCAATGTTTTCCTTAGGAATAAATGCAGTTTTCAGACAACACCAAATCCGAGTTCATTTGTTCACTGCATACGTAACATCTTCGGTATTTCTCCATACAAATATAGGCAACTAAGGTCACTTATCCCTGTTGGCAATTTCCYTCCATTTCTTTAATGCAGGCATTTGAAATATGCACCTTTTTTTAAAAAACCAAATACATTACATTGTTATGCTGAGATCTTTTCATTACTTATTTTGTCCTCTCCTACCAGAACTGCCTACAATAGGATGCCCAGCATCTGCTGATACTCACAAAGAGCCCACGTAACCCCCAGTGCATGGGATGCATCCATATGAGCCATGACTGGAAGCCTTCCAGTTCATGCTAACGTACTGGGAACCACACTGATGACAGAAAGCCTGGCATAAATAAGGCCTAAGCTTTCTCTCTTCCACAGATCAGTAGAGCAAGAAGAGATAAAAGCATCAACTCACTGAGCCTCCTCTCTGCTGCCTAGTAGTATTTTCTTCCTACTTGACATCCAATATTAAAATACCTATGTAGGCATCTATCTTAAAACTCTCACACAAGAAAGTAAGGCTCAATACATCAAGCCTTACTATTCTTAAATGCAGTTGTTTCTGAATACCCTTGAATTAGATTTAAATTCCAAACATAATTAAGCTTCGTCCTAAAGGTACTATTTATTTTAGCACTATTCATAGCAACACCTCTTTCAAAACTTCAACACCAAGAAAGGCTACTCCCACCCATCATCTTTTAAAAGGGTCAACAAAATTAGAAGAAAAATGGTACTATGTTCATTTTCCACTAAAAATAATGCACTTTTTTCAGTAGTCCACCAGGGACTAACAGATAAGAATGTCTTCATGTACACAACTTGAATTGCATTTATTCGTCCTGTTCCTCTATTCTTGCTTTCCAAAACCTGGGCACACAAGGATGTAAGAGGGAAATGGAAGTCATTAAAACTGCCAAGAAAACATAAACTATTCTTCTCCAGCATGTCTCACCCTGAGCCCTCCAAGTCCCATGAAAGCCACCATGCAGTCAACTTCTCTGATCTTTTTGATTCAAAGCCAGAACACTCCATGCATTATGCCCTCCTGCTGAACACCTGGCAGATTTCCAAGAGAAAAATCTGCATAGTACTCGCTTCTGGTGAGACCAGCAGTAATTTCCCTGTGTGCTTTCTCTCTTAGGGCTGGAGGACGAGGCAAAGAAGGGCCACTGACACTACCCACAGCTCAGGGTCTCAGGAGGGAGATGAAGGCCAAGAAGAGCCACATTCATGCCAGCCCTGAACAGCCAACAGCTGGAAGTGAGCCCAACTCAGTGTTCAAAGCATCCTTCTTTGCCACTTTCTGAGATCGCCATGGCCTGTTCCTCTTCAGGAGCTCAGAGCAATGCCCAAAGTCAGTGGCCACCTTTGCTAAGCCAGGGATCTGGCACTTACAAAACATGCAGGGAAAACCCTCATTTTACCAAACCCACTCACTCCCAAAACTGTTCTGTTTCTCACCTTTGAGGAGGAGGTGGCACAGCCTCTGTGCTGAAAGGCAAGAGCTCCTGATTCAGCTTGCAGCAATGACACAGCCCCAACGAAACAGCCTCTGGCACCCTACAGTATCCTGGTGCCCCCAGATCCTGGGCATGGTGTCGACTGCCAGCTCTTATGTGGGTTTTCTGCTCTTCTATCTATCATTTTATTATTGCTTCAGGTTTATAAAAACATGTATAAATGTGGTTCTGCAAGAAGAGAGCTTGGARGAGTCAAACCACATGTTTACCCCAAACATTTTAGCTCATTCAGAAGTTATTTTTTATTGCATCTGGCRCTTTACTGGATGCCACCATTAGCTCTTTTCATATAAATTGCAAGTTACAAAGACTCCTAAAGTGTCCATTAGTCAAAATAAATTCTACACTGTATCTCCAGTCCAAGTGTGGGTATTTCAAAGCAACCCACACTTTTGTGGCATTTAGATGTCACTAAGACAACCACAGTGAGCTTTACATTTATTTTGCATATTCATGCAAAATCTTTCTTTCTTTCTTACTTTGGTTCTGGAMAAGTAAAAAGGTTGGCATTGCTCTGTAAAAACATGGCTTGATGTGCATCTCTAGAGCAAACTCTGCGACACGACTGCGTTTGCTCCTGACGTTGCCCCAGCCCCACTGACAGGCGTGACTGATCACATCGCTCGTTTGCCACAGTCCTGGACAAAGCCCGAATGTTCACTCCCCAAAGACACCATTCTTCAGGGATTCCTTTATTTGCCCGCACAGGATTCTGTTGTTTACTAAAATGGAAACTAACAGCCAGTATTTTGTTCCTGTGAATTATCCAAACCTATGCACTAACCTACACCTATACATTTTTTATGTAYTGCTGGAACAAAACAGCTTTACAACTCAGAGCATTAACCTACAGAACCCCTATTGCTCTGACAAACCTCCTGACACAGGCATTTAAATCTAAATTGTCCGAAATACAAAGGCAGGAATCCTTCCTGATCCTCCTCTTGTCAGGGATTCAGGTGATATCAGTGGTGACATGAAAAGGAACAACTGGGCAGCACTTTCATCCTTCATCTTTTTACTTCTTTTTAACCAAAACCTTGTATTTTTTTAAGGCAATGAAATATTAATAGATCACACAGATAAAACTGGAAAGATCTGAAAATCAGTCTGGTTTTATTTAAGGATGTGATTCAAYTCCAAGGGCATTTTTCTGCCCCACTATCAGTGAAACTCATCTCTTTCCTATCTCAAGGACATTTTCCTTCAATTTCTATGTATCGTTACTTGGAATTTCAAGTATCGTGCATGAACTGGTAAACTGTTTAACAAGAAACTGCTTTGGAAAAATAACATCAGTTTCTGCATAATCAGTACTTCTTTCTAAGATAACTATAATTTGTATCTTGAAAGTAAAATTACTGTGACCATACAGCTTCAGGGCCTGTTATGTTGTGCTGCTCCCCAGGCCACAGAGCCAGAGCACAGGTTCTTCCTAAGCTTCCACCAGTGCAAAGAGAACATAGGAGCCTACAAACAAACGTCTGTTCCAGAGGCTCAAGCTGTAACTGGCTGAGGAAGCACATTAATCATCATCTAAAGAGAATGCAGTGAGCAATAAGGAAAATAATAGGAAGAGATCAAAAGATACCAGCGACAAGAAAGCCTTCTGTCAGCTCCTCAATATTCAGTATAGTGAACTCCCAACATTCRATGTATCATATATATAACAATTTCCAGTGAAAACCTGCTCCAGGTTTCACAAATCAAAGAACATACAAAACCCCTTGTGAAAGCTTGGAGGCTGAGCAGCCTCTGTTTCCAAAGTCTGTTCAAAGTTAGGAAAATAAGGATAGCCAGGGGCAGGGAGAGTACCCCAGGAGGAATCCTGCATCTTTACAAATCCAGGCACCTACCAGCCTGCAGCTGATGGCAAAGCGAGCTCACCAAGGATGCTTTAGGGATGGACAGCTGGCAGAAAAATCCCTGCCTCCCCTTTTGTATTATAGGCACTGGAGGGGGTACTCTCCCTGGGATAGCTCCCGCCTCCTGCTTTCCTGAGAGGTCTTCACAGACTGGTTATCTTTGTTTAGGTACATATACACACTCTCTTAAGAGTCTCAAGATATAAGCACACACATGTGGTGTTATACAAAATAATACATACACTAATAAGGTGAAAAAAAAGAAAAATGGACAGGGCTGGAATATTAAAAAAAAATCTCATCCATTCAAAAATTTAGATGTGGTGTCAACATACACAGGTTAGCACATGTTGACTAAAACATTTTCACAGTAAAGCTTTAGCATAAAATAAACATGCTGGATATCAGTGAGGGGCCTGAACTTTATATCCAAGTATATTCAACACTCCCCTACGGCCAGTAATGATATTGTGCAAGAGGAAATAGGGTAAGTCCACCAATAGCAAGAAAAAAAGCCACAAAAGAAAGAAATACATAGTAAACTAGTGTATTTCCTGCAATAGGAAAGAGAAAAGAAAAAGTCTTGATGTCATCTCAAAAGACTTTRAGCAAAAGCAGCACRCGAAATGCAACACAAAACTCTTCAATGTGCTTGTGACATGCAGATGCCTTGGTCAGGAGAGCATTTTCCTGGAATTTCTAGGTGCTGGTCTGGCATTTAATTAACATTACAAAGACCTGGTTTTTAAAACAATTTTAAAAGCACACCAGATCACATTTGAATGGAAGTCATTATTAGACTCATTACAATTGCAGAACTAAATGATGTCCTTTCTTCCACTAAATATATTTTGATATTTGCATGTACCACTAGCTCCAAACTGGATTACTGCAAGTCTCTGCCAAAAGACTTTTCAGACTGGCACTGTATCAAAAGGCTTCATTAAATTGTAACACCAGGCATAATATTCGTGCTCTAAATGCTGAGGGCTCCATTAATCCCATTTTGTGAATTTACCACTGCCTTCTGATTCACACAACTTTAAAATGCTGAAACCTCTGTCTTCTCGGAAAATTCTGCGACGTTGAATGTGGACTAGGCTGATACTGGGGAATACCATCATGTATTGGCCACATCCTTCTGCTGCCCATCTTTGATTTCTTTTCAGAAATCGAGCTTTACTTGCAACAAAAAAATACTGCTTTCCACATTTAAAATCGGAAGCATTGAAAGGCTGAGAAACAGACATGCGCCCTCATTTTCCTTTCCAATGCAAAATACGCTTTCCTGGGCATTTTAACGAAACAGATGGTAGGTGCTAAGCCCTTGTACACGGCTTTCTCACTTACTTAGTGTCAGCACACATCTAAATGGATATATTTCTAATGGGTGCCTTTTGATGCCCAGCAGTTCCGGGAGCCCCTGCGGGATGCGCGGCCCGGCCGGAGGAACCCAGCGAGCGGGGAGCCCGCAAGAGCGGCGCTGCCTCCCGGTGCGCGGATGACACGGGATTGATTACGCACCGGGAGAGACGACGCAATTATAAAACACTGGACCCGCATTCGCCCGCCCGCGTCCGCACGCAGGCGATCGCATCCCAGGAGAGGGGTTCTACCTTTCCACGCACGACACCGAGATGCCCCAGGGACACACAGACACACACAGACAGACACACACAGACAGACACACACACACGCACGCAGACCCCCCACAGCCCCCGGCAGCACCGAGGAGCCGAGCGCTCGCCCACCTCGGGCGGGAAGGACCGTCACGTCCCGGACAAAGGCTGATGGAGACGGGCGCCCGACCCCCGGCTGCTGCCGCCGCCGGCCCCCCGGCCTTACCTGCGGCGGGCGGGGGCGGCCGGTCGGGCTCGTCCTGCTCYAGGGTGACGGCGCCGTCCCGCCAGACGCGGAGCTGCGCGGCCGCCGCCCCCAGCCTGGCGGCGGGGGTCTCTCCGCGGCGGGCGCGGGCGCGCAGCGAGGCGCAGCACTGGTAGCACACGGCCCACGCCTGCTCCTCGTTGATGGGCTGGTTGTAGAGCCGGAGGATCTCCTCCAGCGACAGCGCCTCCGGCTGCCCGCCGGACCCGCCGCCGCCGTCCTCCTCCTCCTCGGCGGCCGGGCGGGAGGCGCCGGGCTGGGGCTCCATGCCCTGCGTCCGCCGCGGGGCTCCTCGCTCAGTGAGCGGCCCCGCCGCCGCGGCAGCGGCTGCTRATGATGCTGCTTGCGCTGATGCTGCTGCTGCCGCTTGTGCTGCTGCTGCTGCCGCCCGGTCCCGCCGTGCTCATCCTCTCCGCCCCGCTAGTGCCACCAGGCCGCCGGACTGACAGCCCGGCCCGCGCGGCAGGCAGCAGGAGCCAGGAARCAGGCAGGAGTCAGGAGGAAGGCAGGCACAGGATCGGCGCCCGGTCCGCCCGCTGCCGCCGCAGGGGGAGCGACAGCTCATAGCAACGCAATGGCGTCCTCGTCCTCGCCCGCCCCCGCCGCGCGGCGCCGCCCGCCGCCGCAGCGCCCCCTGCCGGCACGGCCGCCATGGCGGGCGCGGGCAGCATTCACGCGGGGCTGCCACGGCAACCGAGCCCGCAGCGCCGGCCGAGCCCTCCGCTTCCAGCTCCGCCGGAGACACTGACAGACGTGCGGCACTCCTCCCACAGCTCTCGGGCCGCTGTTTCTGCGCCGAGCGTGGGAACCACCACCTCCAGAAACAAACGTGACACTCCCTGCACCCCCAAGTGTTGAACACTTGACACCAACCCGCGCCATCACGGATACAGCGAAACATATTAGCAGGGCCCTGCTTTCATAGCGGGAGAGCGAGTGCCTGCCCTCCCAAAGCAAACTCTTCCTCCGAGAAAGCTCCATCCTCGGCAGCAGCAAGGCTGGAAGGGTCCAGGGTACACAGAGAGGCTAGCAGAGTTAAAACAGCTCAGTCTGGAAAGGGAACAGCAAGGGAATTGTCTTCCAAGCAGCTGGGAACTGACGTCCCTGCCTCGGAACACACCTGGGCACCAGAAGRGCACGGCCCTTCATGCCGGCTTCGCCTCAGGCAAACGAGCACTTTACGCAGAAAAACTATCAGACTAACCAAGCTGCAGCTCACACCGAACACTCTCTGTTTCTCTCTCTAGTGTTGTACCTCCCAKATGTGAAAGGAAACTCAAAATCTCCCGTTCGCGCCTGATCCTCTGGGAGCTGGGAGGGTGTGAGGCACAGCGTCGGGGCTGCCCCCTGCCGTACAGGAGCGGTACTGCACCTGGGCAGGGCCCCGCCGCCCGCGGCAAGCCGCCAGCTCCTCTCTTCCCATTCCAGTTCCAGCGCCTCTATTCCCATTGCAGCTCCTCTCTTCCCATTCCANCAGCTCCTCTCTTCCCATTCCAGTTCCAGCGCCTCTATTCCCATTGCAGCTCCTCTCTTCCCATTCCACTTCCAGCTGTTCTGAACGCCACTGACTCTTTCCTCTTGTGCATACAAGATACAAGTGGTACTTAAATAATGCTGTTGAATTTGGCGATATTCACCATGCAATAGGATCCAGCCTTTCAGGCTACATTTAGATACAAGGAAATTGGGGGAGAAACTGTACTTGTGAAGCTTTTATCACCATCCTGTATGCTGTAGAGCAGGGAAACRAATGCATTTTTATCTTTCAGGTATATAAAAAAAACAAACTACAAAACCAGACTTGTGAAATTAGCAGCAGGGCCAGTAAGTACATAGTGTACTATTAGAGTCCTAAATTTAAAAAACCTCAGTGCTGCCATAGGAAGTATTTAAAACTTCTTGAAGAAAAAAAGACACAAATGGTATCAYACTGCCACACTGCTGATTAAATGTACGTGCAAAATGCCAGCATTCACTCCTGCTGTATGTGTTRCAAGATTCTCTAAGGTAATTTTTTTGGTCCAGCACCAGCAGAAAGAGTTGCCTCTTTCTTACAAGGACAACCAAAGGAGGTGGTCGTGGGCTATCACTGACACAGAATGGCTTCTACRGAAGGAACCAAACAGTTTCAGATTTTCCAGCCACAGGAAGAGATGCCTGGAGTCCACATGGGGAAAAATCTGAGAAGTTTGGTATGGAAAAGTTCAGTAAGCCCAACAGCTTGCCATTTTGCAAAGCATAAAGATAGTCAGCAAAATCATCACCCACAGGTTTAAGATAGACAAAATCACAGATGGCTAATTAAGTACAGATCTGAGCATCAGAATGAGACAAAATCATKAATGGCTGTCAAGCAAAATGGCCTGGCTACAACTTCTACCTCAGAAACTTCTTAAAGTAACAAGTTTAACTACTTTCTCTAACCCATCATAGCTATTCACATGTTCAAGTATTCAAGTCTTAACGTTTATTTTCKAAATAAATCCATATATTATTAAATTCACAGATTAACAAGTTTACCTTTATCTGACTGAACTGTTCTCAGAAGCTGAATGTAGAAGTTACTGTTAGATCCACAAGTGGCAGAAATAAATTCTGTTGTCTGAAGGACACATGCCTAAACACCTCTATTTCTGGATCGCAGTCACTCACAAAGTACACCCTGTACACTACAGGGAAAGGTGAGGTAGAAAAAAGTCTGTTACCATGCAGATGTAAAGCAGATCTAAACAAACTCTTAAACCAATTCAGAACTGCAAAAAACAAGCCAATGTTTTTTGGACACATTTTAGTAACTTGACTCACACTTCTATAAATATAAAAAKTAACTTTTATTACAAAGAATAAATTCTCTTTATAAATACAATCATTACTGTGTACACAATCCCCTTCAATACACACACTGCGGTGTTCAAAATCAGTGGCATTTATATAAAATACTATATTTGTTTTTAATTGAATCATTTTACACCCACATACATTATTTTGCWGCACTAAAAAGGTATGAACAATTTGGGATTTTTTCAAAGGACAGAGCGGTATTTACAAGCAAACATGATCCAAACAGCACACGCAGATTCAGGGTATGCAAACACTCGCACACGAACTGCAAGTCGCACTTGGTCTCCCCTACAACAGATTATTTCTTCACAAAAAGGAGACCTATATGACAAAAAGAAGCACAAGAGTAATAAACAATCCTAAGATATTGCTAAAGCTTTTAATTACACACTGCAACTTTTTTAAAGTGTGACTAGCATTTAAGTAAGAATATCATGAGTTTGTCATTACAAATAATTAATATCGTTCTATAGTGCAAGGGCTGTTGACTTGGAGGAAAATGACACCAACACTGATCATTTTAAGAGGTACAGAGAAATGAAATTAACTCCACATTCTTCAATTTAATACACAAGAAGTCTATCATCACTGAACCACCAATGTAACCTAAAAGCTCTGTACCTCATGATCCATTACACACACCACACCACTCTTCCTCCAGCTCTAAATGAAGGAAATTAATTTTCTTTAAAATTCATTATTAAAAAAATRAACTATTTAGTTTTAACATATGCTTATATCTTTACACTTAGACTTACCTAAGACACGTGGCAAATACTCTCCTGGCATTTCTGTGCACAAAATGGATGGGAAACCCTTTGAATGTGTGACCATCGGGTACCGCTCTCCTTACGGCATCCTGAAACTCCTCATTCCCTGCAGAAACACCTGTTGTGCGCTCCAGCTCATAGGCTGCTAATGCTTGTGACAACAGGTAGGACAGCTGGTCATCCCAAACAGTTGAAAGGCCAAGATCCTGGGAGGCAAGTCACAGAACCATGAGAACTGTGCAGAAGGTACATTAGGATATGCCTAAACTTGCCTACAGTATAGATTCAAATAAATCCAAGAATCTTTATATTGGCAATTAATGGCAGTGAATTCATGAAGCAGTGAGATTCATGTATTGACTCACACACCAACTGGGAGAAACAAACACCATCACCAGAAGCAAGTGACACCACAAGTATCAAACATTTATCAAGGAATGAAGTTAAACTATTAGACTAAAATATAAGGCCAGCAGAGTTGATACCAGATGTTTTAGCTACAACATCTCAGCATGAAATGTAAGAAGATATGCATAAATACATAGCAAAAATATGGAAAAGATCAACTAAGATTCACCTGACATTTTTTCAAATGTCTCATAGAAAACCCTTTCTGAAAAAATGATGCACAACAGCTCCCTGAAACACAAAGGTACTTTCTTTCTACCATCCATCTTCCCACCACATACATGCACSTTCCTCCCAGCATCCCAAATGCAAAGAAGTAGAAAAATCTTCTATGTATGTATTCAACACTGCATCAGACTCATACTCTGAGAATTACTTTGCCCTAAAGGCTAAGCATTGTGTGGGGAGATAAAACAGAAACAATAAAAAAAACCTCATTAAAAAAAGACATAAGCTAACAGGGACTTAAAATATCATTGCCTTCATGTCCAGTACAGGAAGTATAATTTCTGGCACATTGCCCCTTGTAAAAATCCYGGTAAAGGACAAAACTAACTTCTAAAAATATCTCAGATTTTGTAAAGCAGTCAGAGTAAGATCACGAAAGCTGAAAGCCTGCTTTTATTTAGGAACCAGAAACATTTGTGCTGGATTGGCAAAGCCTGCTAACAACCAGATTTCATCCTCCTGGTGCTTTTAAAGACCCCTCATGGGTGGTCTGCAGGTGCTAGTAAACTGAAGATCACAGACCCAGAATGAGGRGCAAAGGCAGGGTGGGGGGAAAAGCCCACACATGAGACTGTCCATCACCACTGCAAATAATAGTCTRAAACAGCTCATTACAGTCTTCCCAAACATTTTTTCAATTGTTTCACCTTTCCCATATCACATTTCTGCAAAAGCTGATGGAAAACACATTGCAAAGATACAAGTATGTGAACTAACAAAAGGCTATCCAAAACAAGTATACAATTAACACAAGAACCTCTGTTACCATGACAGATCACTGCCAATCTTCCTCACCTTTCTGTGTTCAGAGACCAGAATCCTCAGCTGCACTTCCATCTCGTTGCTTGTTACAGCAGCATCTATTGTAGAAGCACACAGAGGAGGAAAAGGGGGAACTGAAGAYGTTGCTCCAGGAGCACATACAGATTTTATTGCTTCTCCACTCATGGGTTTCCATTTGGATTCATCATGCAGGTCAAACACACACACCTCCACAGCATCAGAGGGCTGGCAATTTCCAAAGAACTTCTCGTGGTTGAAGATACAACCGATTGTGCGGTATGGATACAGCGGCTTGGGTTGCTCAGCTAGGGGAGGGTCATCAGGGTTGAYAGGTCTGTGGATGTACCTACTCAAAAAGATTCCATTTCTCATTAATACAACTTCTTTCAAGGCAAGGTAAAAATATTTAGATGGGASAGATATAGCCATTTTTCCTTTAAAAATACAAGCCAAATTTGTCTTAACTTTTACCCCCAAAATGGCATTAATTTGTTTACAGAAATGTAATTTTATACGCTTTGGAGGCATAATATACAACCAAATAATACATCATTTTTAGTCTTTAAATCTAGAAAAATAAGCTGTTTAATCAAGCAGATAAATTTTGCAATTATAAGAACATGCTCATGCAGTTTCCCTGTTATTCATCACATTTAGAGAACTACACCTGCAAATGCTAATCACAGGATACACAAACAATGGCAAAAGAGAATTGCTTGTTTTGAACCCTGGAAAGAACATGTTCCAGAAGCTTAAGTACCCAAACAACTACATGTGCCCTTCTCTAACGACTCAAGCCAAGAGAAAATCTCAGAGAACTCAGATTTTTTCAGGGAGAAAAAAAGTAATCCAACACTGATTTCACAGATGAAATCAAGCAAAAAATATGGGTTCCTAAACAATCATGTCAGATTTCACTTCCTTTACAAATGATGGCAGCAGTAACATCGATGGCAATCAGCTGCCATAAGACACAAAACAGTTACCATACAGTATTAAAGACACTAATATATTACAAATATATGATTAAATACTTCCCCTCACACTGAATCAGTTATTTTCCAAGCAAAAGCACTAGATGAAAAAAAAATTCACAGACAAACATCACCTGGATTACATGACAGGATATGAAGATTAAAAAGAAAACCACAAGAGCAGAAATATCCTACACAAACCTCAAAATACATGKTTCTGTTTTCTTATATTCTTTTTACTCACCTATGTCCTGTTAAGCTCTCCCAAAAAGTAATTGTTCCATCAGATCCACAAGTCATTACCCAAGTATGGGGAACTCCTTTTGCTTTTGTTCCAACACACACAAAGGCTTCCAATCCAAACCCAAGAAGAAGACTGCACAGAAGATTAGCATGATCTTCACAGTCACCCTAGACAGTAAGTATTACTAAATGTTATTAATAATTATAAAACCTTAAAGAAATAAAATAGTGCTATTATCAAGCCACCATTTAACAAGTTAAGTTACTCTCCTATTTACCTAAAGCATGTATCAAAAGTCAGGATTTTACCATTTAAATTAGACAAGTTTTGGTTTTCTGTAATAGAATAAATGAGTTTAAAATGCATGTTCTAATGATAGACCGTTGATATTGTTTGTTCAAGTATAGTGTATKACTAACACTGAGAAACATTTCTTATGATTATAGAGATACCTTCAAGAAACCCAAAACCAGAATCTACTGACCATGACAATAAAAACAACGTTCTAATTAAATGTAAAAATTTATATAAGGCAAACACCTGAGACAAGACTAGAAATTATGCAGCATTTTCACACAGTTAGGAATTTTTTCACGTAATAAAATGTATTTCTACTGGTATTTCACCTTCTTGAATTTTCTGTCAATCTTCAGAAACTAAACAAAGATAAAACAAGGTCTCCCACAGATCTAACTGTAAAACAGCTGGGAATCATGTGCAGCTTTTTTTTTCCTTCAGTCAGGAAAACATTTATCTCATAAACACATTACTACCACTGATAATTCACAGAAAACAATTTCCAAATGCAATGTCTAATATCTTTTGTCTCTTGAGCTCTTTACAATTGTTAGCTGTAAAGTAAGAACAAAAATTGCTCAAACAATGAAAGCTTCATAACACAAAGTACTGCATTCAGAAGCAGAACAGTAAGGCTTTTTAGTCAAATAACTATTCAGAACGTTGAAAATGTAAAATTCAAAGTTCTTGGATGTATCAAAACAACACAATCTTGCCCTACCACAGTATAAAAGGGAAATATGCAGAAAGGTAGGTTTAAACAAGTTTGTAGTGAACYTCTGTTATTTTAATAGTACTGTACCACTTTCCACAAGAAAAATAATGGTGTCTGGTGTCTCAGGGGCTAAATTCAGTTATTTTCCATATAGCTTTCCATTTCTGCCTTGAAGGAACACCTTTCTCCGTGCCTCCAAACACAGCAGTCCTCAAAGTCCCCTCCATCTGAAAGCCAGTGGGCAGCCAGAGCCGCCTTTATAGGGCACCTATGCATCATCTGATATCCAGAGACAATGCCTGTTCTACACGGTTTTGGAGGCAGGCCTAAAATCTGGGATACAGCTTCAGCTGCCCTGAACACATCTTTTAAATGCAAACACACCAGTGATGTCATTTTTCAAAGCAGAAGTATCTCCATGGCAATGAAAAGCACTGACCACTCCAAAGAGGTATCAGTAGTGATCACTGGTACTTCTGCTCATAAAACACAAGAGCTGTAAACCAGAACCAGTTACAATTTGATTTGCTTTTTGATTAYAGAAATGTCAGACCACCAAGAAATAGGCTGAAACTTCTAGTGAAAATTCCTATCTTGCAAAAATGGAACATAAAAACTGTCAGTGTATTTCAGCCCATCTATTGAAAAAAAAACCCCACAAACCCAAAACAAAACAAACAAAACAAACAAACAAACAAGAACCCAAACAAACAAACAAAAAACCCAAACAAACAAAAAAACCCCAACAAACATCAAATCAGCAAAAGATACAAGAGACTAAAGAGAYTTTTTCTACTCTTCCTGGATACATCCAGAATTTTAACTAGTGTCCTGCACAGTAGCAGGGATTCATTGGATGACAAAAAGTGTTCTTAGAAATGCAACAGAAGAGAAGCAATTTCAGTGTCAAAGATGTGCATTTACAAATGGACCACAAGTACAGCAATAAAGGAAGTCCGCTCCAAAGCCTTCTTKTTTACTATTTATCACCTGTTTGTTTCTCTTTAAAAACACCTCAACYGCGACTGCAACAGAACCATCCAAATCTGATTTCAATGCATGCATTTGCAGCCTGTTTTAAATTGCTGCCTTGGGTTAGAACAGGCCAGCAGCCCCGCAGTGCCACACACAGGGGCACCGTCACGCACCTTGTTCCGGCACAGGAAGGCGAGCAGRGTGCACCACTGCTCCTGCTTGCCGCCGCCGCCGCCGATGACGGGCGCTCTCTCGTGGCCCAGGACGCTGACGAAGCGCGCTGCCTGCCGCGGCGTGTCCAGCAGCCGCCCGGCCCGCAGGGGCCGCACGAACGAACACACCGGCCGGTTCACCCCGTTCTCGTCCTGAACATGGCAAACGGGGTTATTCGCCAGCCGCGCGAGTGCAGYAAAAACGTTAATCTGAGCCTAGACTTTTTTCCTCTGGGATGTACCCTCCYTGGAATAAGTATCACTCAGAAACAGTAAGACACGAAAATACCCTTAGAATTAGGRCACAAGACCATTAGGACCACTCATTTAGAGACATGACAGATTTCAGTCTGGCTYTGTCACTCACAAGGCATTCTGGACTAAATGTCTGAACACCAGGAACAGCACAGGCTGCAATTAATTTTCTCAAATGGYTGAGGAACTGTTTATGCTCTACCTACTATCAATTTCCACATTATGATCRAGTATAAAAACAAGCCAGAACAAATCTCACACACCAAATTCCACAAGGACCCCAAAAAACCCTCCCCCAAAACATTAAACAGCAACTGATTCTAGAGTTTAAAAGGTGTCCATTTGCTTCTAAAKTTGAATACCTTTTTGTAACAGCAAGCAATAAAAATTACTCAAAATGAAGTAACTAGATCTAGTAACTAGATCTAAACTAAGCAATAATACTAAGAATTTCTAAGTTCTTGTAAAAATGAAAAAATTACTTTTAAAAATCTGTTTTACTACATGCTGCAGGCAAATACTATGATTATCATCTATTAAAACTATTTCAAGGAACATAGAGGTCTTCTGTTCCTCACTGGGCTAAATTGGTACTTTTATGCTCATACATTTTAAAAAAGGATCAAAGCCTTTTGGATCTCTGCAGCTACAGGAGATTATGGTCTCATATTTTTACTGTAGTCACATATTGTCCCCATTAAGGTTTTGTCATGCTCTTCCAGCAAGTTGGTGGAAAAAAAGCATTTATTTGAGGCTGACTGAAATCCTGTTGAAAACTATTTCACAGCTCAAAAGCAATTTAAAAAACCCCACAGGCAGGATTTATTTTTAAATTTTGTCTCATATATATAATGCCTGTTTCCGCATTACTCATCTGAAACTTGATGGTAACTACATTATCAAACTAATCTAATAAACTCGTTTCTGTTCCCAGAAAGTTTTACTAAGATTTGCTATGGCCAATGTGAAACTCAAGATAAGCTCTATATAGGTACTAATCTAGCAGGGGCCTAGTTCCCATCCTATTTAATTACAGACTTGTTTCTCTTTATACCCTGCCCTGAAACCCTTAAGCCTCTGTATTGGGTCTATTTGGAAGGGAGTTTGTTTTCTTCACAGCAGCCCTCATAGTGCTGTGTTTTAGATCTGTGACCCAAACAGTGCCGTGAACACACCAGGGTTTTAGCTGCTGTTGCTGAGCAGGGCTTGTATAGGATCACAGCCACCTCTGCTTCTCATTCTGCCACCACACAGGTGTAGGCTCAGCTGGACAAAAAGCTGGAAAGGGACATAGCCAGGACAGCTGACCCGGTCGTCAGRGACACCTGACCAAAGATACATTCTATGCCATATAGTGGCATGCTCAGCAATAAAAACAGTGAGGGTGGGGAACAGACTTTTTCTAAACTTGCCTCTGCTTAGAGACTATTGGGGCATTTGTATGCTCTAGAAGAGGTGCATCACTGCATCACTGCAKCACTGCTTTCCCTTCCTTCCTTCCTTGCTTTCTAGTATTAAATCACCTTTCTCCCAACCCATGAAGYTTTCTTGCTTTTGCAGTTTTTATTCTTGCCCCCATCCCACTGATGAGGAGTGAGAGAGTGCCAGGATGGAAGCTCAGCTGCTGGCTGGGATTTGGAAGTTCACATAACTCCTGTGCACTCAGGGCACAGCCAGAAGGGACGTTGTTGCCTCACCCAAGAGGAGGCACAGATCACTTCAGGACACTGCTCTGAGTCAAGAAGTCACTATGGTAGGAAAATTGCTACTATGCAGGGTAAATTCATAGCATGAAAAACGGAAGGATCATAACATTCCTTTTACTGAGGAACAGTTACTGAGGAGTAACTGATACAGTAACTTATCAGACTCAAGTAATTATGACTGTAGTAGTTGTGTGGCATAAACCAGAGAGACTGCATTGCAGATGACACAGAGTTCAAATATTTTGAGGATCTGTTCTAATACATCTAGGAAATCAATTTTTTGTAGCTGTTTTATCTGGTACAAAACTTATCTGAAATAGTTTGTACAGATCACCTAAGTCTCTGACATTTGTGAGAATTCAAGAACAAGACTAAGCAGGCTTTTTCACTTGGTACATCAAAAGTAGTCAGAGCAACCCTCCTGTCTGCATTGCTGTCAAGCTTCAATAGACAAACAGAAGTTCAGTCCTTACAAATTTCATTTTTCTGCAAGATACACCACATTGAGCCCTGACCCGAACATAAGCACATCATAAATCTATACAGATTCCATGAAGTTGCATGAAGTTCAAAATAAAATCGAAAGATAATTTAAAGAAAGGGCTGGTCTATTTGTAAAATGTACAAACCTGTGCAAAGATCTTTACCAGCCTTGCGTTGTGGGTAGGCCTGATCTGCAGGTATTCTCTCCACCACTGCTTAGCATACACAAGAAATAAACGCTCTTTTTCTGCTGTCTTCTGACGTTCCAAAGTGAACTGTAGGTAGAAAAAACAAAACCAATCCTACACATACTAATTCCAAACAGGAGGAAAAAGCCCATGAATGATGCCTTGAGTTTTAGCTTTCATATTTTTGAGATTCTGTACTGCATTAGTATGTAAYGCTGAACTTCATATAAAGTGCTAGCAAGTTCTCATTGCAGCTTAGTCAGACAAAACAATCCTTTTCCAGCCCAAGAATCAAGGTCACCATTGCAGCTTCAGGCCCAAAAAGTACAAACAACAGGGAATTGAGGAAAGCAATCTGAGAGGATGGGGCTTCAAACCTGAAGCTGTAACTGGACAATTAACYCCAACATTTAAATGGACCAGAACTTATAAAAGTGTGAGAACTCATGACCCGGCGTCCATCTYGGGTGTAGCCATGGCCGGGCTCTTGCACAGCCCAAGGTGTAACCTTTGAAGGCCTTTTAATAAATACCTACTTTATTCCTTTAACTCTGTCTAGCCTTTGTTCTAGGTAGCCTCTCAAGGCATCATAACCASTAAGTACATTAACACCACATCCTGGCATATGTAAATTAAAGCTTAACATTTTAAGTGTATCATGCAAATCCATTGTATTTTTAAAATGGAAATCCAATTAGGAAAAACTTCAAGCTGTATTTCTTGTTTGCAGGTTCATATATTAGGCTTGACTGAAATACTGTTCATTTTAAGTAATGCATTTCTGCACAGAAGGATTGCTTGGATTTTAACGTGCAGAAAAATATCTGCATGCACCTTCAGGCCAACATTTACTGGCTTTCCAAGCAGAACAGCTAACTTGAAATTACTGTTTCACATGGGAAAGAGCAAGAAAGCATAYATACTACTTGAAGAAAATTAGATAGATTACATCCTTCTTTTTTCTTCAGAGGTTTTGATACAATTAATTAGAAAAACCTATGACAGTACTATTTTGAGTAATGTTCAGTATAGATAAAATAGTTTTAAAAAGGTAATTATATTTAAATTTAATAGAAAAAAAAGAAGTATTAAACATTCAAAAACTCCACAGTCCTCAACATCTACAATTCTATACTGAGCTTCCTCCCACCAACAAAAGAATAAGTTAGCCCTCCCCAAAATTCCTTACTTGAGTACTAGTTATTTCTGAAGAAAGCGTCTTGTTAAGCGGTGGATACATTTCCAGTCTGATGTTTAAAACACCAACAGAAACCTTTGATTCTGTACCTTTGAAAGAAAATAAATTTTCATCAGTTCTCTCATATTAATTTTGCTTAGATTATTTCAGCCAGGCTGGGGCAAACCATTAAAATATGTATGTTAGCCTTACATAATCACAAAAATTAACTAAACTTCTTTCAACATAGGCAAAGTGGGAATCTTTATTTAAATTTTAAACTCAAATGAGGCTGTAAGAAAGCATAATATATGAAAAAAGCACTGGTGTCTATATCCAAAATTCAAGGCCCTATTTGCAGCCAGTACTGGGACATATGAGATGAATTGTGGAATGGTATTCTAGAAATGTCTAGAATAGGTGTCTAAAATTAAGTCAGAGAATCACACACTGTAAATGTGCCTATTTCTACTGATTACACAAGTAGCTCAAATTCAGAGGTGGAAATAAGTGAAGTTCATCTTCCCCCAGGACACAGTTCATTATGAAAGACTATGGCTGTCATGGAAAGTGATTAATTAACTTAGAAAAAACTCCCCAAAACAAACAAATGAACAGCAAACCTCCCTGATGCTGAAAGTTTTAGATTACATAAACAACAATAAGTATTACAAAACAGATTACAGATGGGTCCATAAGCAATATAGGCAATGGAAACCTCACATAATAGTTTATCTGAGATGGCAGCATCCTTTGATGTTCTTGATGCATTTTGTACAATGACAGGATTTGGAAGAGGAGAAAAAGCAGTGGATTTATTGGGCTGATATTTTATTACTTGGAAAAAAGCTATTGAGATTTAAATTTAACTTGCTCCATAACCCATCCGAGAATTAAACCCAACTTATTTGTTATGCATTTCCAACTCATTATAGAAAATTAAAATCAGAATGGCTTGGGTTGGATGGGATCTAAGAGATCCCCTATTKCCAATTCCCCTGCCAYGGGCAGGGACACCTTCCACAAAATCATGTTGCTCAGAGCTCCATCCAACCTGGCCTTGAACACTTCTCAGGATGTGGCATCCACAGCTTCTCTGGGCAACCTGTTCCAGTGCCTCACTACCCTCACAGGAAAGAATTTCTTCCTAAGATCTAATCTAAATTTACTCTCATTCCATTTGAATCCATTCCCCCTTGTCCTGTCATTACATGCTCTTGTAAAAAGTCTCGTAGAAAGTCATGAGAGACCTAGTCTKTATTCACTAGATCATACCCTAAAAATTTGGGTTGGAACTCCTGAGAGGAGGACTGGGGACAAGTGACACACAAAAATACACGTGTACTAACAGCTAAGCACCTAAACCAAGCTGTGCAGAAAGCACACTTCCAGCCACTGGGATAAATGGGAGCAGAGCAGAGATCCTTTTCTCCAGTTGGTTTGCTAAGAAAGKCACACAAACTCGATTTTACTCCCCAGTGCACTGATCATATACATTCCTGGAGATGAACTACTGGATTTTTGTTTGGTTGGTTTGATTGTGATAACTTAACCAGATTTTGAAGATAATCAATAGTGGGAATTCCCAGACATGACGACCATTTTTATGTGGGATCTGGAATATTCATTTTAGCAGCTTGGTAACAGAAAAATCTGACCATTAAGTCTTCTAGGCATTTTCTAAGGATACTTTACAGTTACTTCTGAATTGTAGAAAGAAATGAACTAGATAAAAAATACTGCTTCAAGCTTGTAAGYAAGCTCAGTACCCAGTATTTTAAGTCATCACAAAGGGCTCATTTTTCATCCTTACCTACACCCAGCAGYTCCACAGCAACATTTGTTATGCCATTCTCTGCAGCCAAGACAGACCTCCACTCCAAGAAATAGGATGCTACCAGTGTGGTCTCACCAAATGTGTCTGTTTTGATCAGAACCATATGCACTGGGTCACATATAGATAACATAGTGGTTGCATCCACCATCTTGCTTCCGTCACCTGCCATTATTAAGCCAAAAGAAGACAGCAAGAATATTATCATCCCAAGCTCTCCTTGGAATTTTAAAACAGTATGCAACAAAATGCAATGTCTGTAGTTAGTAWAAAGAAAGATCTTGAGTCCAGAAGTGTACGCAATGGTCCCATCTCTAAAACCACACTCATTTTAGGACAGAGCTACAGTGAGATTACAGAGAAGATAAAATTATTTTTGTACTTAAGTACTGTAATGCAACTAGGTCAAGATACACAAAAAATTAAAATGGAATTTACATTTAAGAATTGATAAAGCTGGTCAATTTCAAGTTATTTTAGAGTGAAAAAGAAGGAAAAGAACAAGAGCAGAAAAAGATCTACAAATGGCATAACCCAATACAGTAATCAGTTTCCTCAGGAAAACATGACAAAAAACAGGAAAGAAATCCACTAAATAATATCAAACATATTTCACAATAACTCTTAGGTCAGAAAAAAATCCAACAGCATCAGCTTTAAACTTACAATGTTCCTTACCTAGGCTATCTTTGTGTATTTCAAGTAGAAAACCATCCTGAAAATCTGGCTCACAGGCACAGGGTACAGGTTTGGAACGGAAGCGYTGGTTTCGAAAATGTAAACACAGAGTGAAGGTAGAACAGATCTGGCCAGGCAGAGGCTCTGGTTCCTGAAGATGTTCCAGAAAAGCTTTYCCACCCAAAACCTGAAGGTAAAGATACCTCCGTGTTGGGTCAATGTTAGCTGTAAAGCGTAGCAATAAAAATGAAGAGACTACAAAYAGATCTTAGAAAGCTTAATTTGCTAAATATCAGCTAACAGGAGACTAGCAAAAAAAAGAAACTTCTTTGAAACATGCTTAGGAGAAAGTGATTTTAAAATATACGGAAGTTATCTTAGTGTAAAGTAAATGAAATAATAATAAATCATATTGAATGCAACACTGATTGCTGCTGCTCACATGAGTTTACTCCCTGTGGATAAGCAGAGGAAACATTCACCTTTATGCCAGTTCATAGTGGATTACTAATTCAGAGTGCAAAAATCAAACTTGTTTCAAAGCTATGATCCAAACATTTAAATAAACAAGAAACATACTTTTTTTCAAAACTGGTGGTTCTCTGTCAACAAAATGTGTTGATGGTTTTGGAGCTGAAGTCTTCCCCACTTCATTCACATCCTGGAATTACAATTAAGACTTTTTAAGGACTCAAAGGATGCAACAGTGCTTTTACCACAGTCTTATAAAATTAAAGGATCCTCCATTTCATCTGAATGCCATTCCTTAGGTATGCTCCCTTCTAAAACTGAACAAATATTTTCAGTGCAGTATTATCACCAAACCGATTTCAGCACACGCATTAATCTTCTCTGCTCCTATAAAGTCTCAAATCAGTAAGGTCCTTACAAACCTCCAGAAGCAGCACAGTTTCACTTTGTCAAAACACCACGTCAGTAAGAGGAATAAGCAGAAAATACTTTCCCTCTTAAAAAGCTAACTTACAGTTACAAATTTAAGTTCCTTCATAACATCATCAATGATTCCCCGCTGTCTCAGGGCTCTTATCAGATCTTCCGTGGACAGCTGCTGATGCTCAGGTGCCAGCTCTTCCCGTATGGTCTCAGCAAGAACTTCTCGTATCCTCCCATGGACATCCATCTGAAAGAAAATTAATTTTCTTTCAGAAAATTTGTTTGTGTTACAAACACCAGCCCTCTGTATGGCAGCAGGTACAACCTGCCAATTAAGTCTGTAAGGCTAAGGGAGTTTTCCTAGGAACACAGAAATAACTACACCAAAATATTGATCCTTGCAGAACTAATCAAATGAGCCACTATTTTACAAAAGCAGCTCTCCCAGTAAAAAAAGTTACAAGCATTAAAACCTAGGTGTTTTCACTGCTCTTTGACARCAACTCATCTTGAACTTCCCTCCTCACAAAAAGGTCTGCAAATACATCTATTAAAAAATGGTCACTGTTCCAATTTCTCATCCAATTTCAAGCTTCATATAATACTCCCTTATTTTTTAAGGGGAAAAATACGCTTTTATACAAGTTAGGCAGAAAAGTTGTAGATCTTCCTTGCAAACTTTCCCTATGCTCAAAGGGAAGTCTGAGAATGTCTGCCCATCATCTGAGCCGTGAAAGCAGATGGATTTATAGAGCTGACTCTCACACTGGAAGGATGTTAAGAACACAGCCACCGGGACCTGAAACAGAATCACAGAACGGCCTTGTTGGAAAACACCTTAAAGATCAWCTCATTCCAAAGCCCCGGCCATGGGCAGGGACATCTTCCACTGGATCCGGTCACTCAGAACCCCACCCAGCCTGGCCTTGAACACTTCCAGGGATGAGGCATCCACAACTTCTCTGAGCAACCTGTTCCTGTCCCACAGCACCCATCACAGTGAAAAATTCTTCCTAATATCTAATATAAACCTGCTGTCTCTCAATTTGAATCCATCTCCCCTTGTGCTGTCACTACACGCTCAGGCAAAAAGTCTGTCCCCTTTCTTGMAGGCTCCCTCCARGTACTGGAAGGCTGCTATGAAGTCTCCACTGAGCCTTCTCTTCTCCAGRCTGCACAATCCCAGTTCTCTCAGCCTTTCCCCGAAGCTGCCTCCCTCTAATCATCTTGCTGGCCTCCTCTGGACTCGCTCCATGCGCCCCGTTCTCCCGTGTGACAGGCAGGGATATTMACCACTGCACTGACAAGAGATACAGGAGCTACAGCCTCCTCACTTATTTCCCTGCCAGTTTCAAGACCCTTGCTCAAAAAGCAGCACGAAAGGGACCAAGCGGCGCCTGGAAACCACCTGCAGCGACCCAAGTTGTTGGAAAACAAAGCGGGGCGCCGGAGCGGGCGCGCTCCGCCAGCGCCTCAGTGGGCGCTGCCCGGGTGACACCGGCACGGGGGCCGGCACAGCTCCCTGAGGGCCAGGGGGAGTCTCTCCGGCGCCAGTCCCACCTTGAGCAGCTGCTGGTGGATGATCTGCTTCAGCTCCGAGGCTTTCTCCGGCGGCAGCGACATGGCGGAGCCGSCAGGGAACAAGCCCCAACGGTCTCGCGGCGAGCGCGGGCAGCGCCGCCACCGCCCCCTGGCGGCAGCACGGGGGTGCAGCGTCCGCGCCCCGCTTCCTTCCWTCCCTCCCTCCTTCTTCCCTTCCTTCCTTTCTTCGCTGCCTGCTTCCCTCCTCTCTTCACGGCCGGCATGTTCATTCCGTGCGACCGCGGCGCGGGCTCGGCCGCCCCYGACTTTAAAGGCTTCACCCTGCTCATGGTGAGTTGTGCTCCTGCTTCCCCTTTTCCCGCCCTCGGTGGGTTTGAGGGGTCGCTGCCCCCCTGTRCTGAGGGCTCCGCTCCGCTCCTGTGGGACGGGACACGGGGGGTTCTGGTGTCCCTCCCTGCCCCTGACCAAGGGTCGTCCCTGGGTACTTGGCCGCGGGATAAGCGGAGAAGGCGCAGGGCAGGCGGTGTGTGTGGAGTCTGTGGGGTGTTCTGCCGGGGCAAAGAGGGTTTGGAGGGCTCTGTTCGCAGCAGAGCTTAGCGCGGTGTTCTCCGTTTCTGTCAACTTCTCCCTCCTCAGAACCCCACGTTTGCCCCTTCAAGACGATCCTTGCCGAGCTGCAACAGCTGTATTTTCTTTTAGAGCAATATAGCTATTTGCTATTTCGGAGCTATAGCTGTATGCGGTYGCTCTAAAAATTAATGCGCCTTATGTGCTTTTACTGGATTTGCAGCACCTGTGGGTTGTTTGTCACTGCAATAAAAGCTTGGGGTTTTTTTTCATTTAGATACGATATATAAATCTTTCCAGTGTTAAAAAAAATCCAAAATCATTCTGCAACATTTAAATCTCGGATTAGGATTGTTTTAGGAAGTGTTTTTATCGCCTTCACACATGATGTGACATCAGTGTCAGGTCATGTGCCCGCGGTGACGATGGCGGTGTGGGATGAGGGCTCCAGCGCGGGCTGCGGAGGGACAAACGCCGTCAATTTCTCCATCATTGTCAGGGACCCCATCGCTTCCCAGGCAGTGCTGCAGAGCCCGGCATGACTATGCAGGCTGCGCAGGAAGGCATTCCCGGTCAGCTGACAAGCAGCAGGAAACACATCACTGCCGGGCTCCTCGCCTGGCGCTGCCGGGGAGCTGGGGACCGGCCAGGGCTTGGGACACTCAGTGCTGCCGCGCCTCCCWCACCTTATGCCAGCCTCAAATCCACTGTCTTTCCCCAATGGGCAGCAGCAATAATTAGATTTGATTTTAAATTAGAGGAAAGCAACTGAACGTTTTATGGTTGTCTTCCTGTAATACTTTCTTTGGAAGGACACAGACTCTTGACTTTGTCTTTCCATGCCATCATATTAGGTCAGTATCTGCCTCGATTGATGATAACCCGCAGCAATCCTGTGAAATTAATTTAACGGCAACCTAATCATTTTTTTCCTTAAAAAAATGATAAACAACCTACTCTTGTCTRTGAGTCAGTCTTAGATTTAGAGGCTTAATATGTAATACCAGAGCTGCCTTTGGGCATCATGTGAGCTCTGCCGGTCTCACATCAATTGCTTGAGTGGCTTTTACCTACTCCCAATCCAAAAATGTGGAAAAGGAGGTAAATTTCCAAGCTGTTCTTTCAGTTTACAATAAGACAGAATTATCCACAAGAGTGACCAGGATGTTTTTTGTCCAACAGAGACCAAATCTTGTATATACCAATTCTTCTGGTAGGAAATAGTCACCTTTGCCAGAGGATGAGCAGCCATTTTGAGAAATCACATTTGACCAGATTTTAAGCTTTCGCTATTTGAAAAGCACCTTATGCCATCCACAAAGCACACTGTAATTGGGTTCATTCTGTTCTTTCAGCCAGCAGTGTCCGTGGGGAATGTCGGTCAGTTGGCAATAGATCTGGTGATTTCCACACTTGACATKACTAAAGTTGGTTACTTCTACACCRATTGCCTGGTGCCAATGGTTGGAAATAACCCGTAYGCAACAGCAGAGGAAAACTCAGTGGAGCTCAGTATAAATGCTGAAGGTGAGTATTGAATGCTGAAGGTATTTGCAAGGGGCATAAGATTCAAGAACATCACATTTACTTTTTGTTGTTGTTATATTTTGCTGATGTTCTTAAATTAAGGTCAGTAATAAYAGCTGCAGAAACCTACAGACAGGAATGTATTTACATTTCACAGAGGAAACTTCCTGTTGTTATTTTGGAAAACCAATTTGACATTTGGAACCAGTGAGAAATGTTGAATTTGAGCCATTACAGTGCAGCCAAAACTCTCTGTGGTGTTAATCCAAAGCAATATCAAGTGTGCACATACTTAAAATAAATTATTGGAATACAARTTGAATTTCTTATTTAGAAGGATACTTATCCACTCCTTTCCTACATACCTTTGCCTTTTTCTCTGTGTAATGTTTTTCCCACTCCCCCTACAAATTCCTAGTTTCTTTCCCTATATTGATCAATGTGTCTCTTCTACCCTCTTAAATCACAGAAATSTCAGGATAATCTGTCAGTCTTTGCAAAGATGCGTACATTATTTGAATCATTATAGGAGGCATATCCTCATATATCTTTCTTAATTCAGTCCTTGAATTTAGTACAACTGAAAGTACAATGCAYAGAAATACATGTTTTTAACACAGTGGATGTTGTCATGGTTTCCCGTGTGAATTGACAGCCGAAAGGTTTACTATCCTGAAGTTTGTAAATGGGGTAATTCTKGATATATTTAAACCCAGATCTCTTTCTCAGTTTCTGCTTATCAAGACTTAATGATTTCTTCTTGTAGTGTACTCCTTGCCTTCAAAGAAACTTGTAGTTCTGCAGATCAGATCACCTTTTATAAAGGTATGTATGTTCACTGATTGTTCTTTCTTCACTATTTGGTTTGAATAGTTCTGCTGGYAAATACTAAGTGGTCTGGCAAAAGTATTTTTCTACTTCATGCTGTAACACCTTCTGCAATGGGGAAAGTTTTACTGATTTCTGCATTCACTGAGACATTTTGCATCATCAAGTTCTGCATTTTGTTTTTCCAAGCCCCACAAACAGCAGCCTGTGTTGGTAGATTTTAGTGTAAATATCTTCTTAGTTATTAAGAGTCATGAAAATACAAAATGGTTTTGTCTGTTTATTTTTTTCCTTTAGATTCATTATTTTTCTGTGTTCTTTGTAATAGCTTATTTTTGTGTGTCATGCCAATTTAATTATTTCATAGTATTCTAGATTCATTTTAACAGCGCTCATTTGGTTAAAATGAGGAATTTACTATTACTCATTAACTGGGTAGTGGCTATAACTTAAAATAAGCAGAATGCCATGACAGAAAAGAAAATTGTGGTGCAGTGTTTTAGCAGTTCAAAGTGTGGAAAAATACTGTGTGATCCTGCCATCCCATCTTGCTGTAAAGCTTTTCCTTTTGGTATTAATGACACACAAAACAGGTGGTATTGTTGTTGTTGACATGGTCTTAATGATAATTCTTGTAATTCTTCGTGTAGTTTTGCTTTAGTAAACAACCAGGGCAGTTCTCTGCTTTCTAATAATATATGTGGGGCAGAAGATTAAGTGGATATGAAGAATAATTTACATCACTGCTAAACATTCTATGTTACACCTAGTATTGTTAAGGACACATTAAATTTTTCACTTTTTTGTCTGTGTCTTTGCATGAAGAACAAGTACAGGCCATTCTGTGAAACCCTGCTCTCTTGGGTGAAGAGCAGCAAATGTGCCAGGGTTGTCCTTCTGTCCAGCAGCCACGCGTACCAGCGCGATGATGAGCAGCTTCTGGGGTATGTTTGTGTCCTTAAAAGACCTAACTGATGTTTCTGGGCTTTTTTGACTGACATATTTCCCTCTGCTTCCATGTCCTGAGTACTTCTGGCAGGTGCTTTTGCTTGCATGTGTGCATTGATCATAAAATGCTTATKATATTGTTAAAACATGACGTATTGCAGGATAAGTCACTGAATTTTCTGGGTTACTGCTGTCAAATGTACTGATCAAATGAAAAGCTGTAAGCAAATTGCACTTAGCCTGCATTGCCTCAGTTTTAATTTCCTGTGGCTGCGGGCAATGTCAGGGATTAACTGCTGACATACAGGTCAGGGGTTACATTTTTAATAGTTGATTGCAGTAGTGGTTTGGTTTTGACCTCTTTGTCATCATTCTACATTTGAAAGGTTTTCTTTGATGCAGTAAATTGTCATTCTTTTTTTTTTAATAGGAAGTTAGCTGTTATTATTTGTTGGGAGGCAACTGCAAGGATACAATTGCAGTATTTTTTTACTAGATATTACCTATCCAAAAACCAGGTATTTCCTGATGATTGAGGGCATCATAATTGGTGATTTAATGAGAAACAAATAAAATCAGTATTTCTGCAGTTGTTATCCTCAGGCTCTATAGATGTATAGGGCCTCAAAGGAGGTTTAGATCTATGCATGTCCCAGATATAGTGGTAGATCCATACAACTGCAGGATGGCCAGCTAACATGGAATGAAATGAGAGGGACTGATGGTTATTTGATGAGGTCTAAGTCATAAGTTGTGATTTAAACCCTCCCAGTTCCCTCAGCGCCACAGAACAACTCCCTTATAGCAGATTTACTAAAGAGTGAGGGTAGTGCATTCAGAAAATACTTTTAACTTGACTAAAGTCTAARTGTATTAGTAGTGTGAGCTTACTAAAAATACTGTACCATGGTGAAATTCAAGTTTACCCAAAAGGATTTTTAATTAATCACCTCCTATCTGAAGGAAGAAAAAGCATATTTTATTTGTAAATTATTTTAACAACCATAAGCAGCTTCCCTATTTAGGTGCTTATGTATTTGGCACTTGCCAGTTAACTGAGCCCCTGAAAGGGTACCTAAATTCTGTTTGTGGCATAAATTTGGATGGTTTGTACAGTTTTGAGGCCACAGACTTACTTTCTATCTTTGATCTGAAGAGGGACAGAATGTCAGAGCAGTTCTTCCCTGCAGATGTGAGGTCCTCAGTGCTGGCACTTTCTGTCTGCCACAAGTGCTAAAAGTGGGGCAGAGTCCTTCCTTGGCAGACTGAGTGCATCCTTGACTTGTTTCCAGGACACCACTGCGCTACCTGCTCACACCCGATCTGGAGAAAGCAGTTGGAGGCCGCATGAAGGAGCTAAACTGGAAAGAAATGGAAAAAGTAGCAGCTTATCCTGGAATAAATGATACAGACAAAGTTCTGCATATACCTGGAGGTGGCATCACAAAACTATTGTTTACCGAGAGGTGAGTTGCCTAAAGATAARCACGGAAAGATATCAGAAGTCTTGTTTTTAGTACTTGGGTAAAATTGTCTTATAAAGTGCTATGTTACAGGAAAAGAAAAGTCCTTCTGTTTATAGAACAGGGCTTTATAGGAACAGAAATTCTTTCAGGTCAGGCCCATAATTAGGAGGAAGAAAAGTAGGGAGTCTCGCATCGTAAACTTAGAATAAGATAAAAATATAAGGGAATAGGCTAAAGGAAAATAATCAAGTCTTTACAGTTACATTCACAATCATTCTGGTATCTGATATTATCCAAACCACTATTTGTAAATAGTAGAATTGCTGCACCTGTGCTACTTTAACTAAAACTGTTTCCTGAGGCAGATGGTTCCAATGTCAGTTATACAAAAAACCCCAAAAATCTGCAAACAACTCTTGAGCACTATGAATGAGTTAAGATTTCAGGGCCAGCAAAAAAATGAGATTAGTGAGGGTTTTGTTAAAAGGTACCTGCATCAGAAGTTGTGCTGAAAACTGAGTTTTTTAATTTTAGAAACTAATACTTACTTATAACACAACTGTGTGGTTCTGCAAAAGATGTGTTGTGTATGGTGGAAAACTGACTTTTATTTTTTAATTATTACCTTTGACACCTGACCACACTGTTGCATTCAACAGCAGCAAAGTTACTAATGCCATGCCTACACTTAGACTCACTTCAGAATGAAAACAATATACAATTGCAAAAGAAAAAAACTGCCAGGACTTGAGGTAAAACGATTAAAAATAACCATCTTAATATGTAAATTTAAAAAATAGGAATATTCTGAGTGAAGTACYGATATGCAGCCTGCAAAACTGCTGGTATAAAATACACAGAAAGATAAGGAGTGATTG
This sequence comes from Cardinalis cardinalis, assembly GCA_014549065.1. Classification (NCBI taxonomy): domain Eukaryota; kingdom Metazoa; phylum Chordata; class Aves; order Passeriformes; family Cardinalidae; genus Cardinalis; species Cardinalis cardinalis. The sequence continues at coordinate 530,840 of JACDOX010000278.1, read as the reverse complement.
TATCAAAGGATGTGTATAGGCACCTCACCAGCACAAAAATGCAAACTAAGTATATAAAAGRCCTGAATACTCTTGCAAGATGTAGGATTCTTGCCTTGCAAAGAAAGGAACAAATTCAAGACTAAGCAAAAAAGCATGAAGTGTGAAAATGTGATCTAGGAAATCTGGAGGAAAAAGAATATACACATACATTTTTTCCTTTTTGGTTTTGGCTTTTCTCAAGATACATGCATGTTGTTGGTGCTCTTAATACATAAATATGATTATTGTGGATCTAAAAACTAAATATAAATGCCTGCTCATTTCTGTTGCAGCTGTTCAGAGGGAATTCAGATGGCAGTTCTTCTGAAATTTTGCTCAGAAGGAGACAACATCCCTGATGCATTTGTTCTTGTTAACTATCTTAATGAATGGCTCCAGCTAATTAAAAGTGAAGTAAGTACTATTTGATCTAAAGTTCTTGCTGTCATATTTTATATCCATTATTTTCATTTTTCTTCAGTCCAGATGGGTTMATTTTGGCTCTTGGTCATCAAGAATATGCCAAATAAAATATGTATTTGTATTAAAACCTCAATGGGAGTTTGCCCACCTTATAAAACAGATCTGAACACCAGTTCTTTTGTTTGACAGGTGTTGGCAAAATTTGTGTAAAGGTTTGATTGAGTTCTCTCTTCCAGTGCCCTTCTCTAAAGCAACCCACCGTGACACTGATATTTGTACTGCTGTCTATTATTTTAATACCCAGTTACATCATTACTACTTAAAACTTAATTATTCTGGGTTTGTTGCAGAGCAACARTTCCACAGATCCTTCTTCACAGTGGAAGATACCGAGTTCTTGGCGCCTGCTTTTTGGCAATGGTCTCCCACCTGCCCTCTTCTGATCAGCTCTGAGCTCGCTGTGAGTCACGTGTGCGGTCACAGATGTCCCTTGAGCTGGTGATTGATTACACAGTAATTGCCAAGGAGCAGCAGCTTGCTTTGGTGTCTTTACATAAATGCTTTATTTAAGAAAAATTCCTTTTGTGTATGTGGGTAGCTAAAGAAATTAAGGTAACTTTCACAAACTCACCAAAGAAATATGTTTTGTACAGTTGTTTATTGAGTAACTTTGGTTGGAAGWTTTTTCTAATAAAATATTTTTTAAGAAACTTTTTTCCTTGGTTAAGTGTTACTGCCATGGACAAGCTTAAGGTGCTCCTTTTTAATGCAGCTGAGAACTGAGAGTGATGTGTAGGCATGGATTTTCTTGGAAGATAAAAAACTCTCCACTTCCATGTCAACTGTGGTTCTTAACTTTTTTYCCAAGACTTCCTGGTGAGGTAAGTGAAGGTCAGAAGTGATCTGGTTTTGCCTTCTTTTCCCAATGCTGTTGTGTAGCTTCAGCTGGAGAGACTGCAAGCAGTGTAACAGCCTGCTCTGTCTTTTCTGTCTATATAGAGTTGTAAACAGTGTGGGTTGGAAGGGATCCTGATCCAAGGGATCCTCTAGTTCCAACCCCACTGCTGTATGTAGGGATACCCTCCACTAGACCAGGCTGCTCAGAGCCCCAGCAAACCTGATCTTAAACACTTCYAAGAATGAGGCATCTACARCTTTTCTGGGCAACTTAAGCCTGTGCCTCACCACCCTGAAAGTAAAAAATTTCTTCCTAATACCCAACCTAAAGCTACTCTTAGTTTGAAGCCATTTCCCTTTATATTTTCACTACATGCCCTTGTAAAAAGTCCCTCTCCAGCTCTCTTGTAGGGTCCCTCTGGGAACTGGGAGGCCACAATTAGGTTACCCCTAAGCCTTCTCTTTTTCAGGCTTCTGTTCCATTTCCAGAAGCTGAAACTAAAGCATTCTAGGTCAATGAGCTTTCTTAGACTGAACATTAATACAGTACCCTGAAATATAAAGGAATCAGGAAACCTTGTGTCATATCAGGCAGGCTGGTATCTGTGTATTTTACAGGCTTAGTCTGAGAGCAGMTGAGTGATGGATGGTTCACGTGTTCCATGTTTGTCATGGTACCTGTTGCACTATAGTATTTAGCTAGGTGTTCAGTTTTGACCTTTTGGAAGTGCTTGRTCACATCAGCTGATTTAAAAACAACTTTAAATCATGGATGCAAGATGGTCAGTTCTAGAGTTGAAAAGTGAGAATTAACCAAAATCTATTTTTAGGAGGTACCCGGACAGGTATCCAGACTGCTGAGTCAAATTTGGTGAGTCAAAATGCAGATGCAGTCAAAGAACGCAGACAAAAGGCCACGTGTAGCACAAGGCAAGTGTGATAATCCTAAAGCTAGTTGGAAAAATAACCATATTCAAATTGAGCCAAGTGACTGCGAGGTGTAGATAGAGCAGGAGAGCAAATGAAGTCTAGAGGGACTGAATGAGCAGACAGAAGCAATGAAAGGGATCTTACTTGCTTCACAGTATTTTTCTTAGGTGAGCCAAAGATGTTCACTACCTCCTCAAGAGGCACAGCCAGCAAAACCTCAGGAAGGGGAAAGGAGAACACTGGGAGTACTTTCTGAAAGAGCAAATACTCAGGGCTTTCCTGTTCCCTGTGAAGAAGGTAGAGGGCACTCGGATCCTTGAGAGAAGAACAAGGATGCAGCTTCTCCAAGGCCGGCAGTTCGGCAGGAGGTTCTGCTCTTGGCCCTGAGCCACTCCTGCTACAGTGCCCRGGACAGGCCAGCACAGCCCTGCATGCACCAAAACCTTCCTGCAGGACTAAGGCTGCACATTTACCCTGCTGTTCAGATCACCAGCAAAAATAAACACACCTCTGCAACACTGCCCTTGAGCATGGAGAAAAGAAATGGCAGTCAGTAAATCACAGCTTCCTCATTTGGTAAGAAATGCCTTTTGCAAGTCTGATTTTAATGCCATTTCTTTAAAGGCTACAATTACACACTCACTTGGTCCCTTCTCTCCCCTTCCTTCACCTTTTTAAATACATTTTCTCAACAGTAGTCCAGAACTGGAGCCTGTGTAGAAATAACCAAAAAGGTATGGAGGTCAGAAAGCAAAACTTCTCCTGTCACAAGACAGCATTCAACAAACACAACAAAGGTTTTGGAGCTACACTATCATSATCTCCTTTGCTGATTCATCAAGTTGGCTGACATCAAATTTATTCCAGCATCTCAATACTTGAAAACCATTTAAAAACTAAGGGCAATCAGCATCTTTATTAGGATAGTCAGCTGTTTATGGCCCACAAGATAAACAAGCATGTGATAGCAGCAGGTAGAATAAGGMGGCACATGCACACTGCCAATAGTCATGCACTGTATGCTTACTCACAACTCCAAGAGGGGGAAAATAATGAAAACCTAAACCATAGCTAAAGGTAAAAGCATGAACAGCTGAAAGCCTTATCCAAAGATGTCCCAAGTGGTATAAACAGGCCCTGTTTCTGTAATCAACAATAGCAGGGTTTGTTGCAGTGGTTTTGGCAGAGCTTAATCTCTTGCTATAAACACTCCTGGTTTCACAGCTGCACCAACTTGAAAATGAAAACTGAATCAAGTCACAATGTTGTTTTCTCCTCCAGCATAGGCTCAGAAAAATGGTAATCATATAAAGAAAAAAAATTGGAACAAACCAGACTGGAAATTTAGACTATTTCAGGATGGTGTCAAGTGTGTCTTTAACTCAAGTAATAGAGTTAAGTACTGCCCTGCATCAGCTTCCTCTTCAAGTTCAACACAACTCTGAATATCACTGCTTTCATGAATGGACCTCAAGACCAAGTTCTGATAAGATTTCAGGCTGCTACCATGTAAAACCCCACCACATACCTGTTTAGACAGTCATAGTAAATAGACAGTTTTGTGAGTTAAGGTTTATCTGAAACCATCAGAGAAAAAGCGCAGAATTGATATCAGCTCTGTTACAGAAGGCACAGGGCTGGAAACCCTGCTGACCTCATTGGAAGAACTCCTTTAATCAGCACTCTGGCTTACCCATTTTCAATCCATCCTGACTATGTCAAGGAGAAGGCTGACAGAAGGTGGGAGACGTGAGGAAAATACTGTACATAGAACACACGGCAATGGCACAATCCAAAACCCGTTTAATTACAGATACCATTGACTTTTGTGCACTTTGGTTTTGTTCCTCAGCTCCCATTAGCTACACAGGACTCTGGGTCAAGAAAGGTCAGGTTCAACCTCTTTCTTCCCTTTAAAGCAATCACCAATAGAAYACTTTCCCATCACAAAGTTACTCTGAACATTTTGTGCATATTTTATAGCAAACATAAAAAKAATTACCAAACCAACTGGTCAGATTATTAAAATAATATTCTTAGTGGTGTATTACAAAAGAAATGTACAAGAATTCCTCCTAAATCAAACTACAATACTTAGCATTAATGAAAATACTTGCAAAAAGCACACTCTAATAATTTTGCCATTTTCCAGTTAAGACAGGTATCAGGAAACCTTAAGGCAAAACCCTTCTTTTTCCACAACACACTCTTAACAGGTTCTCCCTAACATAACGCGCACACAACAGCACATCATCAATTTAAAAAAATATTTAATGCTGCCAAAAAGTATAAAAATACAATAAGAATGGCAGTACAAAACAAAATACTTCCTAATTTAATTCTTTTACATCTTTCTACATTAATACAGGCATTATAAAAACACAAGATGGCAAATTATTTCGTTTTGCAARGTAGCACACACTGCTGGTGGTCTTCATCCCCTCGGTGCAGTTTACGCTGTAAACAGATAACTGAGGTCCTCTTGGTACTTAACAGACCTCACTTTTTGTTCCCGAAGAGGGGGGTCATGTCTTGCTTTGCATGTCAATAATTTGCAGTTTATAGCTGCAGAATATTCCCAAGTCTCGAAGGCTTAGGTGTCAGTCAGTCTCGGCCTGCGACATACAACCAAAAGAAAGTCACCGATTCAGTACAGAGTACGGGGTTAAAAAACAACAAGAAAAAAAAAGAGCTAAGAACTGACAGCAGGTTTGCAGCTCACTGTCAACACCAAACAGCTTCTCATGTGTTCCCTGGAGGAACTACTGCCTCTGAGCAAGTACTCTTGGAAAGCCGTTGCTTTTCCAGAAGGTATTTCCATGTTACAGTGTAAGGCACATCCTTGCTGGAGAGCTTCAAGTACAGGTCTCAGTCCAGCAAACCACTTCCTCACACATGTAACCACAAGCACTGCAGGAGTCTCCTTGGGCCTAAGAGGGACTATGGCAGGCTGTATCTCAAAACACATCACCTCCCATAGCTTTGGAGGCCAATCCTGCTACAGCAGCTCGAAAGTAACTGTTTCTAGGCATAGATTTCCTGTAGTGAGAAAGACACCCCAGCACTGGACATTTTGTTTTTAGGCAAGGGAAGGCTCTGCTCCGAGAGTCTACAGAAAGGGACTTTGGTGTTAACAGCACCACACCCCCGAGCTACTAAAAGTAAAATGCATTTGAGTTCTGCAAGCACTACACTGATTCATAAAGCAGCTTTCCTCCACCAGGTATGACACATTGAGAGAGGGCTTCCAAGTATTTATCCTTCCAATTAAATAAAGACTCAGACAGAGATGCAATTTTGAACATGTTTATTTTTTGTACATAAAAATGAAAGATTGACTTAAAACTTTGGGGGCAAACAAAAAGGCCCAGGAAGACTACTGTGTGTCACGTCACCTTTGCAAATACCGTCCTCTAGCTTAAGCCACTTGGCCCTGCAGAAGACTTCCTCTTTTGTCATTGTTAATTTAGTTTCTCGTGCAGTCCTCAAGTGTCTCAGGTTTTACTATAATGCCAAACAGCAAACTAAATAATTTGGTTTACATTCATTAAACATAAAGCTAACCAGGCTTTTTCATCGCCTGCATGATCCAGTCACACATACATGCATACACATTTACGCCTCTTCCCTTTGCAGGGGGACATAAATTGATGTCAGTAAACCATATTACTCTAGGTTTAACAGAATAAGCCACATTTCACTGGCAACATCTCACTTCCATAACAAATCCAGAGGTTTTTTTTCAAATTGCTATTTCACACTGAATTAAATTATTTTACTTAATACATTTCAAAGAAAATACAGATGTACCGTCACTAAGTGGACTGTCCCTGCACCAAGAACACAAACAGGAAATCTAGAGGATTAATTCCAATCTTGCAAACCCCTTGCAGTGGAGGTCCAAATGTTTGCTAGGTATTTCTTTATGAAAACGTGCGTGATTTGTACACAAGTGTTCATCTGAGAGCCAAATGTTTAATCAGAGATGCCCCCTATGCATCAAATACTTTGACTGATGCATTTCCAGAGAAGAGGAAAACCAACATCAACCAAACCAAAACCAATTYTGAATCGAGCCAAATGACATTTTAGAAGTAGCATGGGACCAGGCAGCACTTTGCCAGAACTCAGGGATGGGGAGAGAAGAGGGGTCAGAAGGCATGTCCTTCAATTTCACCCTTTAAACATTTCCTATGATAGAGATGACTGGGATTGACAGTTCTTCATTTTGGCCCAAATTTGTTCCTATTTAACATCCAAGCTGTGCAAAAATGCTGCAAATTTAAATCCTCCAGAATAACAAAGTATCACAAGGGCTTAGTGTGCATCAAGGAAAACAATCCTCCAGATTTTGGGTTTTAAGGATTAGTGATGGACCAGAAAGAAGATTTTTATCCAAATTATTTCCTGGAATGTAAAAAGAAACCAATCATTTGATTTGTCTTACTATTCTCAGACTACCATGAACAATTCACTGTTCAAAAGTTTTGTCCAAGGCTTGTACTGGTTCATCCTCCTTAAATTATTAACATTTAAGACTCCCAAGGTACTTGCAATCACAGAACCCAGCTTTTACAGAACAACTGCTGAATGTGCAAGTCCTGCTTTATTGCATCAAGAAGGTAACAGAGTATGAGGTGATCTGAATTGGCTGCCCCCTGCCCTGCCCCACCCTGAACTGAGGAATGCTTACTCAGGATCAAGAAAACTGAAAAGCCAGAATTTAGAAGATGGAATTAGGAAAGAAAAAAACCAAGTGACAACTTGACAAGCTGCAGTTAGAGCTCAGTGCCTGTAGGATACTGGTAGCCCAGGAAATCCTCCTCATGCCAAAAGAAGGGCAATAAATAACAGTGTGGTATCAGTCCAAGTTTTGCCTGCACTTTTTCCTTAGCTGCTTTTAAGTATCTAGAATAAAATCTGGAATATTTCTGTTACAAAAGCATTTAAATTACATTCCATGTATTTTTCCATAACCAAAATATCTTTATAAGGCACATACATTTACACCTACTATCAGTTACAGCTGATACTGAAAAACCTATCCTTAATTTAAAGGGAAAAAAAAAATCTTTTGACAGTCTTCTTGCTGGCTAAAAGTTACTGTGGTTGTAAAAATTGTGAAATGTCATAAAATACATGAACTGCCTGCCTGTGCTATGTCCCAGCAGTTAGCTGTCCCAGCAGTCATTCTGCTATTGGAGCTGCACAGTTGGTCAGCAATGCCATGGAACAAACTGTCTTGTTCTACTGACGCACAACTTCCCAAATCCAGTGCTCCACAAAACTACATTTGTTTTGCTCATCTGAACCCTTCAGCATTTGTTTACTATACAAACAGCGTAGTCCAGAATAGTATTAGTTATTGCAAAATGAGAATTTTAAAGAGTAAACTGTACTTAGCTTGGTGTAGTACGTCAGAGGAATTGGGCCCCATGCCTCGTATGTGACTACCAAGCCTGGACGTACTGGAAAGCTTTGAAGTCAATTCCTTTGAATAAGGAGCAAATAATCATCCAGCTCTTTTGAGTATTTTTCAGCAGTAAATCCAAGAAGTGCTTTACAAAATGGAGGAGGGGAGTGGAAGAAAACCCCCAGGACCCCACATCCAACAGAAAACAACCAAGCTTAGAAAATGGAAGGCGAAAACATAACTTCTCTGAAGTTACCCATCAAGGCAATGCTTGAATAAATAAAATTCCTGTTTCAAAGTACAATCCAATCCTACAAATTACTAGATCCCAGCTTGAACAACAAGCTACATTCAGCCATATACCATCTCTGTATTCAAAGGTAATTTAAAGGGCAGAAAGTGGTTTGTGTTGGATTACTATTTAGGAAGTGTTACTACTCAAGTAATGGAAAGAGAGTGCTCAATAATTGTAAAGTGGCACAGATACTCCCAAAATATTAGTCCTTAAAGTGTTTTACTCACATGTCTAATACAGTGCTGGGGAACCTGAAAAGCAGTTCTAGACTTTATGAAACTACTAAAGTGGCTCATACAGCTGAAAACACTGGGTATGGCAGAACACTACCAACATTTCTTTTCTATTAGAGCCACCCTTGGAAGTTCAACTACTGTTTCCTTTGATSTGTTTCCTACAACTATTACTGGTGATTTTATTTTATTCGCTCTAGCATTAAAATCTATAGACACACAAAACATTATGTTTTACATTTAATGGAATGTCAGAACTTGAACAATGTTGGCCTTCAAACAGTAGCTGAAGTCTGAATACATTAATCAACAGTATGACTTGCAGTGGGGGCTAAGTTCTCAAAAGCCTTAAAAAAAATCCAAGTCTTAAATAAAGAAAACTACAAAAAATAAATAAGGAATGCAAATTAACAGAGTAGAAATTGGCAAGTGCTTCATCAGACCCCTAGCTGCTCATTTCAAACTGGAGAGTCAAATGTGGGGAATGGTTGCACTATTCTTTTCATGCACAAATTATAATTACATTTAGTTTCAAAATGAAATTCTTTTGGTCAGAAATTTGTACAAACTGAGCTTTTAAAAGTACAGTGAACTACAAAAAGATTAAATATGCAATTATAAAATATATTTATCCTAGGTCGTAAGAATATAAAATGTTTATGTTCATGTCACTAGTACAATACACATTACACATATTTAAGGATAACTTCTTTGCATTAATAATGTAAATGATACAACACTGTTTATTGCTTATATCAGGCATGTAAATTTAAATCCAGACAGCCTTCAGTAGCTAAACCTCCACGGTTCAGCATTTGTTCAAGAYCTGGTAGAACACCGTTTTAAAAAGTGTATAAACAGTTGCAGCAAGTTTGTACCTGCTCATATTAAACAAAAACCATCAATTCTGTGGGGGGCAGCGGTTCATTTTTCTAAGTACCTGCAGTGGAAAGTCCTGAGATGTCAACATGAGATCAAGTTTACATCACTTCTCTATTGTCTGTAACAGTCTGTACCCATTCCAGGAATAAGGAGTTTATGCTTAAAGTCACACCCCTACTCATTACCTTCCAGCAAAATCAGCTGTTGGAGCAGTCACACTTACTGTTCACTTACAAGGAATGTTTTTGAAAATACATTTTCCAGCAAAAATAAGCACCAACTAAAAACAGTGTACCAAACCCAATCTTAGTGAGAATAGGTTTCCAGTATAACCACCTTTTTCTTTTTCTTTCAGTGTCATTTAGCTTCTGCTTCATCTGCTGCAGCTTCTGTGCTGTTTGTGCTCTTCTATCCTCCCGCAGTCGTTTTCGGACAGAACTTAAAAAGAAAAGAAGGTGACTCTTACACTGAAGAACAGGAAAAAAGGCTATTAAAATATTAAAACAAACCTCTTTCCAACACTCYCAATAGTTAACCCAGCAGCCACATAGAGCAGCAGTATAAAAAATCCAAACCAAGCAATCTTTTATTATGTTTTAACCACGTTGTAGAGAGTTTCAGATAGCAAAGCCCCACAAATAAGTAAATGACAGATGTAAAGATGTACACAGTACTTCATCTATGAGTTTGACAGAGAACAGAATTAGTTAAACTATCTGAGCTGAGTCTTTCACCCCTGTCTGGGCCTCATTGGTGGCTGAGATGTTTTGTGTGGAGGCTGCCTTTATATGCAGTGCCAGGTACCACGTGCAAGTGTGACAGTATTTACATGGGTGCCTCCACTGCAGAGCTCACAGTAGCCTCAATGATACACTGACTTTAACCCCTACTCAGAGCTGCATGCAGGATTAAGGGCACTCATCTCAGGATGCAAACCAGATCCTGATACAGGACACACCATAAACTGAGTTCTGTGTGTTACACTAGCAGGACAACCTTGTAATTTGTGTCTCCAAAAGTGCCCTTGAAATCTCTAGGACAGCACAGCTCTGACTCAAAAACCAACTTTGACTGACTTCTAACACACAACCCAATAGCCTCAATCCTTCTTGTGAGGGGCTCCTTCAAACAACTACAGGATTGCTGTCATTCCCTCTCAAAACACTCATGAAGACACAGAAAGAAATTCATGGGGGCATTTATTTAGCTGTTTTTATAACAGTTGTTATATTAGCTGTTATATTATAACAGCATTAACTGTTATTTTGCAATTCCAACCYATCTACATTGAACTGCTGTGTCTCATCTTGGGCTGCAGCCCTTTGGGACACACCCTGCCTCTTTCAGTGCACCACATGGCTCAGCTTGGCACAGCCCTAGCCCAGTTTCTGGATCTCTGGCCATGGATCAACATGTGGCAACCCACGTGTGGGAAAGCTCAAGTGACACCATGCCCCCCAGCTGAGGCATCAACACTCCTGAGGGAAAGGCAAATTCACCTGATAGAGCTAAACCACAGGAACCWRCTCAGAGCAGGCAGATTTAACATGAACAGAAGGTAATACATGGCTCCAGTAATACAATTTCAACCACGACACAAAATGTGGTATGTGATAAAACCTTTGTGTTTCTGAGGAACCATGTAATTTTTGAAACATAGGTTAGCATTGTATTTAAAAATCTGTATGAAATGCTGGACAATTTCAGGACGTCATTCACACTTCACAGTGGAGTTCACTGACAATGTGTTAAGAAAATGCTTTCAAAGTGTGAGGTCTAGCTGCTTCAGTTAGAGACACTTGCTTTTCTTCTCTTGACTTCTGAATAATAAAACCAAATCACAAGGAATCACTGAGGTGGTATTTTTAAAATCATTAAATAAGACAGTCAAATACTGCCTGTTCTCCCTTGCCACTGGAGAAAGATCTTGAATGTTTTTACAATAAGCAAAGCAACCTAATAATTCAGCCTTTTGAGAGAGTGTATCTGCCTTTTAAAGTTTCATTATCTTGCTTACTTTTCAATGTTCCCATCTACGATATCTTGAACCTTAGTGGACAGGTCAGTGTTCATTTTCTCCACCTGATCATTTTTCTCCAGGCCTATGCTGTTCCCATTGTATTTCTCTGTGGTTATTTTGGTTGGGCGTGGAGGAGACTGCTCAGAACTTGGCGCTTGGTCCTCCTTAGAGAGCTCCTTCCACCGTTCCTGAAAACAAGGAGAACACATTGCAAACATTCCCCTAATATTAAAGGCCYTCCCCCCTTGCCAAGATGTCTTCCAAAAGAACAGTCACAGAAGTAGATTAAAGGAACTACCAGATCAAGAAAAAAATTTGCTAGATGAAGAAATAAAGTTAGGCCAAGATGTGTCTTCTCCAACAACCACCAACGATCCTTTTTTCTATTTTTCCAGGATGGTGCCACTACAAAGGCATGAGACCTCTACCTTCAGGGTTTGTACCSTCCACAGCAGCTCCGCAATTAGGAACCATTGTGTCCTATAAAATCCTGCACTGTCCTCCACTTCCCATCTCTCTTTACTTGCTACAGGCCTGTGCAGTTCTCTTACCTTTTATGGCTTCAAAATACAACAGGACCTTGCATACAAGAACTGCCTAACAAGAGAGAACTGGGAAAATTTAACTTAAGAGTTATCTATGCCAGAGTCATGGCCTACTATTTCACTTAGTGACCCATTGGCCCAGAGATCTACTGCATCGTAAAAGAGTTATTCACCTTGTTTTGAGAAGTAATCTGAAATGAGACGGAATAAAAAAGAAATTGGAAGTAAACCTGTTTTGCTAGATCTCTGTCCTAATGATAAATAGTCTGAAGAACTAATTGCTACAACACAATTTCATGCAGAAAAAAACCCTAGGAAGCGCCCAGGAAGGAAAAGAATCAGCCCTAAAAAACAAATCACTTTTCTCACACAAATCAGCCAGTGCCTATAGAGACATAGAATACCTTGTAGGAAAAAAAAAAAATCAGTTACTTTCAAAAGTCTATGATAAGGTAGATGAACTGAAAATTGAATCTTGTCAAACCAAGTAATAGACTCCTGTCTGTGGAATGATTTCAAGACTGCTGGCCTAAACTACATATCAAACTCAAAGTGATATAAAAAACCAGCTACTTATATAATGGACTGCTGGCAAAATGAGTTCTAACAATGACCTGACTCCTCCATTAAAAGTGAAAGTTGTGTTTGCAGAGTTTACTGCCTTCCAAAATCCAAGGAGACATCAGAGATGAACATTTGGCTAATGTTAAATAAGAGAGGCATTCAATAACTTCAGGCCCTCTCCACCACTAGCAGAGAGAAGTGAATACCTCTCACACTCTGAAGAGTCAACCACTCCTTATGGAATAAAAATAATCTGGCTGACCTTGAAAGAGAAATGTGATTTTTAGAGCACTGCCAATTGATTTTCTGCACATAATGCCAAGGCCTAAAGAGAGAAGCACCAGGACAAATGCCTTGCACTGCAGGAAACACTGATTTAAGGAAGATCATCTGAACAAACAAGAAAACAAGAACAAATGAGAAGTGTTCCTTCCTAGGCATTCTCTTACTATGAATAAATAACACACTTGAACATGACAAGCAGTATTCTGAGTTGACAATGCTCCCTCGTATCCAGAAGTATGAAATCCTGTGATCTGGATGGGTAAGTGTTGGAACCAGAGCTACTCACTTTGGAGCGTGGCTTTTAAAAAAAGCAAAGCATAAAAATATTACCAGACACAGTATCTTATACCACCAGAAACAGCTTCCACAAAATGAAGAGACTAAACTGCTGCTACCATTAGGATAAATCATGGAGTCTTCTAGACATATGGCACAGGTATCAGACCAGCAGCACGCTATCTAGGTGTTCATTAGCATTTGTGTAAAATTATTTATTTACACAGCAAGTCAAGAAACATTCGTTAAAGGGAAGAATCAGACCACTACCAATACAACAAAGAAGGGAAATGTATTTTAGCTTATCTGCTCTATTCATTATTTCAAAAAATCAACAAAATAAAAGAGCCCTAGCATTTGAAAGCAGAATTAAATGTGTTTCAAAGCCTCTCCTCCCATTTCTCCCTCCCACCCAGGTCCAGCCACTTAACAAAGCTGTAAGCTGTTATGTCTGCATAAAACAGTGAGATCTGGTAATCTCTTTGCACCCAAAATCATTATACTTGGCTAGATTGTACTAACTGTAACACAAATTTTAAACGCTATGAAGAAACAAGGCAACTTTACCAATAAGTATTATCTGTAGCATCAAGCAACTTATCTGCTAGGAGAATAGCAAAGAAATTCTAAAACAGATCCTTGCTATCTTCAAAGTGATACTGGGCATTACTTTCCCTTTTTGGAATTGAAAATATCAACTGAACCATTTTTTCTTTAAACATTTGGACAGATAAATTATTTTCCTATTTTATCTAAGAGGGGACATATGCACAGGGTTAAAAGTTTAGTTTGACAGAAGGCACTGAACAGATACCCTTTGATACTCCCTAGACATGTACTGAAAAAGGTTAATCATTTAAATCTCACAAAATTACATGTTTTAAAATAATCTGGAGCTTATTTTTAACTACTGTTGCAATCTGCTGTTCAAATACATGAAGCTAAACATTTACCTGTATAGCTGAATACATGAAGCTAAACATTTACCTGTATAGTTGAATCCCCCATTATAAATTTTGCTCCTTCTATTACAGCCATATATGAAAATCTTAGTTGATCAGGAGTCTGAATAAGTCCCATTCGATATTTTCTCATATCCAGTAATACCTTCTTAATATCTACAGAAAATGGGTCTTTTTTCTCCATCTGTAAAGCAAGTTACATTGAAAGAGTCAATGGCATATAAAAATAATTACAAGTAAAAATTAATCATAAAATTCAATCTAAAATCTAATTTGCCCAAATTACGCTTCTATTAGTTAKAAGGAAGATTAACATCTCAAATTATTTCTAATTTGTTTTTGAAGGAAAAATGCAAACCATCTAATGAAAACTTACTGTGAACAAATCAAGGATCATGTATTAAACAAATAAATTAGTACCTTAACATTAAGTCTTAAAATTAAGATGTATAGATATGCTCAATTTTATTCAGACTTGTATTTGGCCTTTGAAATAGGACTGTAAGAATCAGAGCTGTAAAGTAATATTCCCTGCTGGTTCTGAATAGAACAGCAATTCAGACTGACTGACTATGTCAGAAGTTTCCTTATGTAAAGCAGAACTCCAAATCCAAGCAATGCACACGCTTGTCCCCACATTACATTCACAGGGTGTTTCTGAAGTACATTTCCATCAAAATATACCCCTATGCTTTTCAAAATGCATAAAACCAAAGAAAAACTGAAAAAAAAAACTAACAAAAAAGTAAGTTGAGAGGATCTAACCAAACCAGAAAATGTGTCTCCTGTAATTCAGTTGAAATCATTTCAGTTAAACYTATGCTGCCCTTTTCACTATTACTAAGCACAAAGAGAAAACTCTGTGCCTGGACTTTCAAGTGCAACAAAAATTTTGATTTATTTAAAATATTATTTCACATTCATGGTTCACTCATGTCATGAGCAATTTTAGATGATGCAGTTCACTATAAGGAAACAATCTATACATCCATGTGGCACTGGAAGTGGCTGCCAAGCCCCATTACCCAAAGGGCTGCACAGCAGGGGAAATTCTGCACCACCCTCCATTACACACTGCAGGAGAATTAGGAGCACGCCTGAGTTCTCATCCTAGTTCAGATAACAATAACAATTTTCTGCATGCTTAAAAAAGGCTCTGGAGAAAAAGACTTACAGATTCAATCATCTCAATATATATKCACAAGATTTTTTCATATGGAAAAAACAACCAATCCTCAACCTTTTCTAAGCACATCTTACGTAAAAGGAAAAGAATGTTTACAATTTACTTTCCAGGAAGCTTTGAGAATATATAATTGTCCTGGGGTACTTCAAGAGGAATTTGTAAATGCATTTCAAGAGCTGTGGTTCTGCCATCAAAATATGTGAAGAAAAAAAAAAGCATGATGTCTTAAGTTTCCACTGGAATGTCATTAACTTCAATGTTTTTATAGCCTTCTGCCCAGAAAGCCCATATTGGGAAGGTTGGCAGGGTGTCAGGACAAGGGAAGGGGTGACAGAGAAAATGCAAACACTTACCAGAACAAGACAAGTATCGACTAATGAAAATGTGCCGGAACGTCCTATTCCAGCACTGCAGTGAACTACTGCAGGTCCGTGCTCGGGGCTCAGTGAACCAGATTCTCTGACTTTAAACAGAAAGTTCAGGAATGAAGCTGGGGATTCRGGAACTCCAAAGTCTGGCCACGTAGTATAATGAAAATGAGAGATCATCCTGGACTCACCACTCTAGAAGAGAAAACAAATAAACACTAGAACTAGAAAGAATTCCTCTTTGGTTTAGTTAGTGCACATTCCCCCAAGCTCAATCAACAGCTCTTTTCTATTTTAAACCTCCCATTAAGACAAACAACCCAGTAACTTGCTTCAAGCTGGATGACAACCAACAGTGCATGCTGAAGCAGTTTTATCTGAGTTGGTAATTTTCTCCTTTGCAATTATTACCGCACATGGGTTGTTTTTTTTTCTTCTTCTTCTACTTCTCAAACTTCCAATATTATGTTTGGTTTGCTTTACTATTTACTCCCAAATGTCTTTGTCTACCAATAATGCAGTTCAATGTCTGACAGCAGTTACTAGACAGTTAGAATTAACATGACTGAAAAAACCCATGTCAGCATTGTACACACTCTGCACTCTTGCTTCAAGCAAGTTGTAATGCCAAGAGGTATTACATCTCCTTTATACTAACCACATTACTGAGAGAGCAGGAAGCATTCCTTCCTGGAAAAGGCTGTAAAACCCATACAGCAGGATGTCTAGCAAGACTTCTGCTGGACATCTATCTTATTTAAGCAAAAAAAGGGGATTCCAAAATCATACAGCTGCTTTAGAACCACTCTGTTAGAGTTCCTCTCCTAACACAACCAACTAACTGCAAATACTGAAATGAAAGCAAGAGAGGATGTATATGAAATTTGGATCACATTTTTATGGAACTCACTTCAGACCTGCTGTTAAATGTTGCTCCTTGCCACGGTGACTCTGATTTTAGCTCAGGATTTTTATAAATGTTCGGTTACTTTTTAAAWTTTATTAATTCAGTTATTTAATTTTTAATTAATTTAGCTATACTTTATTATTTCAGTTATTTAATTTTTCAGAGACTGACACCTACATAAACCTTGGCAAAGTTTGAACACAAAAGGCTTTAAAATCAATGGTATTCCAGAAATACATTCTTCTTCAGCAACAGTAAAATATAGCCATGAAATAAAATAAATTCTACTGTTCTTCATCTGCTCAGTCTGTTTCTACTTCTTATGAGACAACTTATGAAATTCCTTTGTGAAACTAAAAGAATCCATTTCATGGTTTCCGCAGTAACAAAAATAAGTCTCCCAACTTGTCTTTTGCCTTCAATGCCCAATACTGCAAGACTGCCAATACTTTCACAGAAAACAGTGGACATTAACATGAATCCAGTCACTCTCAGATGCACAGCTATCTTCCAGAAATACTTTGTCTTTTGGCTAGGTGCTCAACAAGGACACCAAAGTGTGATCTACAATACTGGGAAAACAATTTTATGTTAAGATTTCATAAGGGAAAAAAGGAGTTTTAGGCCCAAAATTGTATAAATATACTGAGACTTTCCCTTCTCTGGAGCAAAGCATTAAAGAGTTTGCATTTGCTCTCCTACTGCTCTTCTGTACCTAGTTTTTCAAGTAGCAAGTTAACTCACAAATGAACTGAGTGACCTGTTTGTTTAAAAATTATGAAGCAGGCACATTTTTCATAAGAAATCTGTAAGTAACACTTAAGCAATTTCCTCCATTTCTAAGAAAAACAATTCATCACTTTAGAAACAAAACTAAGAAAAAAATAGAGGTGAGCTAAATGCACATGCTAAGTAAAGGCTGAAGTTGTTTCTTGTGAATCTAGATGGTCTCTGTAGGTAGCAACTGATACTCCCTACTTCAACATTCTGAAAGAGCATTCCAGATGAAAGCATCCCTTATGCCTCAAGAAGGCAAAAATGCCTTTTTCTGTCACCTCAAAAAAGGTGACCTGTGGGGTTTGTTTGTGTGGGCTTTTGTTTGGTTGGGGGGTTCTTTTGTGCGAGGTTTTTTACCCCAATCCCATCCATAAACATGCACTGACATCTTCCTAAAGAAAAAGAACAAAGTATGGCTAAGTGTGACCCTACTTACACACTAATCTGAAATAGCTATTTCTAAAAGAGAGATGAAACAGYGCTGTTGTACATGTCACTCTGCTCTCACCCACAGAACTACATTTTCCTTCCTTTCTTGTATGGAGGCTTTATCCATCCCATGATTTTCCATCCCTTCAGCTCATTCTAGAAATACCTAGTCTCTTCATCTCTCCACAAGAGTCCCATTGCAAGGCACTGGAACCAGCTGGTCATCTTTGAATTCGCAGTCTCTAATCGTACAGCCAAATCCCATTTGAGTATTTCAAACCTCCCACACTGCTCTCTTAAACAGAATGGCTCTTTCAAGTGGTGCTTGGCAGCCAAGCTGTACAGCTGAAACACTGCCCTTGTGAGGATCTGTACCACCCTTTCTTAAACAACTCCCAGTCACTGAGCCATGCAGCACTTCCATGAAGTGACGAGGGACTGTTACGAGAAGAGGTCTGGCTTTTTGATTCACAACTCTTGATGGACAAAAAGTCAAATTTAAATAACTAATTTAATTTTAAGTGTTACCAGGAAACTAGCTAATCTTTTAAAATAAAAACCTTCCAAGACTCAGGCAGTGCTATAGAATTTTATATGTAATATACAAGGGATATAACATAGAAATATTATATGTTTCTGCATGGTAACTGAAAACCAGCTAGTTCTATGGTAACCACAATGCAATTTTCCAAGATTTATTCCCTAAAACTAACTACAAAAAAAAAAATCCTTGAATGACTGTGGGACAAAACTTAAACAACTATTTTGGTTTTAAATTACTCCATCTGTGGAAGTTTTATGAAC
Source organism: Cardinalis cardinalis (assembly GCA_014549065.1). Lineage (NCBI taxonomy): Eukaryota > Metazoa > Chordata > Aves > Passeriformes > Cardinalidae > Cardinalis > Cardinalis cardinalis. The sequence continues at coordinate 512,623 of JACDOX010000278.1, read as the reverse complement.
TACTGGGATAAGCTTTCCATAAATAACCAAGATAGCTAAATTTGATGAACTTGCAAAGCAGACACCACACTGTACAGCTCTGCACTGACTGCTGGAAACATCAACAGTACAATCAAAGGATGATCAAAGGACAAGCTCCAAGTTACAGAGATCCACTTGAGGACTTGAGCAGAAAAGGAATATCCCACTGGATATATCCCATTAATTAACTTCCAGCAAAACAAGCCATGCCATAACCGTTTTACAGTGACTATCCAACCACTCAAAACAAAAAGGAGCAAAAATCTTCAGAGTAACTTCAGGTTGTTCAGTCCCATGAGTTTGAACATGAATAAAACACTACCAAAATGCTCAAAGGTTAAGTTGGCGCCTTCAGGGTCAAATAAAACAGGGAATAACAAAACAATGCTGGTCTGTCAAGTTTCACACACTGCTTATAAAAGCCATGATCAAAGTACTACTGAAATAGTGAAATATATGGAGACATAAAACACCGACAACTGTACAGTGGTTCCATATTTAATGAACACGACTTAAGTTCATTAACAACTAATTTGATCACATAAAAATGAAAAGGCATCCTATAATGGCAATATTCTACAAACTGAAATTCAAAATCATAAATCAACTTCTACCAGAGCCTCCTCTATTTGTTCATTCATGATGACCAAAATGTTTTCCAAAATTTAAATTAAAATGGCCTTGAGGATAAGGGGCCAAATAATCATCAGAAACATCTGATAATTCGGGTTCATCCACAGGATCAGCTAGTGAGGGCCGCTAAGCAGCCCTGCATTACCTTAATCTGACAGTCACAGCCACACAGAAGCTTGGTACTAAGTTGAGAATCCATTTTACTAATGGGTTTTTCCAAATATTTGCTATTTGTGGAGGACTCAAGATTGCACTAGAGATTTATTAATGGTCCTTACTCTAAAGTACCACATCACCAGTGTCACATCAAATCTAGTTCATTTCTCTGCCAACAAGTATTTTCTTTGCAAACCTCTCCTTCTACTGCTGTATTCTTACTTCCAGAAACCCAGGCTGAGATACATTCAGGAAGGTTCCTTCTGCAATATCAAATTCCACTGCTCCATTTCATTATGCAAGCAATCCCTGTTCTCCCTGAAGATCTGATGCTCATTTGCCCTTGCAGTTTGTCTGAATTCCTTTGTACCTGAAATTACTGAAAACAAAGTTTTCTTTCTCTGAAGACTAATACAAAAAGTTGTGACATTAAGGAATAAATAAGCTAAAAGCAACAATAAAGAATAATATAAAAACACATATTCAACACAAGGTGGAGTCTTTCCGAAGTTAGATGTCAGTATCTAACAATTCTMCTGCAGCATTTTGCAAAGGTAATTGTATAGATTTAATAGGCTCTCGTACACCTTGCTATCACTTCTCCAATAAGCTGGGAGACTTTGCATCAAACCACAGCCATTCAACAGCTTCACTCATAAATTATTATAATTTTTTAACATGAGCACATTATCTTCCTTCTTTATTTTCCAAGAGGCACTGGTTGGTGGAAGCCTTCACAGTAAGTCTCTACTAAGGGACAGTTCTGATACCTGAGCTATTACAGTAGATAGCAGCACTCAACTTTCAGAAAAGCTGACAACTGACACCACCAAACCCATGGAAGMTACAAAATGAACCATGGTGGAAAAGCAGCTTCAAATACCTGTATTCTAAAATGTAGATTGGGTCAGGCAAAAGAATAAGCAAATTCAAAAATGATTACCAGCAAAACAAAGAACATTAAGCATCTTTTCAAAACTTTTGGAAAGATACCAATAAACACCATTTTCTCTCCATTTTCTCTGTGCTAGCCCCAAGAACAAAAATTTCCTAGAACAGATACAAAAGAAAAAAATCAAACCAACAAATACCTTGATACAATCCTGAGAAAGAGCAGCCTCAAATCACACCTGTATTTCTAAGYAGTCTTTACCACAAGCAACAAAACCAACCAACCAACTATTCAGAGGTTGTTTCATTGGTAACAACATAAACACTTTACTCTTCATATACCCATATTTTGTTTATCTCTTAAAGAGATTTGCTGCAGTAAGACAAACTTAACTGAGCTCAGAATGCTTGCATTATAAAGACAACCTTGATTCTCTCTGTTTTCAAGGAAATACAAAATTTTAAGTATTCTGGGCATTCATTTTGTTCATGAGTCATCCTATATTCCAGGCATTGAGTGGCTAAATGTCTTACACTCTGCCTCCACCAAAGGCCCCTGCAGAATAACTTACATAAACACAGTTAASCTCACATTTCAAGTTACTGTGAATAGTCAGTTCCCACAAGTTTTATGGTATAATTATCAAATTCTTACAAAAGGCTGCATATAACATTGACAGTGTTAGACTAGAAACTGTGCAGCTTTTCTTGATTGAGTAACCAAGTATGTTCTGCTTCTTCTACAAAAACTATGTGTTGGAGTTAATATTCATGGAGCCTTACCAGAGTGCTAGAGATATAAAATAAAAATTCATTACAGAAAGACTGTTATTTGTGAAACTGATTTATATGACTGTCCTGGGTTTGCCATCTTAAACCAGGACAATGACACACAAGAAACTCTGTACAGTGCTGACAGGCCTACACTGCTGGTCCAAAATGAACCCAGAAATTTAAGTGCTCAATAGCTCCAACTTAAAAGTCTACTGACGTATACATTGTGCTGCTCCCTGAGGCATTTCTGCATTTTCCAGTTAACATTATGTTCAAACATATAATTGGAAAGAAAGTTGCATCCTTTGGAAATAGGAAGTTTAAAAGTAAGGACCAACATCAGCTGAACAATTCCATGAAGAAGCCTTTTTGGTACTTAGGAAAACTTGCCTCAGCTTTCCAAAAGGCAGAGTTGTTCTTTTTCAGGCACTAGCTAGCCAGCATTATTCATCTTTCTTTTGCCTTTGCTGTCAATAAACAAACTACTAAAGAGAAATTCTTCAGGTCAGCAGGACAAAACTTCATTAAGCTCTTCTAACACGGAGAAGACCAAGCAACAACATGCCAAGTTTTAYCATGTTGATGTCATGAGGGAGGTTATGAATTAACAAATATTATCTCAGAATACAATCAATAGTTACTATAAATTCAAATATATCAATAGTTGTTTCAAACAACATGCAGAACATCTTCAAGCTTTCCTTTCCCAAATTCTCTGACAAAAACTTGCCACACTAGCACTTTCAATTAAAACAAGGCAAGATTTACGGGAAGAGAGAATATCTTACAAGACATAGCTGGAACAAACAGATGAGCTCTTCAATCCTGTCTTCCACTCTGAAACAGAAGCAGTAAATTCCAACCCAAGCTCAGGCCAGAAACAATTATTTTGAGTTYAACTTGGTTAAATTGTCAACGTGCTTAATTTTTTAAGAGAAAAGAATGRTTGGTCCTGTAGAGCAAAAGGGGAGGTGGAGCAAGAGAAGATAAAGTTACCTACCTACAGGTGGTAATCAGTCCTCCCCCAAAAAACTTAAGACAGCTGGACTAAATTACATAGAAAACTCAAGTTYCAGTACAAAATCAGTAATTACTCAGTCAGGTATCTGATATTYAAAGGAAATCAGAATTTTCCACTCTTGTGTTCCTCCCTTAAGKTCATTCTTACAGCTCCTCTTAGAATCACCACTATYATCATTCAGAATTCAGCATGTTAAGGTACTGCCCAATGGAAAATACAAGTCTACAAATGCCAAAGATGTTATGTCTCCTAATGTATAGACTGAGGTCTAAATCGCCTGCTTATTTCCACACAAACATCTTCAAYATTCTCAGAAGCAAAGTGCATTAAAATTTTCATTGTAAAAGCTCACTCAAACCTAAAGTGACATCATGCTAAGTTGTTCTCATGACACACTTAAGCCCACGAACAGGAGCTGTACAGACTGAGCAAAGCTTACGTTGATATTTTCTAATTGCAGTAGATGCACTGTGTAATAGGATTTGACATCTTCAGACACCAGTCTCACACGGAATCCTGTTTCRTTGAATGTCATAATGTCTTCTTTTTTTGTTGGCCAGTATTGTGCACATTTCACCTAATGGATTTTTTTTAAAAGAAAGAAAAAGAAGAGAAAAGAAAAAAAGAAAAACCTTGTTAAATATCCTAGTATCTTAGGCTTTGCATGTGCAGATTCTGAGCCCACATTGCTCAATACAGAAGACTCAAGCACCTGCTTTGAGGAATTCCTGAAGTCCATAATGTTTACAGCTAAGTTACTACAACTGTTTCAGTGGCTATTATGCATTCCAGTTTTATGTGTTTATGCTTTCCTCCATCACATGGCGAACAAGCTTTGAAATACATCTTAAGCCTTCCCTCTCCTCCTTCCAGTCTCTACAGGGAACTGAGATCTCCGCTCAGCTATTTCAGCATTTCCCCGCTTTGTTTCTGACTTGCACACCTGCACATTTACAGAACTCATCTATCACACCCAGTTCTACTGAATACTGGAAGGTTCTAGTGAAACAGAATGCTGGAAGGTTCCAGTTAACCAAAAGAATGAACTGACAAACCAAAGCAAAACTATTCTTTGTCTTGTATTCCTCTTGCTCTGTACTCAAACATTCTGTAGGAAATTGTTTGCACAAGAAAATAGGTGACTTTTTAACAGACCATTCAAATTTTTTCACAAATCTGCATTGAATAAAAAACATAATCCTCAAATGACATGCATTTATAACAAAAATCTGCAATACTTTTAGGCACCATAGCAGAAAAACTACATCATAACAGAAGATTTGTGTGTTCTGCACATATGCCACTAGTTCTAAAGAATCAAAAATAACTAACAACTAACTTAATAGATCAATTCAACAGCTCTTGGGCAGCAGTCTGCCTTCACTGTTACAGCTAACATCTCTATATAACAGATGCGCTACTCCATCACATTTAGAAGAATCAATCTAAAGATACTTTTTTTCCCACCTTCCATTTTGTCCTGGGAACATCTTGCACTGCCTCTACTCCTCACCAGTTCTATCTGTACCTCCTTTCTCAGAATGCTACTTTCACCTTTCTGGATGTAGGTTTGTTAGATGCTATTTTCACCAAAGTGAACTGCAGGTCTTAGCTCCCACACTTCACCGTCATATTAAATACACATTATACTGCACACCAGTGAGAACATCTGTTAGTTCTTCTAATGTAACTATCAAACATTGCTCAACTGTATTAAAATTGTGGGGCTTATTTTACAACTTTATGTCCAGTGGCACTTACCGATTCTTTTTCGACAATCCTGTTCAACATGACAACTGCTTTGGTTTGTTGTTGCCATACCATTAGCCAAAAATGACAACATGTATTAGGTAGTGGACCCTGCATAGTAAAAAATACAAAAATAGGCATGAGAATGTATAGGCAAAGCAGTGTTTGAGCACAGTTAATAGTTCACTGTGGGAAACATGAAAAAGTCTTCCCCTTAAGTTTAAACAAATTATTAACAGAATTATAGAAATGGCAGGCAAGAAAGCAGCCACAGACCATTCCAGGACTTTAAAAGGCTGAGTTGTTTTTTTTTTTTTAAGGAAAAAAATACCAAACAAAATCAAACAACAAAACAGTAAGAACTCAGGGAATGGTTATTTTGGGTTAAGCATCACTACTACTGTGCTGTTAGAAGAAAAGCTACTGCAGGCATGCTCAGAAGGTACAAGATGACCTAAGGGGTCAAAGTATTGTTGCAACATATTTACAWAAGAATGAAGAAAAGTGCAAGAAGTATTTGAGAAGCTTCATATGCAGTAATTTACTCATACTTCAATATCCCCTTTAGCTTTTCTTAAAACATAAAATAATCTGTTAGCAACTACATCACAMTGAAATGTTGTACTTCACGTAACAATGAGATACCTCTCATTCACGGAGAGAAGAAACAATCCAAATACGAATTACAACTGTACAAATCCCCCTCCCTAGATTCTCAATCCTTGTAATAACCCAGTAATTGTACTGCTTACCTGTGTTAAAATGTAATATCTCTGGGCTTCTTCTATGACCACTAGGCTGGCATTRATATAATCATTCTCGGTGTTCTGGAGTTTTACACGACTGTGATCATCTAAAATTCAAAGAAAATTAAGAATTAGGGATGCATCCATCTCAATGAATATTCTCTAACAGGCAAGTTTAGGTTTAGGCCTAGTCTACAAGCAACTAGAACTAAATTCTGCTCTATGACCCAAAGAGCAAAGTACAAATAAGAGAAACTAATTTCTCACATAACTTTGATAACTGTCCCATTCTTCCATTAGCATTTCATCAGAGTTATTTCAGGTAGCTATTAATAGAAGCTGCTCAGAAAACTGGAATACCTATTTTTCTTTAAAAAACCCCAAGCAAACAAAATAACACTCCCATAGAAGCCTAAAGGTCCTCACAGTCATCCCTCAAGAGTTACATTTCCTTAATACAACAGCACCACAACTCACACCACACAACACTGTCCTATCACACCAGATCACTCCACGGCACTATTTCCTAAGCTCATTATTTCCTAAATTCCGAGACTTTTGGTGAACTGAAGTTTCAAAGATCGGCATAGAATCATAAAGCTAAGCTCACACAGCTAAAAAAAACCAGGAAAATCTTGATCAATTTCATTTTCCCTATTGTCTAATATTATACAACATAAAAATACTAAAAAGGCACACACAAAACCAAAAATAGTCAGCAAATCATCAAATCAAATGAAGCCTAAGCTAACAACATGGTTTCATCTCAAAATTACACAAACAAGACTGACAATTCCCCTTTTTATGGCAGAGGCAAGCAAAGGACTCTGTTTAAAATTCTACCATTAAAATGAGAAAGATTATCATACTGTCAAACTAAAAAACTGCATAATAAAAAGTCATTGTGGTTGTTTCTAGAACCTTTTAGTAAGTGATTTATGAATCTCTAGGAGGTTTATGAATCTCTAGGAGACATTTAGGTAATCAGACTTGTTGGCAGTAAGCAATCCTTCAGTTATTTATCAGTCACTGTATTAAATAAACAGTATTTTCAGTTTAAAATTTGTACACAACTACATGCCAGAAAATGAGATTCAACTGACTGGAAACCTCCTGAAGCTCAACACCTAGCAGAATATGAAGAGCAAATAAAAATAACAAACTAAAATTGCTTTAAGAAACTTCAACATATCTCAGGAAGAGATGGAACAGATTCCATAAGGAAACTGACAGCAGAGTGAATTATGATGCAATACCAGTTTTTAAAACTAAATTCACCTAGTCTGACCCACAAAACTCAATTATGGCCCAGACTGTTGTTAAAATGCCAGSCCACCCATCCTTGCACCAAAAGGCTCACTTCCTTTAGACAAACCACTTTGGGAAACACACAAAGACATTAGCAACTACRAAGTACCAAATTCAGCACAACTGCAATTGACGAACTCACAGCCAGCCTGAGATAAGCACCAGGCTTATCTCAGAAATCTATAAATATAAACCTGGATAGGCAAAAAGCTGATGGCAATCAAAAAACAGTTAATGAATTGGATCGACTCCTGTTCTACARACAACTTGTATGATTTAACATGAATACTTTCCATGTGTTTGGAAACCTGGGAAAAGTACATCTACTAGGTCTTGATCTGCCTTTACATTCTCTCTTCTCATCTGCTACTGGCAACCACCAAGGATGATCTCATTGGATTTGAGCAAAGAAGTCAACAGTAAAGTAGAACTGTTTTGCTGCTGCTGAAGCACTCCAATTTGGGGTCGCTGCCCCACCTCCCTTAGCTCCTAGTTTTTATATACAGTCATATATGAATGTGCAGAGAACAGAAAAATGCTGGAAATTTATTTTTCATATAAAAGCATGAGAAATATACTGGGTTAGTCTGTTTTCATTAGCATTCCAGGAGTAAGGCAACATCATCTTAACTTTCAGGAGTCTTAGAAGAATTATGATATCCCTGTATGAAGAAAATAAAAATATCAAAGCCAAGACACAGCAAAATTAAGACACATGCGCATTTTAAAGTAAAATATATCTCTTTGTATTATTTTGCCAGGATAGGAAAGCATTACTTTTTCCTTTCATGTATCACTTTATCTGAAATGTTTCTACTGGAAAGAAACCAAGACCTCTGTAAATATTACATGTCATTTGCCAACAGGAAAAACTTAAGATCTTGTTATAGTAAATCACACATACCGGTACCAGTGTTCTCGGAAAGGTGACGCAAGCAAGCACAGTTAACAGTTTAATCACCCAGCGGCAGCTGCTGTACTGCTGCCAGGGACAAATAACTGCAGCCCCTAAGGAGGCTCCCTACTTTAATCCTTACATTCTCAGATTCATTTTTTCCCTTCTTACAAATTTTGCTTTGTAAACATGACAAATAAAGTTCTGCAAGTTGGTTTTTTTTAAGTCCCTTTAATAACTAGTTCTGTGCACAGCCAGCCTCCCTCTCCCTCCCCAACTAAAACAGAAAAGATCCTGCAAGTACTCTGGCAGACAGTCCACAGGACAAAAAAAAAACACAAACCACTATAATATATTGATTTCTCTTCTTTCAAGGGATGAGGTTCTTAAAGGACACAATGACCTAGAAACCTCATTCAAACCCTGGCTTACTCTTCTGAATTAACTGAAGCAAGCCAGCTTTTGAGAGTGAGTTAGCTGTAATGTATTTCCCATATGTATATAATTTCCAGTTACAAAGTACTTAGACTTCTATGAATGATAACCCTATCTTTGAGATAAGATGTAGCTTATGTGTTGCCATGCCCACAGCAGCTAAAATACAGTACTGCTTTTCTGAAGCGCTAATTCCCCTATTTCGACAAACTACACAGCCTGAAAAGGAAGTAGAAACCTTAAAAATTATTCTCATTCTGGCTCCTGCACTGAGAAAAAACACTCCCAGAATGACCCTATCTGAGTAAGCAAATTCTAATTACCCATTTCCAGTGGAACTGCATCCCACTGACAATACTTCCCAAAACTTCACAATGTTCATCCATCTGCTCACCTCTTGCTTAACAGAAAATGACAGATCGAGTTAAAATCAAGATACAAAATGTTTGGCATTTTACATCACGCAGTTCTTGCAGTTGGAAAATGAAAGGCTTTCATTATAAAACAAGTGTGTTTCTAGAACATTGTGTAACTTCAAAATTATCTTTTATCCAAGAGATGTCTCTGGTCCMCCAAATATAGAGCTATTAACAATAAAGGAAGGAGAAATGCTACTTAGTGGATTAAAGAAAGTCATAAATAAAACATGCAGCCGCAAGCCTTCCCAGTGACCCTGCCTAACCTTTCCCGCCTACCAACAAATCCCTTCCATTTCACTAATCTAAATCTAGCCTATCTGAGCTGCTAAATTATTAAAATTGCAATACTCTGTCACTAGACTTACAGTCTCAAGTTTCAGAGGTAGCCTAAGGCAAAGAAAAGGCAAAATGACTTTTCCTCACCACCCTGTCACTGGTTGTACACAATGAATGCCATCATATCAGTCATGGCCTAGCTCACCACTGAAATGTATTCATACCAAAATATACATGTCACTACTGCATAGCACCCTTACAATTGTAAGCAGGATTATGGGAAAAAATCTCAGGGCACAATAAAGTTTAGATCAGCATGTGCTATAAAATTCCTCTCTTCCCCAACCCGAAAGGAAGAAGTATCTCCAGACTCAACAGCAAGTTGAGTTTATTTTACAATGTTTCACACGGTAAGATGCCTTTGTTTCACGTGGTATGTTTTAAAGAATCATTAGACAATGTCATAAAAATCACCAATGTCAGCTTCTAATGTGGACAAGAAATGCAGTAGGCTTATTCTGGGCTGAACATCTCCCTGTTCTCAGGACACACACTTGAAGCACAGGACAGAAAGGGAACAAACACTCCTGCAATGATAATTAATCAGCACTGTGTGTAAAACCATTCAAATCAGCTCCAACTCTGTTCCCTGTAAAGCACAATTCTCTTCATGTTCCTCTCCTGTACTCTATGCCAACTGTAAGCCTATGGTTGAAAGATCTGACGCAAAATCTACTCAAGGCCACAGGAAGAAAACATGAGAAATCACTACCTTGCAAGATCTTCCAAAAGCAACATGATCTATCAACAAAAATGCTGATGACCCAGGTTCTTGAGCAACACACCATATTACAAAGGAAGGCTGAAGAGAAAATTGTGTAAACCTCCATCTACCCTTCAAAAGCAAAAGGCAAAAAAAAAAAAAAATCCTGCCAATTTTGCTGAGGGGATTTCCTTCTTGCCTGTAAATCTGAGACCTCAGCTCTAAAGGTCTTTACAGTCAATCTGAGACACTAGACTCCTCTGATAAGAACTAAGGTTAAGATTTAGAAAGAAAGTTAACTACAGAAATCTTTGGAGTTTCATTAAAATTATTAATAAAGAATAACAACCYCACAAGTTACTTTCCTCTGTTAACAACGTTTTCTGAGAAATGGTTTCATCTGTCCGGAAATGACTGGCTGTCAAACCAAACCTATTTCAGATTAACTTCCTGTTTCAGTACTATGAAGCCAAAATACTCCTCTGCCTATTCTAGACTAATACCAAACTATTAGACTGCTATTTTATTTTTTTCATCTAGGCAGTAATTCTTGAGGGCTTTTACCAAACCAAACTTACACATGCTACAGATCTTTAGCCAACGAAAACGGACACCAACAAAAATACTTATGAAACAGGAAACACTGTGAAACTCAACCGTAATGGGCAGAGATGCATAGCCTTTCCCAGCAAACAGAAATCAATTTTTATCTAGAAATGTTTCAGTATACTTGTCCCAGGTATCACAGTTGAAATGGGGCAAACCAACCCAAGATATCTTTTCCTGGACTCGTAACTGACATATTTCCCGTAAAATTGAACAACCTTTGCACTTCCTCTTGCAGACACACCACCTCAGATTTTAGATGGGCTCGGCAGCTACCATGGTTAACAAACTATTTTCTCGTTGCTTTTGAAGAAATAAAACTCTATCTTTAAAGTACATCTTTCAGTATGATTAATTAGCTAGATCTTAAAAGTCCAACAGCTGGTTCTGAAGGCCTTTGACTATTCGAGAATATCAGTACCACMCGTTTCTCATCTAAACACTGTTAAAAAGCAGTGAAATTTGCAAAGTGAAGGACTGAGACATCAGGATTGCGTGAGACTGAGTTGTCTCACATTTCTCCAACACCAAGTCCTTGCATACATGCACCACAATTAGATGCGTTCACCACAGTGACCAAACTATACAGCTTTTATCCCAGCTGCTTTGAAATTTAGGCACTGCTACTTGGAAATCTTATTTATCACACACTCCCCTTCCAGGTCTCTTTCTGCTCCTGACCCTCATCGTTCTTACTGAAGCAACTGAGTCATATTAAAAATACAGAAGTAAAAGTCAGGAGGAATTAGCTAGTTCAAATGCAGTGTTTTGCTCTGTTCTCCTGATACAGCTTTGTTCCTCGTGCCCAGTTCTGCAAGCTATCTAGGTGGATCAATTCAAACCATTCTTCTTTTATAAATGCTAGAAACTGACACATTCTTCATAAAATTCACCATCTTATTCAGTTCATTCATCATGCAATAATCTATGTCAGAGTGTAAAAGAAAAGCACTAGCTTTTTCCTGAGCCCAACCTGTACTTCAATTCTAGATTTTATCTGTCTCTCTGCTTTTGCACTGGGTCCAGGAATTAAGACAATCATTCTTTTTTTTTTTTCCTACTTGCTAAACATGCATTTCAGAAGCAGGTTTTGCCATGACTAAAGCAAAGGCATTTGATGCTGTCCACTACTGTAAAAGGCATGTCATGATTAAGGAAAWTATTGAGCTCCACATAACTGCAAGAGATGAATACAAGTGACATCTGCAAGGTATTACTGGAGGCATTATTAGATACTACTTAAATAATATCATGTATTTTTATTTCTTTTAGAAACTTTTTTTTAAAAAGAGAAAAGCATAAACAGTTTGAAAGTAAATTTTCACTCTTTCTACATAAATTACATTCATGTGTGGGAAGAAACAGTAGATAAATGCACGGATACAGCATCTGACATGGAAATTGTAYAGGATGTTAGACCTAGGACTTCTGGGGTCAAATCTAACTTCTTGCCTTCTATTCTTACAACACCCATGGCAACTTAGGTATGAAATAGAAATTGAATAAAACATCTCCTTCAGCACCAGTAAGATGCTAATGCTGTGCTACAACAGGACAGCAAAGCTGGGACACCCAAGTGCRTCTGCACAGACCAACTCATGTCCACCAGAGGCCTGGCTCCGTTTCCTGAGCCTGGTGACAGTCAGTCAGCCTTGCCTCACCTGAGGGATCTTCCTCAGCGCTGGACACTCCTTCAATGGGATGCAGTGCAGACACAGCAAGGAGGCCATGCACTGAATTCCCAGCTTAAGYTCCATCAGCATGTGTGGGAAATGGACTTACAGAAAATTTCAAGGGGGGGGTGRGTTCAGCACCACACCAGACTGGACCCATTTGGTACAAATTCATTGAGCCAGGGAAGCATCCTKGCAGCAGCCTAAGGAGCAGCGCTGCATCTGACCAGTGTGACTCAATCCAGGACCCTTTCTGTGCCATTTTGAGAAGTGCTGTGCACATGCTGTCACCACAACTTTCAACTGGAAACAAGGAGCTCAGCACTTCTCCAAATCTTAGAATAGGTATTCAGATTAGGCTCTCAAGCAAAAAGCCCCAGTATACCAGCAAATCTCCAAAAACTCTAGATCCAGTAACAAGGTGGTTTTTAGGACCCTTCAGTATTCTGGGAAACTTCATAAGGAACACATAAACATGTTATCTGTCTCAACTTCAATATACTACAAAAAAAACTAAAGCTGTATAATTTTTTCYACTATCTGTAGCTCACATATCTTTTTGCAGTAATTTTGGCTTACAATTTCTGAAGTAAAATGCTGATGAAAAGGAGCCCACAGCATCTCTGTAGCAGAGAAGCTGGTCTAAAAAAAATCTTTTTCACGTGAGACATAAGATCATTATGTCAAAAAGACCATTTTATGGCAATTAGTAGAAGTACAAAGCACTCCATACCTTATTTGCTACATGGGCAAAACCAACAAAATTTCAAGTATTTTTTAAAGCAACAGTAGAAACTGAGTGGCATTTATCCACAACACCTTAAAAAYGTACACAATCACTCAGTCCAAAAAGAAAACATTTCTTTTAGTCAAGGTGTACTAACTTAACCTCTATACTCATTTTTTACAACAGATAAAGCACTACTAAACAAATAATTTCCCTGTGAGAAAAATACCTCTAAAACATTACTCTGCAGCTCACAAAAATTTACTTATACACTAATACCTGTGATTTGCAAYCATCTCTCATTCACCATTCAGCACAATGAGCTTAACATGCAGACTCTTCTCCCTCCTGTTATACACATTTGTGTACGCGTTACCAAAAATCACACATTTATCACAGGATACATGCCTACAGAAATAAACAAAATGCAAAATTTGCAATGACCACAACTTATCACCTCCAGTGTCGACAGGGTAAGAGAAGGTCTAGTAAGTTTACTGCAATGATTGCAGAAAGGATACTCACATGGACTAACATCTCTATATCTGTTTCGATTTCTGTTTTCTGGATATTTTGCAACTCTGTGAGGRTAGTCACTGGATTTGTGTCGGATTTCCTTAAAAAGACAAAATAATTATTTGACTTACAGCCAGCAACATGATTAAGACTAATGTTCTACACATACTATTAATTAAGCAACATTAGTAATAACTAACATTTTTTTAAACCAAGTTTTATTGCCCCTAGTGTCATTTTCACCCAGAAGATGCATTTCATTCATGGCCAAACTTCTACCACTTAGATCTTCCTAAAACTACCAAATGTAAGCACCATTTGACAAGCAACTGATGCACCAAGATCAAAGGGGAAAAAAAAAAACATAATCCCAGATATTTATTATGCTTACAGTTTACCTCAGAGCAGCATGTTTTCTCCCAAAGCMGTAAGGGACTCAGATGCAACAGCAGTATTCTGCTGGCTCCTTTAAAGTAAYTGGCAGCATTAACCCCCACAAACCTAAGTGAACCAGTTAATGATTTTATGGCTGCTACTAAGTGCCATAGGATTATTCTTGGTGGTTTGATGTCTCATCCCATATAGCTGTAGTTAAATGTGAACCAATATAAAGAATTCTGGAGTCACAAATATCAATYAAAGCCTGTTCTCCCCACACATTAACACAAACCTTCTAATAATCTATGAGATACTCAGACTCACACACTATTTTAAGGACCCTACTGTTCACRTGTTCTGAATGTTCTGCTTTATTGATTTCTTCCCTGAGTGCACCTTTTCTACAACCTCACCAAGGCATACAGAATTACCTTATGCAGAAAACTGAAAATGGCCTTCAGTGTATTCTGCTCTGTATTTATATCTCTGTACTGATGCCATCTCAGCAGAAATGTTGCTCAGTACAGAATTAACAATATTTTACTTTGAATTCTCCTTCTGTTTTTAGATTATGTTGCTACATTTGATCATTATGTCCCAAAGGGCATTTAAACTTCTTATTACAACTGAGCATTCTTTGGTCTTCTCAATGTTCCCACTATCTCTGTCTTCAAACTTCCTAAATAGTCTAGTCTATTCCCAGACAATGAACACAGCCAGAAAGGGCATCAGCGGAAATATAACGTACAAAAGAAAGCTCTAATTTTTAGCACTGGTTGCATGGCCTCTCTTTAAAATGTACTGCCAATCTGCAAAGAACATAAATCACAATGGGGAGCAGCAACTGCCAAGCAGCAATACTCCACATATTTGTAAAAAAACCTCTTGATCTATTAGGTTTTCCATTTTGATATGGCACACTGGAACTTCTCTTATTTACATGGCTGACAAGCTTTGGGAACTTGCTTATGGAACAAATGGATCTGGGAGGTATTCATACCCAAGTTTCCATGAAAGGTAAATTTTGTATTACTCAGTAACAGGATGCAACATATTTTGTTTCCTAAAGCACCTGCACCATCAGTGCACAGAAACAGACCCATGCTTTGGAAAAGAAATATTAAAATAGCTAGAAACACTTCCACAGTGATGGTGTGGGAGGGTAGGCTTGCTAAAAAGAATTTAAAGAATAAATTTATTATAAAKAATAAATTTAATAAAAATAAATTTAAAGAAATTTAATTACTAATTCGGMAATCAGTTTTCCCAGATAATATCCAGCCATCACAGAGAATCACAGCGTATCTTAACCTGGAAGGGACCCACGAACACCATCAAGTCCAACTCCYGACTCTGCACAGARCAACCCAAAGAACCACACCATGTGCCTGAAAGCACTGTCTAAACCATTCCTGAACTCTGGYAGGCTTGGTGCTAGATTCTACTTATTTGTAATACAAATATATCCAAAACTGCAACATCTGAAATACTGCAGTAGAGATACTGTATTCGAGACACATATAAATCAAATAAACTACTGATTTAACAGAGAAAAAGCGTAATTTGAAGTCAGTCAAGAAAACTTTGGGGRTTCGGTTCTCTTTCCTCGTTTGTGAAATAGTGTTATAAAATACTGCGGGCTTAAATAACTGCTGTAGTGACACCAGCTGATACATAATGCCTGTTTTATGGAACTGACTGTTCTTGGAAGTTCTTAATCTCGTTATAAAAAAAAATTGCAAATACTGTATTTTATTTACTGCCACTCGCGCAGAGCCCCCGCAGCAGACGCAGAGCTGGCCAAGGCAGCGGGAACGGGGGCTGAGGAGGGAGCACGGGTGCCTGAGGAGCCGCACGAACCAGCGGAGCGCTGGGGGGGGGGCACCCAAGCCCCGGCCGAATCCGTACTACCGGGCACAGCTTCCCACACCGCCCGCAAGCCGCGGGAGTACCGGGGCGGCTGTCCCGGCTCGGAGCAGCCCCGGCTCGGAGCGGCTCCGCTCCGCTGAGCCCCGGGGGCAGCGCGGACCCACAGCCGCCGCCGCCGAGCCCGCGCACGCGCCTCGCCCCGCGCCTGCGCGCCACCGCCCCCCTTCCGAGCCCGCCCCGACTGCGCATGCGTAGCGCTTGCCCASGGCTCCGCTGCTCGCACCTGAGGGCGAGAGTCGTGTTGGCCCAGCGACTTCCGCTCTCCCCGCTGCCGAGGCGGCGGCGGTGGAGCCGCACGCCAGGCACGGGCGCTGCCGACCCGCCGGTCTCCCTCCCCCCCGCGCCCTTCCTCCCTCCCTGTTGCTTTCTGGCTAGAGCCGACCACGCCGCTCGGCTCACCAGATAACGCGCCTGCCAGTCGTTCGTGGCGTCGATCTCCTGGAACTCCTGCTCGATGGCGGCGGACATGATGGCGGCGGCCGCCAGGGCACGCGAGCCTGTCCGCAGGAGGCCGAGCGGCGAGCCCGCAAACGCTCGCGCGCAGCCCCCCGCCTCACGGCAGCGGCARGCGCGCACATACGCTCGCGACCGGGTGTCCCGCAGCCGGCGCCAGGCGCATGCGCGGCCGTCGCCCCGCCCACCGAGGGCTGCGCAGATCACGCCTCCCCAGGAGGCGGGAAGCACCTGGGGTGACGTCACTGGCCCGGCGGGGGGCGGGGCTGCACCCAGGTGTCGCGGAGGCTCGGCAAGGGCCGGGGGCTTCGGTCGCCAACCGGCCACCGAGCGCTCGTCACAAAAGTCACCGACTCGGTTCGGTTGGAAAAGATCTCCGAGATCATCGAGTCCAGCTTGTGGCCGAACACCACCACGTCACCCAGACCATGGGACTAAGTGCGACAGCCTTCTTTAAACACCTCCAGGCACGGTGACTCCATCGCCTCCCTGGGCAGTCCGTCCCAGTATTTAATCGTCCTTTCTGTGAAAAATTTCTTCCTAATGTCCAACCTGAACCTCCCCTGGCGCAGCCTGAGGACATGTCCTCTCGTCCTGTCACTGGTTGCCTGGGAGAAGAGACCGACCCCCACCTGGCCAAAACCTCCGCTCAGGCGCTTGTAGAGGGCGATAAGGTCACCCCCGAGCCGACTCTTCTCTAGGCTAAACACTCCCAGCTCCTTCAGCTGCTCCTCACAGGACATGGACTCCAGACCCTTYACCAGCCTTGTTGCCCTGCTCTGGGCACGCTGAGTCCTTCTTAATGGACCTCAATTCACCTCAATGTCCTTCTGAACTGAGGGGCCCAGAACTGACCTCAGTATTTGAAGTACAACCTCACCAAAGTGCGTGCAGCGGGACAATCTGCCCTGATCCTGCTGGCCACACTACTGCTGATACAAGCCAAGATGCCAGTGGCCTTCTTGGCCACCTTCACACTCTGCCGGCTCTCGTTTAGCTCCTGTTGACCACTGGTCCTTTTCCACTTTTCCACTTTGCAGCCACTCCGCCCTCAGCCTGTAGTGCTGCATCGCTGTGCCGATGTCACTGAGCGGACACGGGCCCCGAAGGGTGCATGAGCTCTGCCAGCCGCCGGCGAGTCCCCAGCCCGGCTCAGCGCCGCACCCCCGGCCATGTGCCCCGCCGGCAGCCGCTGGCTCCGAAAAGCAGAAGTGCGGAGACACGGACGTGTCGGACAGACAAATCTCGGCGGGGCTCGCCGCGCCGAAAGCAGAAACGCCGTGTCCCGCAGCGATTGCCTCACTGGGACAGAAAGTCCCTTTAGGGGCGGCTCCGGCAGACGCTGGGCACAGCCAAGGGTCGGGCGGGGCCAGAGAGGGCTGCGCTGCYGGGGGACACCAGCCTGGGGCCCCCGGGCAGGCGGGGCCCAGCACAGATTGTGGCTCAGCACACACCGCTGGGTAACGCCCGGCGCCTTAAAAATGTGTGACTTAGTGCCGCAAAGGGGAACTACGAACCATCAGTGTGTGTAGGTATCTGAAGGGAGGGTGCCAAGAGCCAGGCTCTTCTCGATGGTGGACAAGAGGCCATGGCAGAAACTGATGCACAAGAAGTTCCACCTGGATATGAGGAGGAATTTCTTTATTGTGCGGGTGCCCGCGCCCTGGAACAGATCGCCCAGAGAGGTTGTGGAGTTTCCCTCACTGGAGATAACTCAAGAACCATTTGGACATAATTCTGGGCAACGTGTTCTAGGATGAGCCCGCTGGAGCAGGGAGGCTGGATCAGATGATCCCTCCCAATCTTCCACATTTTGTGAGAGGTGAGAGCGCCTCCCCGCACCCCAGTGACAGTCCTGCCCTCGGCCCCGCCGCCGCCTCCTCTCCCGCGGGCTCCCGTCCTGAACCTTAACCCCTGGCACACCTTTTCCCTGCCGCAGGCTCTCCCCCACCCCCAAGACGGCCCCTCACGGGCTGGGAGGTTTCCCTGGAAACGTTTGTATCGGTCCTCTCCCGTGCCCGAGGGGCCTCCGCCCTGCAGCGCGCCCCAGGAGCTGCTCTCGGCTCCCTGCTCGGCCAGCACGGCCCGGGCCCCTCGGAGTGCCCGAGGCCGGGCACGTACACACCGGCAGGGGCTGGGCGTGTCAGCTGGGGTGTGACTGACAGCTGAAGGGATGGCATGGATCTGGACAAGCTCGAGAAGTGGACCCATGGGAAYCTCATGAGGTTTAACAAGACCCAGTGGTCAGGTCGAACCCCAGTATCAATATAGACTGGGGTCTAAATACATGGAGAGCAGCCCTGCCGAGAAGCACTTGGAGATGCTGGTGGGTGAGAGGCAGGGCATGAGCCAGCAGTGTGAGCTTGCAGTCCTGAAAGCCAACCATATCCTGGGATTCTGCCCCTCTGCTCTCCTCTTGTCAKCCCCCACCTGGAGAGCTGCATCCAGCTTTGGAGTCCCCAGCACAGGAAGGACATCAMCCTGTTGGAGCAAGCCCTGAGAAGGGCCAACAAGTTGATCAGATGAATGCAGTCCCTCTCTTATGAGGAAAGGCTGAAAGAAGGGATAGTTTAGCCTGAAAAAAAAAAAAAAAGGTCAGGGCTGATCTATTCATGGCCTTCCAGTATCTGAAAGAAGCCTACAAGAAGACATGGATAGACACTTAGAGGGGCAGGTAGTGATAGGACAAGGGTGAATGGCCTTAAATTGAGAGTAGGTTTAACTGAGGTATTAGGAGGAAGYTCTTTCCTCAGATAGTGGTGAGACACTGGAACAGGTTGTGCAGAGAAGTTGTGGATGCCCCATCCGGTAGAAGTGTTCACAGCCAGTTGGATGGAGCTTTGAGCAACCTGCTCTAGTGGAATGCAAAGGGGCTGGAACTAGAGGATCTTTAAGCTCCCTTCCAGACCATATGATTTTGTGATCTACAGCCCCCGTGATAACCAGCATCACAATGCTGAGTGTAGCTGTGCCATCGCTGTGGTTCCCCATGTGGTGTCACTGCAGCCCCTCCGCAGCCCCCTGCCTCCTGTGGGCCTCACCTTATGTGGTTTAAGCACAACAACAAGAAGCATTTTTTTTTGAAAGACTTGTGATTTTGAATACCTGTCACTGAATGCTGCTGCACTTCCTTTCTGCCACACAATGCTCCAAGTCCACTGGCTCACGTGCTCCCCCAAGTCTTGGAAGAAAAGCTGGAGTCCTGGAAACCATGGGACTTTGTGATGACTTTGAAGTACAGCAGATGGGACAGCGTGGATCAGTAAGTTCATAACAAGTTTTTCCAAGTAACTCAAGGAAATGTTGCACAAGATTTTCTTGAACTATGGGTTCAAGCTTTGAAATCAATATAGGGAATGGCTTTCTTGGATTTTTCTGCCTGCACGACTGAGGCATGGCTCATGTCTGTAGTTCTGCAGGTGCTCTCTAGTTAATCAGTGTTCTGTGTATGATCAGTTATGAAACAAGCAAATAAGAAAACATTTGTGAATTATGTTTGTGATTTAAGAGTACAGAAAAGAGTCCAAGTGCCCATCCTCAAGGTAATGATTGATTTTCATTTCAAATAGATTTCTTTTAATTCAATGAATAAAATTGTTCTTTACATCAGAAAACTTATGTTGCACAATCTGAGTGTAAGGAAGTAAATAGGTACATGGAAGTTGTCTGCCAAATAATGTATTTTAATAAAGAAATTAAAATAGACATCTTCACTGATTTTAGTCTTTGGTAGGCTTTTCCTTGTATATAAGCTTGCTGATTGGTCTGGATTTATAGCATTTATGATATGATGTGCTTTTCACTTGTGCTTGTGATATTTGGGGATGTAGTTAATACTGGAACAGCAATGTAATTGTGTGGTTAAGAAAGGGAGTTTTATGGTAGCAGCTCCGTCTAGAATCTCTAATACAGATCAGTGCCCAGAGACATCTCATGGAAAGCTAAAATTGTTTATTAGTTGGGATTTGCAGCTGGCTTAGAAAAGCAATAACTTGTAAATCAGGGTTCTCTGAAGAAATTGCTATTGTCCATATTTGGGTTGCTTTATTTTTACTGCAAATATGCTAAAAATGCAGCACCAGTTCTCTGGCTTTTAGTATCTGAGCCCAGGATAGGCCCAAGATTACATTTCTAATGGTGTGTGAAGGAGAACTGTATATACAACATAAACCAAGTACMCTCATTAGAAAATTTATTCTGCCAATAGTAACCTCCCACTCCATATTAGCTGTGCAGCCAAGCCCAGATGAACTACTACATAAAGTCYTATGCCCTTGAGGCCATGTGAGACATGCAAAGAGGGACAACATGGTTGCTGGAAAGTCTAGCATATTGTAGTGTTTTCTGTCTTAGTATAAACACAAGCAAGCAATGTTTTTAAATTAAAATATCTGATAATTTGAGAAGCCTATTGCTGTACTGACAAAGCAGTCACCCCAAAGTAATTGGTATCYGCAGCAGTTTTGATTTCAAAATTGACTTTGGTGCCCATGAAGACCAATTGAGTTAATTTTAAATGTTTTTGTCCAATGACCTTGGCTGAACAATTATTTTAGTACCAGTCTGGAACAGACTAAGTGTTTGTTCCTCTGTGTGTACTTTTTTGGGTCATTCACTGGAACTACTTAAGCACCATTTATTGGAAATGATCTGGTTTGTGCTGCTTTTCTGAGAACCATTTTAGATATTGGTAGATGAAGAACAAATTCTTCCCTGAGGTAGTTTTATTCACAAATACACTCCACATCAATTTTAATTGTTAAGGAAGAGAGCTGTAATGTGCTTGAGCTTGCCACAATGTGAAAGGAGGAGAACATATAATTCCTGATTTAAGTCTTATAGCCCAAGGCCTAAAGGAGAAGAGGATCCTCCTTCCCTGATGAACTGGATAGGACTTGAAACCCAGAAGGGCTGGCCACTCTTCTGGCATCTGGTAGGGAGTAGGAGAAGCTGAATGAGAAGGTCCAGTGGTCAGGATAAAACAGGTTTCATTTTTTGTGTGCATTTACAGTGCACTCATATTTCAGACTTTTGGAAGCTGTATTCCTTGCTCAAGTAAACGTTAAAATTCTCATTACTGAAAGTGGGTGTTGGTGCAAATACTTTTCCTCAGCTATATTATTGCTTTCCTTCTCCTGCCCAAAATTGTATTCTAGCATACAACAAGAAGGGGGGGGGGAAAGGAGAGAAAACACCCAGACCCCCATAGCAAACCCTTCAAAATGTATGTAGCAAAATGCAAATCCTTGAAGCAGCAACGACAGTAGGAGTGCAAGGGCCTCAAACAGATTYGCTTTCAGCTGAGGAGGTCTTTCACATCAGTCAGAAATCCACAACAGTGGGATCCTAGTGTCCAATGTCTGATAAAACCAGCTCTGTAGTAAAGGTGATGGGATTATGGAAGAGGAGGACAATGCAGCTGTGCCCAGACTATATGATTGCCTAAACAGTTGTTTGGAGTTCTGTGTAGAAGAAATTCATAGCCAAGGAATAAGAACTATTAAGGAAGTCCGCTTCGCAGTCTAGAGATTTGTGCCTGTCTGTATGGCACTGGAGTCCCGTGGTGAAGCTGAAATAATTGTGGAGGATGAAAAGAAAAGGGTAACTGGCAGAAGTGCTGTCACGAGTGAATGGACACACCAGCTGGCAGAAAAGGCAGGCAGCCAGGATGTCTGAGGGATAGAACAAGTTTAAGCTCTGCTGTGGCTTTGTGAAACAGCCCTTCCAGCAACCTAAGCTGGGATGTGCAGTCAGCCACAAAGCCTAATGCCTATGAGTCAATGCAGGGGGTGTTGGGTACAGCTACGGGAAGAAGAAAAGAGCCAGTTGCCAAGAGAAAGATGACTCCAAGTTATTATTTTTCTTGCTTGTAGAGATGACCTTGCTTGCTGGGGATGATTTGTGTACATTACTTGACTTTCTATCTCTCTTTCCTTTTCACCCCAAGCTACAGAGACATTTATTGAAATCATCATTTGCAAGTGAGAAACTCTTA
Organism: Cardinalis cardinalis; assembly: GCA_014549065.1. Classification (NCBI taxonomy): domain Eukaryota; kingdom Metazoa; phylum Chordata; class Aves; order Passeriformes; family Cardinalidae; genus Cardinalis; species Cardinalis cardinalis. Next base: position 490,259 of record JACDOX010000278.1, on the reverse strand, counting down.
ATTCAGTGAGTGTGGCTTAGTGTCATTCCATGGTCCTTGTCAGAAAGTCAATTTTTGCTAGAAATGGCATCTTTAGTAACTACCTGAAGCTGACATAGTTTTCATGTTGAAAGTTTGTTTGAAGATCAGGGGTTYATTAGACTTTGAAATTGCCTCACAGACTAAATAGGGCTGTTCCTTRCTTAGACCATTTCTAATCTCACAGCTATTATTTCAAAGCATTACTTTGTATGATAGCATAACGGTTAAAGAGCAGTTCTGGAAACAGTTCTGGAGTAGTTCTTTATGCTGGCCAGTGAGTTTCACTCAAGTTCTCTCACAATTGTGAAGTCATGGTATCCTGATCTTGTCACCTGTTTCTATCACAGATTCTGTATTTTAGTGGTTTCCATGCTTGATTATATGTATCTTCATCTATGTTCAAGCTTATCTTCCAAATTACAAAATTAAGGTAATTTTCTGAATTACAGCAGGAAAGATTGTGATGCACCAGACCACTGTTGTTTGGTAGGAGAAGTTCTGGTAAGAAAATACTGTTTTAACAGAAAACAGAAGACTTTCTCCTGAGGAGTAACAGTAAATGTTTCTATTATAAAYTTGTATTCTCAGTTTTATGTTCCAGTTTTCCTTTGGGTTTCCCAGCATCAGAACAAAGCAATTGTGACTATTTTCATGGGTCTAACAATCTCAGAATTGTTTTTGCTTCTTTTTTTTTTTTTTTGGCCCGAATTGTTCAAAATAAGAGTCTTCAGATTGTAATCCATGATTGTAATTTATGCTTCTCCATTAGACAACCTGACGTGCCAATAACAGGGAAGGATTTTCTAGTACTACTTGCTGTAATAGGGATTTAAAATATCTTRTTGTTACCTACTTCATAGATACTAAAATTTACCATGCAGTGGTGAGCCTTTAGCATTTATTACAATAATTACTTCTGTCTTTCCTGTGATAGCAGAGGTAGGTCTGTGCAGGATTTGTGATATCTTTGCCCGTTTTTAAGTTGACGTTAATATATCGAATTTCATACAATTTCCCGTAGAAGCTTGTCCTCTTGAGATAATGAGCAGCCCTGTAGGAGCCACATTCTCTGAGTCACTGTTTTGATGGCAGAGTTCCATGAGTGTGTGGCTCRTTTCTCCTGCTGAGATGTCCTTTGGTATGTTATAGAGGACAAGGTGTTCACACTTGTGTCACTGTGGAAACTTGGGCACTGGATCTTGTAAGGGCCATGGAATGCTACAGCAAAATTCACATTGCTGCACTTAYTTGGCAAGGCAGGACTGCAATATTCAATGCACCTCTCTTTTTACCTCCAAAGTAAATTAAAAAGCAAGGAAGAAAATAGATTTTGCCTGTGGGTGGCAAAGAGCCATGAAAAAATTGTTAATTTTTCAGGCAGTTATGATTTCCTTAAAAAAACAAATTAGCAGTGCATGTAAAATTTACATTTCCTTTTTTAATTTGATAATGTCTCTTATAAAAATGTCTTTGAAATTAATCTACTAAAGTAAGGAGTCTTAAAAATCTGTTTTGCATAACCAGTATAATAGAGCTTTTGAATGTATGCTATGTTTCCTTTGGTCCAGACATTTCAAACCTCTAATTCATACCCTTGTGGCATACAAATGGGCTATAACTGCTAAGCTAATTTGTTTGTTTTCTCAAAGAAAAGAAAAACTGAATGTAATGTACTCAAAGAAGGATCCATAACAAGCGTTTTCCAATTGGAATGCTGTCAAGGTCTTTAACATCTTATTTTAGCCAGTGGAACAGTTCCAGCAGTTCAAGTCATGACATGACCACTTACTGGAATTAACAACCCAGAGAGAAAAGTGCCCTTGTGCAGAACGTGTCCAGTATCAAAATGGGTATATGAAACTCTCTGGATCTTTTACATGTTATGCATTTAATTTTTTTTTCTCCTACTCTCTCACTGTGTACAAAGAGACATCACTAAAAGAAACTATTTTCCTTTTAAAAATTGTATGGTACCCCTCCTCAAGCAGACCTCTGCAAGTTCTTTAGTGGCAGACTTTCTAACACAGATTTGCAGAAAGGAAAAAATGTTACAAAGAAATAAAGAAACTAAGTATGTTATTAAGATTGTCAAGAAATATCCCACACGGTCACTTCAGCATCTCAGGTAGCTTCTAGCTCGTATTCTCTTACACTAATTTTGGAAGCTCTGTTCGTTTGAAATTAATTTTCATTGTCCAAGATGGCTGCTTTCTTCATACCAGCCCCCTCTGAAGCACTGAGCAGGAAAGGTGAGGTGCAGAGTACAAACAAAGATGTTTGGGGTTTTTAAATTTGTTTTGTGCTCATCAAAGACTACCTCAATTTTCCCTTTTGTTTTTCTTACTTAAGAAAGAACATTTAATTGAATCTAGTGATTAGGTTCCTGAAAATGATACTGTGGGGAGGGCATTAGGAGATACAACTGCCATAAGCCCATATCTGCATTCCCTAAGTTGTTACATTAACATGTATGTCATAATCAGAACAGTCAGGATTTCCCATTGCTTCTCAGTACATTGGTAATACCTTACAGATACTGTTATCAGAAGTTATAAATGCACAATCAGTTTCTAGATTCAGACTATATTTTGGCTGGTAAATGCCATACAAGGAACAACATGCCAGCAGCAACGGTGAATGAGAAGTAGGATGTATTATTTGTGAAACTCTGCCACATGCACGGTTTTTATCCTGGGGTTTGCTCTGGGGAACATCACCAATCAGGTGATGACAATGTCTTTGTCTCTGAAAAAGTGGTAAGGATAACTCTCACATAATTTCCAGAGTTTCAGCGACCTTGGAAAGCAGGATGAAGCAGACAACTGAAGGAGGTGACGGCATCAGTCATTAGAGCTAATTCTGCTGTCAAATATGCAGCAACACTGTGCAATATTACTATTGAATTTACACAATGCTGTATCAGTAAATGGCAAAAATCCTGAATTTCTTTGGACAGGAGGTTCCAATGAAATAGTGCAAGGATTACATTTCTAAAACATAAATATATCTGCTTCTCAGGGTGATATTAAAACTTTCCCTTCTCTTTCTTTTACCTCTCACTTTTCYCTGAGAGGAAGAAGCGGGAGTGCTTTTTTCACATAGAGGAATGAGTCATGAATAGGTTTGATAATTAATCAGATTAATGAAATCTATGCTGAAAGTTGTAGCCCTCTGGTTACTCTAACTGGAAACTTATATGCACAGCATTTTATACAATTGTTTTTCTAATGTGAATTTCATAGACATATACCTTTAAATCCACCATTCTAACACAACAAGATAGAAATTAAATTAGCTAAAGTTATCAAGTGCTGAATTATATTTTTCTTGATAATTTAAAAATATTTCTATAAGAAGTAAGGCAAATACTTTTAATGATCATGCAGGTAACTGCATGATTAACTCTTGGAAGTTTACTTCTTTCATCAGAATATAGCATTATTGGGGGAAAAATTGAAATAATATTTTTGCTTTCACTAATCTGTGCAAGTCAGCAGATGGTGGTTAAGTAGTCTCTGTACACTGTTCAGTGTTCCATTTGTAGGCTTATACTTTGTGCATGATACTTGTGTATATAAATATCATCTGCTCCTGCTGTCCTCCCACAGAGCGCTTCAATGTACTGGGTATTTTCTTTGTATTTCAGATATCTCAGGGGCAGGGGCTCAGAAGAGATGCTCRGCACTTAGGGATGGTACATAAGCCACTCACCAATGATACATCTATCTGAAATAGTTGTATTTCATCTTGTTCAAAAGCTGAATAATAATAATAATGCTGAGGGAAATACTGAAAAAGCTGCATGGATAAAAATTATGTCTTTCAGGCATACACTGTTTCCTCCACAATGTAGCAATGGCTTACCTTGGGCAGAAAGCAGTTGCTGTCAATCAGTGTCACTGACTGGACCTTGGCTGAAAGGAGCATCCCCTGTACAGCAGTTGCTGTACACCTCCACCATAGAGCTGTGTGGGAATGCTCAAAGCACATTAATCCTGCGGCACGATGTGAACATTTCTTAAAATACCCAAGTACTTTTTTCAGCATGTTCATATGGTGGATGCTCTCACAGATTTGGGCTGTGTTTGCTTTGGCATGCGCCTTGAGTCTTCAGTTTAAATTTCTGTCACAACACAAAAATCTCTTATTCCTGTAATGCCAACTCACCATGCTACTTTGTACAAAACTGTAGAAAAGAGACTTAACAACAGGCAGACTTGATTCTTCTCTTGCAACAATGAAATTTCAAGATTTAGAAATAATTTAATTAAAAATATGTTAACGTAAACTGTGACCATACAGTTTACACAATAACATTTACAAATKATATAAATTCTTGGCTGCTTCTAATGATTCTAATGATTGAGTAATCTGTCCTCATAGCAGTTCCTGTTGGGAAGTTCTCCTTGTTATGATTCTGATCTAACAGCATTGCTGAGTTGAGACATAAGATGAATAAAGTGGCTGGTGATTAGTATGAAGTCACAGTACATTTTCTCTTTAAAGGGAGGGCACCCTCACATCTGACAGAAAGGCAGCATTTTTGTTAATGAGAATTTCATGGGCAGAGGAGAGCAGAACTGAGCACAACAAAATATTTTCAAAATTTCCAGTGAATGGGAAATTAGYTTTTGTAGTCATGTGTCTTCCAGAAATTCAGTAAGCTTCCCCTAGAATCTTGTCTGGGATTTCATTACATGTTCTTAATCCAGATGTTTCAAATGCTTTGGAAACAATGAACTATTATTATTGTCAGAATAAATTAATCACATTTCCTTTTAGAAAAGTCAGAGGGAGGAGGAGTGCTTAGCACATCTCTAGGGAGCCTGAAACCTCCCAAGACAAATATGTTTAGCTTCTCCTAATGGTGGTCAAAGCAAAAAATTACTCTAACACTGCCCATTTAAAATTTGCTGATATATATTATCTGGACTATATCCCCAGACTGTTCCTTAGTCAAATTTACTCTGCCTTGTTATGCCTCATGATTATATAYAAGCTATATATAGCATATACCATCCCTAAATATGTGATTCCATATYTAKACCATAGTCTCCCCAMGCACCTTGCAGAAATTTAATTTGAAGTCTGAGATAGAGAGATGGGGTCTATTCTCAATGAGAAGACACTGAAGAATCATCTAACAGTTTGAAAATCTGGGCTATGGCCTTTCATAAACATTCCTTAAGTCTGATGCTGCCTGTAGGTACTGCCACTTGCCTCAGCTGAGATTCCTGTTACCCCCAGAGCACATAATAAGTCCTTATTTCTTATGCATCTTCTTTTAGATACACAAAAATGGCACCAAGAATTATTATTTTGCTGGAAGACAGAAGTATAAGAATGGTTTTGGGATGGACCCTGAGTTTGTTAAGCTGCTCTGCTTGTAGATGCAAAGATGTGTTAATGTTCTGTATAGCTGCTTAAGTAATTTTTTTTTTWAGAATGGGTAATCCTGTTGTGTTTGGGGAATATGTGGTTTTCCTAAAACACTGATTTCAAAAGCTCTTTAGACTATTATAGCTAAATAGCATTTTAATAAAGCATGTTTGTTATACTTACCAACAACAAAATGTAATGAGTAATAAGCAAGTTACTTCGCCATGTTGTTATCATCCTTCAAACTGCATTGTACCAGCTCTGCTGCACAATAAACTCAGATTGGTATCAGACAAACATTTGGATGTTACAACCTAATATAAATATKTATTCTTATTTTTTCAAATGAAAAAGAAATTCTTAAAGAAAATTATTGCTGAGCTTTCCATTTTAAATTTAGAGTTTTTATTTTATTTGAACAGAAAACAGCAGGTATAGGCAATGTGGGCAGGTTGCCTATGGATGCAGCTGTTCAGGGTGGCACAAGGGCCCCAATAAAGAGCAGCCAAGTTCTGCTCTTTCCTCTGCCAAGGCCTTTCTCCTGTGGAAGACCATGCATTTAAGCTGTTCATATCTTGTGAGCAACTGATCTTTACCTTCTGACAGCAAACTCGCTCAGCCTAGGTAATTTATACTTTTATACTGTAAGGATATCTATGTTACATTGTATGTGTGTGTGTTTTATACTGACTCTAAGAGTATGCATCAGCAACAGTAGCAAACCTGACTTTTTGAGCCAATCCTATTTCTGCCCCTTCCTTTGCCAGAGCAGCTGAGCCCTGGAAGAAGTGGAGGAGGTGTAAATGATGAGATGTTTGCTGCTTGAGAGGTGAGGAGTGTGGGCAAGGAGAGGAACAATCTCCTGAAACTAGAGATTGGAGAGCTGGGATCTGATGAAGTAGACGTCTTAATTCTACTCCTGGTCATCCCAAATTTGCAATAATCCCAAAATTTGCTGAATAGTCTTGACAATGGATCTCCCTACACCTCCCTCTCCTCTTTCCTCCATGCTGTTCTTCATGCACATCCACCTTCTACAACCTCCACGTTCTTTTTGGTAGAGTCTAGTACTGCTGCAAAATTCAAATTTTCCTGTACGTGGAGAAGCCTTGAGTCAGCTCCAGGAACCAGCTACTTAAAATTTTCCAATCTATTAAGCAGATCACATTWAGTTGTACACTCACTTCAAATATGTGAGAAAGAAAAACTCCAAATAAAGGAAAAAATAATCTAAAGATATACCTGTACTATACGAAATTGTCACATTATGATGTGTATTTGGCTTCAAGCACTATGTGTACTGTGGTGCAGCCCTGCTTTCTGTGGCCCACCACAGCTGTACCTCTGTCCCCACAGAGCAGAAGGACTGCCATCCTGCAGCTCCATCCATGGTAAGAGACTGCAGAGGAAAGGCTGCAGCACGTGCTCCTTCCCTCAGCACTCTCTCCACCTTCATGAGTAAACTGCTGAAGGAAATGGGAGCTGGCTCATCTCTGGTCACTGAGAGGCTATGGAATSTAGAAGGCAGAAGTCCTTCTTCAAACCCAGCTCACCAAACTCTGCCTGACYTCACTGTCCAAATCATTAAATATTACTGTGGTAACTGGTGGTGCTGGGAAATCTTTTTATAAGGTAGTGAAAGATTTGTGTTAGCACCCAACAGTAAAGGCATTAAGGCTCCTCAGCCCAGAAACAAGCATACACAACCATTCTGTAAGCAACAGCTATAAGAATGCATTTGATATTCTATCATAATTGTAGTCTGCAAAAAGGATTTAACTGGTAACTTTGACAGCATTTATACCCTGTTTTCTACTTCTGATGTTTCTTTCCACACTCCAGAACAGACGGAGGAAAGCCATTGCTGCTAAGTTTAGACTTTTCTGTCTCTTCTTACTGTGAAAACTCTCAGGGCCAGCTATTTTCTACTTTTTCTCCTACAAGCTGTTTCTATTTCCCAACTTAAGATCAGTAGTTTAAAGATAGCTCTGATGTAATTATACCATCTGAGATCAACCTTCATATTCATCTGTTATGAAGCCTTCAGTGTTCCCTTCCTAGCTGTCAGTTATGTTGCTTGTCAACTTGTCATTCCAATTTTCCCTCACATTTCTTTGCACATTCATATGACTCAGAATAGCTTCCCATCCACAAGCATCTTACTTACATATAACACCACTTCTGTTTCTCCTTAAGTCAACTTTATGTGCTGCCACAGCTATATTTGATCACAACTGAGTAACTGCTTTGCTTGACTGTMATTTCTAATAATTATTTTGCTTACTTGGTCTTCCTGTACTCTTTTTTACATTAAGTGGTAAACCCTAATTTTACAGAGCTGAAACTTTTTTTTCTTGCATCTTTCTAATAGTCCTTTTTTTTTAGATAAAACAATAAGTTTTAAATCCAGTTTGGGACATTCTATTGAGTTCCTAGCAAAATAAATAACAGGTTCTAAGTGGAACTCTGCAGCAGCAACAAAGCAGAGTGTTACATAAAGGTTCACTGTTTGCTTTAGGTGCCTGTTTTACTCTCAGGTTATTCACATAAAGGCTTGGGGACTTTTCCCTCATTTTTGCCCACAAAATAGTATTTTGCTAATAATTTCTTGCCATGATAGGCCAGTCATGACTAGTAAGTGATCCTCTTAATTTATCTTACTCTTCATAACAGTAATTGCTGTTATTATTTTTTCTGAACAGGAATTCAACCCACWTCTTGCACACACTGCTGTGATTATGTGTGCTTTCCTCTGAAACATCCACCTTTAGATTTCCAGTTTGTATGACACTTGTTACACATACRAGACCACTTGCTAACATTTTCAAATGCTTTCCAAGTTTTAAGCCTCAGATTCTTGAAGCAAAGCAAACTCCTAAATGACTGGGTTTACCAGATTTTTTCCCCCCAAATCTAATTGCTCAATAACACCAGTTTGTATTTCTACATTGCCTTAATCCAGGACATATAATAGCAGATATAATTTTACCCTCTGTGAAATATTAATTGTTGTGAATCCAGTTTTTAAGTTAAGGAAAACATGGTACAAAAAACTGTGTGGATTTCACAGGGTCAGACATGTCTACCTTGCCAAAAATAATATATTTAAAAGGTTGACAGGAATGGAACCTTTAACTCTGCTGAAAGCTGTTTGCTGTTGGCATGATAACCCATGAGTGCCTGTAACAGACCAGCTTCTAGTGCAGACATGACTGAAGCATGTAACAGTGGTAGCCATTTTAAGCAGGCTTCCTCACCCTCTATCCCATGCTGATAAAAACATTCTTAATGAGTACAGTTCATTATTTACTTTATTTTTGGTAGGCCTTTGCATTTTATAAGAGCTCTCTCTACAGGCAAAAGCATCTTTTACTTGAAGAAGGTAGTCAAAATGGAGAAAAAGAAAGTACTAACTGTATGTTCTAAAATTCAAAGCAATGCCAGTTMAAGTCATTTTGAATGAGAATATCTCTACCAATGCTAATACACTTACACTRGACTTCCAGCAGAAATAAATTAAGTTATGCGGTTTTATAAAGTCAAATTGAGAACAAAATTGGCCTACTGTGTCAAAAGTGAAAAACTAACCTTATTATAGATGCTTTTACTTCTTCTTCTGTGCTGTGGTTCAATTKAATTTAATCAAGGCATAATACTGAATAAACATGTTAAAAAATATGTACCAGCATTGTCATAGTTGTGTGATCTTCCTCTGCACATCATTATGCAAATAGCAATGTTAAAATACAACTGTCTTTTCCAGCTCATGCACACCATCACCACAAACAGAATGTCTTTCCTTACTATTCAGCTGTAAGAGGAAGTCTCCAAGGTTAGCTGGTAGCTGAATCCTGATTAATGCCTCAGCTAACTGGAACCTGCAAACTTCCTGTGGTCCCCTGAGTTCCAGCTTGCTTCCCATTATCTTGCTATGTGGCAGGAAATGTTCTGGTTACCATCAGCAGCAGATGCTTGTGCCCCCCTGACCTGGCCTTGGTAGCTGCCAACCACTGCTGTGCAGTGGGACTGTCCCTTTGTGCACCAACTTTACAACCCTCTGGATACTCTGGAAATGCAGCAGGGAGCTGCATTCCAGCACTAATTGTCTTGCTTTCTGGATTCGTTATACCATTCAAAGGGGAACGTCTCACTAGGCAGTAGTATTGAATTTGTTATTAATTTCACCTAGATTAMGATAAAAAGAAAGTATTTATTCATAACAAAGGTTTCTACTAGACCTAGGTGAGAAAGCAAAAGGAAAGTGCTCACATACTGTTCATATTATTTCCATCTGATTTACCATACTACTCCAGATGTCAAGACTTCTGTGGTCCAAGATAATTTGTGTTCATGTTACATCATTGGAAAATCCCTCTTTTGATGTAGCATGTTAGCTTTTATAGCCAATTTTTGGTAACATTTGAAATCTTCCTGAAGAGGTCCAGAGACATTTGATCTTATTCAACAAATTTTGTTTCACTTTTAAGGCGAGAGATACTCTGGCCATTTAAAAGAATTTAAACAAGTGTTGTTTCATTTCCCAGAAAAATGTGAATGCCACTTCATTAGACTGGATGCCTTCCATCCTAACTGGCTGTCTATTTAATGACTGCTTGCCTTAACAAAGGCTGTATCTTGTCCTCTYGTCCCTTTGTTAATTCTGGTGTTTCACTATGAAGTGTTTCCTCTATTGAACCTTAATTCTGTGTCAGTCTTTCTACTAGCTGAAAACACCAGATACAATTGTCTACATGAGGTAAATGTATTTATCTCATTCCTGGGCACTGACTAAAACCAGAYACCACAGTAAACGAAGATTCTGGGATGACAATCATCCACGCTTCCTGGATTTTTTTAAAGTAAGTGATGATTCTGGACCCAGTTTCTAAATAAATCTAAACTGACCTAACTTGCTTTGAATCTAGGGAATGAGGTCAGGGGCTGGTTGTATTTAAAAATGGACAAATATTTGTGTATGTGTACATGTAGTAAAAAAAAAAAGTTATTTGGGTTTGATTTTCTTTTTTCTGCTTACTGACCAAACTAAAATGTCAGAAATAAAGCCTAATCTTGACTTGAAGTGTACAATTTTTGTGTCTTRTCAGAGAAAACAAACCTTTTAGGTCACAATGTGTTTTTGCGATACATTTACATATTTATATATTGTTCAAATGAAAATGACTGATGCTAATTATTTGTGAATCTGACAATTTTGCCCTGCTCCAGCTATACCAATATTACTGGCTGAAGAAATAAACTAAATTTGAGCAGGTGAAAGATATTAATTTACTAGTTGAAATGTACTCAAGTCTCAACAAAACCATTACATTACTAAAATTGCAAAAGAATTGGGTTTTGACAGCTGAATCACTGACTGGAAACAATTGTTCTGAAAAAAAAAAGCAGTTTTTATAAACATAGTCAGTGGTTTACAGTAAAAGACATTTCCCCAAATAGCTAAAAAAATCGACCTTTCAGATACACTGTCACAGACTAAAGAACTTAAAAGTCAGCTTTAATGTTTTTATTAGGCACTGTCTCTCCAGCTGTTTGAATGAAGCAATAACTGAAGTTTCAAAGTACRTGTCTCTAATTATGCTAAAAGATTAAAAAAAAATCTTCCTCTTTTGCAATCTAAATACATGCATTACTACTATTTGTTTGGGGTTTTTTTTTTGCCCTTTGTTTGTTTTTCTTACATATGAGGATAGCATGAAAAATTTACTATTGCTCTCACCCCAGCGCTGAAACAGTCACAAACACATTTCCTTCCTTCTTCTATTCCATTAGCTAAAACTTAGCCATGGTTTAGAAAATACTGAAATTTCAGCTTCCAAAGTGATTGCATATGATTGCAGGGGGAAAAAAAGGGCATTTGTACTCTAGAGCTAGAGCCCAGAGTGAGGTTCCCTCTAGGAGAGGAATTGTGCAATACCAGTTCATCTTCAGAAATGAGAAAATATTAACCTCTTCCTTTCATTAACTTCTCATTTTTAAAAATGCTTAGCRAGTTTTCTCTTATTTATAAATGCCAACTAAATTTCTCCACTAATGTAAACAGGTAAAGCTTAGATATCTAAATTTTCTTGACAATTTTTGTTGAAAATTCCTCTTTTCAGCTCCGGATGTTGTTRTCTATTGAGATTTAGTTCTGTAGTATTTTAACAACATATTTTTAAAACTTATATTGGCCAACTTGGACAAGAATGTAAAAACAGCTGGTGATTTTTCTTCCAAATTCTTCCACATTTTCAACCCTCTGTAACTGAAAGCATTTTTTATGTTTGCTGTACTCAGGCAAAAATATATTTTTCAACATGTTAACTTTTCCTTACTCAGTATCACTAAAATAATTGAATCTCAGCATTTTAAAGCTATGGTGTACCTTCAAGTCCAAGTTTGTTTTAATTTACCTTAATCTGTTATTCTCTATCTATTATAATTCCTTATCACATTYGGGTACCACCATATCTACTCTTAATATAAGGCCTGCCAATGAAACTTATGCATTAGGGTGCTAAATACTTGCATGCTTTGTATGCAGGTTATGCAGAAAGAGTGCAAGGATCCCTCTGGCATGTGATAACAGCACCTCCATCAGCCTCTACTGAATGTAGTTTGCAGTTTGTAAAAACAAATGCATTAAATATCAAACTGTCAGGTTTATTTCACAAGCATGTAACAGTTTCTTTACAATTTTGTGAAGAATTTGGACATCTCTGAACAAATTCCATTCACTGAGTGAACAGAAATTTTAAATGAGAACGTGAAAACATGAAAATTTTTGTAAGATAGTGAGAAGCAAAAGTCATTTTGAAAATGTCAAAACGAATTTTCTGTTAAAGCTTCAGTTACCAAAAATCTTCTAGAAAAGGTCTGAATCTGACTTGAATCCAGAGAATTTGAATATATCTGGTATCAGARAATTTCATCATATCCACTTTAACAGATGACTGGAAAACTGGATCATAACTTTAAGGCACTGGAGGTGTTCTGATGACTTCAGTACTGTTTTAGACCTGAAATATAAACCAGCTAAAGACAAATGTATTTGCTTTTGCTGTCTATTGCCATGATAATAATTTTATTATTACTTTTTYTCTTAAATCTACTGACTGCATTATTGCTATTTGTAATACAGTGCATGAATTATTTTCTCTTTGCTAATACTTGTTCACTGTTGTAGTTATCTTCAGAACAGTCAGTAAATAACACAGCTTGCAGATCAAACATTCCTTAAAACCAGGATGCTGTAACAGTCTTATGCTCAGTGTTACAACAAATGAATGGTATTTAAAAGGCATTGGCATGTGACCTGCATGACACAGTTTGTGATGGGATACTGCAGGACACAAACTGGAAGAAAGTGCTTCTTCTAGTGAGGAGCTCCTTGAAAGGCAATAGGCCAGGGGTGGAAGTATTGAGCCCTCAGGAGCCTCCATCTGCTGTGGTTCGTTTATTTTGCACAGCCCTCTGACTACAGACCAGTCACCACTGCTCTGTAGCTCCTGCCCAGAGYTCAGTCACTCGTGATGTGTTTTCTACCACATGCCAGGCTCTAATCTGCTTCTTCTACTTCATAATCTGGATCTTGTCCAGCATCCACCGTGTGTCACTTTGAATCATTGGATAGCCTGGCTTGGAAAGGACCTTAAAGACCACCTACTTCCACCCCCCTGCCAGGGACAGGGACATCTTTCCTAGACCTGCATGCTCAAAGCCCCCGCCAGCCTGGTCTTGAGCATTTCCAGGGATGGGGAATCTACAGCTTCCCTAGGCAACCTGTTCTGGTGCTTCACCACTCTCACAGTAAAGAATTTATTCCCAATATTTCATCTGAACCTATCCTCAGTTTGAATCCATTCCCAGGTTCCTTGGGCATCCTGTTCTGGTGCTTCACCACCCTCACAGTAAAGAATTTATTCCCAATATTTCATCTGAACCTATTCTCAGTTTGAATCCATTCCCTCTTGTTCTGTCACTAAACACCTCTAAAAAATGTCTCTCCATCTTTCCTGTAGGCTCCTTTCAGATACTAGAAGGCCACAATTAGGTCACCCCTAAGCCATCTCTTTCCCAGACTAAACAATCTCAATTTTCTTAGCCTTTCCTCAGAGCAGTTTCTCAACCTGGCCGCGGATTCCTCCCCTGCCTGCACTGTGGGTCACGCACTTCATCCTCCCAAATCTTTCCCCGACMAGGATGCAGGTCTCACATTGTTTCGCACCACAAGGCTCACCTGACAGGGCTCATTAGTACCGTAAATGATTAACAGAGCAAACGCAGTACATCCCACAGCGCCGCGCCGAGTGTTTGTTTATTGATCTGCATCACCACAGCGACCTCCTATCCAGCTTGTCGGATCCGCTATGGAATGCGATTGCGCGCTCTGGGCACAGCAACCACACAGAATCCCAGAACGAGCTCGGTTGGAAAAGACCCCCGAGCCATCGAGACCGAACRCCACCATGCCACCAAGTGCCGCGTCCAGTCTTTCCTCAAACACCTCCAGGGACGGCGTCTCCACCACCCCTCTGGCCAGCCCATTTCAATACCTAACCACCTTTCCTGAGAAGAAATTCCTCCTAATGTCCAACTTAAACCTCCCTTAGTGCAGCTTGAGGTTACGGCCTCACGTCCTGTCGCTTCGCGAGGGTACATGTCGCAGTCAGGCGCAGCAGCAGGCTAACCGCCCCGACCCTCTGCGGCCGGGCCGGGTCGGGGTCGGTCCGGTCCCGTCCGATCCCTGCCCCGCCCTCCCCGCGTTTCCCGGCGGTGGCAAGGATCGCGCATGCGCGGAGCAGCCCCCTGTGCACGGGGTGGGGCTGTGGCGGCTGCGCGCGCGGCGGCGGCGGCCCCGCCCCCTTCCCCGCCCCGCCGCGTGAGGCGTGCGCCGTGCGCGGTGCGCGCGCGTGGCGGTCGCGGCGGGATGTTCGTGGCGCGCAGCATCGCCGCGGATCACCGCGACCTCATCCACGATGTGTCCTTCGACTTCCACGGGCGCCGCATGGCCACCTGCTCCAGCGACCAGAGCGTCAAGGTGAGCGGGGAGCCGCCGGGCCTGGTGCTGGGCCAGTGTCGCGGCCTACCGGGCTGCGGGCGGGCCGGGGCGCGGCCGAGGGCTCGGTGCGCGGCAGGTCCCGGTGCGGTGTCGGGCCGTGAGGGCGAGAGGTGTTAGCGCACAGAGCGCGTTGTGTTTGTGTGCGCGCTCCGCTTCCGACCCGGGGCTGCGGCAGGGAAAACATTCCCGACTGCTGTGCCTGCGGCCGTGCCCTTTCAGCTGAAAATCTGTGTTTATTAAAGAATGCTGAGGAAAAAACCGATTGTTTCGTAATGTAGTGCCAATAATCTGTATTGCGGGAAGAAGGTGAAGTGCCAGTAAACAAAAAACCGGAGTGTTCTGTGCGTGCCCTGGCAGACTGGGGAAAGTCTGGAGTACTAGAAGCTTTCATTTTTACGTTCCTTTAGAGGAATTAAATTAGCATTTTACATTTACTTAAAGGAAAAGATGATTGCTTTTTTTCCTTTTTCTGTGCATAGTGAGAAGATGGGCAAATATTTGGGTCACRTGGATAGATTTGAGAAATCTAATTTGCAGAGAGCAGACATGTTTGTTATTAAATCCCGATAAATGGTTGAAAAAGTAACTTTTTTGTAGACAACTGTGTCATATGTAGATTAGACTTAAAAACAAAGAGGCAGCCCGTTTTCCTTGACCACAGACTAAAAGGCAAATAACCAACCACAATAAAATGGTCCCCGCCAGAAAGTAAGCCAAAGCCATGGGGATCTTTGATTTGGACTGACTACCAAGAGTGTGCAGTTCTTAAAAAAGATACCACAAGGTGAGTTGAACACAGAAACTGTTCTTTAGCAGTGTAGTGTTACTTTCCAGTCATAACTGAATCGTTTATGAGAATGTTCACAATGTCCCTCCAACCAGAGGAACAGCGTGACCCAGGCTGTGTTAGAGAGCCAGAGTGGCAGACGTGAGGTGACTTTCAGTACAGCTTCAAAGTGAATGAGTGACAAACAGGAGTGTCAGGTAGTGTCTTTCRTGGTAGTGTCTTTGGTTATGTTCATGACTTTCTACATAATTTTTCAGTTAAAAACTCATAAGTATAAAGATGTATGGGAAATCAAGAGAGGGAAAGGTTCAGTGGCTTGCATGTGGTTAAAAATCAAGGCAGAAATTTCATAAAAAGAAACAAGGTCTGTTCCCCCACTGCCCTGATGTATATTTTGCTGTCCTACTCTGCTTTTGGGATGAGTGCTGGGAGCTGCATTTGGGTTTTGCAACCAGAGCTGAGCATGTGAGGGTGCTGGGGGCTCTAGAATGAAACAGAACAGTGTGCTCTTGGAACAAAGTGAATGAACTTTTGGGAATTGTAATAATTTCTCTTCTATATAATTTACTGTTTAAAAAGAGATAGAAGTCATACAATAGTGGGTTTTGCAGGTGATGCCTCTTCTCCCTACTTGTAATAGGGATAGTTTCATGGTGGAGTAAAGTGCAATTTTGTAGTGGACAAGATACAGTGTCCTGGTTGAAAAGGTTTAGTGGGGATGTGTATGTATGTTTTTGTTTATTTTATATATAGGAATGTTTCTGTCTGTAAAGTACTAGTCAGTAAGGTTTATTTACAAATTGTATTTTGATTTCTCAATAGGTCTGGGATAAAAGTGAAAATGGAGATTGGCATTGCACTGCCAGCTGGAAGGTTTGTATTACAAAATTACACAGACATAATCATAATTTCTCCTTTGTTTTTGGAGAAACATACTTCATTTCTGCTGAATTTTAGAGCAGAAATGCTTTTAGTTTGATGTAGATTTTGTATGTCTTGTGTAAAATACTTTTTCTTTGCTTTTGTAAAGCATCTCTAGTGCCTCTCACTTAAAGCAGATGCTAACATGCAGTCTGCCCTTGTTAGTACCTAGTTATGTTGGCAGACTAGTATTAGTAAATATTATCAATGACTGGTGTTCAGGGAGTAGGAAACAGTACCTTAATTTTTAATTTAATATTTCCTTTCGCATATAGTAAGACTTAAAAAAAAAGGGGGGAAAATTCAAAGGAATATGTCTGGCTATTAAATGTTACAACATCTGACCTCTGCTTTTTGTTCTTCAAAACATTTCTGAGAACTGTGTCATATAGATGCTCTGCTTCATCTGGATAATTGATACATTCAGCTTCTGAATTGTTCTTAAACTTGTGTTTAATAGGACCACAATGCATKCATCCCTGTAAATGGCAATGCAAGGAAGGCTTTTGAATTCCCCTTCTCTAAGACAGGAATGTTGACTAGGTATGAAAGAGGAACTTCATATTAAAAAGAAGATTAATAATGCTTGCAAGTGATTTTGAAAAGTACAGGCAAGCTAGAAATGAACRTGGTAATGGCTGAAATTTGATTGAGAACAAAACTGTACTTTTTGCATCAAGGCAGAATTACAGTTTAGAACTGAAAGTAGTAAAAAATGATGCCTTGAAATACGCTTGTAATAATTGCATTTCAACGCTAAGAGCAACAACTTTGCAGTGCTGGTTAGAATAAAGAACTGCAACAGCTGATATGTAACTTTGTATAAAAGAACATAGGTTTCAGAGGAACAGTGTTACTGCTTCCTAGAATTCTCTTCTTCAGAAAGTCATGAAAATATTGGGTTCCTTAAGTTCCAGTAAGTTTGTTTCTCTAGTGTTCTGATCTTTTCTTGCAGACACATAGTGGATCAGTGTGGCGTGTGACATGGGCCCATCCTGAATTTGGGCAGGTCCTGGCTTCCTGCTCCTTTGATAGAACAGCAGCTGTATGGGAAGAAATAGTGGGAGAGTCAAATGATAAACTCCGAGGCCAGAGCCACTGGGTGAGACTTCTTTTCTGTAGCTGTAGAGTTTTGGATTTTGGCTATGTTTTGTTCATTTGTGGCAACATTCCAATACAAAGGAAGTATTTTTAAAACATTTGRGGAAAGCAGCTAACTGGCTGCATTCAGGCGAGTTTGTGTCACTATTATCCGTGTTTTGTAATAAGATGTTCCCTGACAAACAACTGGCAGACATGAATTCCCACCTACAGTTGGGTTTTTCTCTGACAAGAGAATTTGAAACAACACTGGCTGTTCTTGCTCATCTTTCAAGCAATAGATAAGTGGGGGGGAATTTTTTTGGTGGAAGATGTAAGCAATCCTATGAAATGGTGTTGTCAGACTTTGATTAGCCTTCCTTAGGGAATAAATTTTTGATGGAAATTTCTTTGCAGGTCAAGAGGACCACTCTAGTAGACAGTAGAACATCTGTTACAGATGTGAAGTTTGCTCCCAAGCACATGGGTCTTATGTTAGCAACCTGTTCAGCAGATGGAGTTGTAAGGATCTATGAAGCTCCAGATGTGATGAATCTCAGCCAGTGGTCACTGCAGCATGAAATCTCATGTAAGCTCAGCTGCAGTTGTATTTCTTGGAATCCTTCAAGGTATGTTACTAAAACATTTGTTTTATGACTGTAACAGGAAGGGAAAAACCGTTCAAAGCTGAACTGCTTTGATTTCTCTTTGTCCAGAAGCACTTACTGGCTTTCCCTGTGGACACAGTGTTGTGTCCTGCTGATCCAGTTACTCTTTTATTCATTAGCAGTAGTCCATGCTGAAGGTTCAGCGTATAGGAATTCACTTTAATGCATGGGATAGGATAAAAGTTGATTTAAAAACTAGAATTCATGTACATTTAGCTTATGTGATTTATCTTCTGAAAACTGATAGAAATATCACTAAATCAATAATTAAAAGCACTGCAAAGAATGCAGACTCTGCTATGAAACTGGTGGCAAATACTAGACTGCAGATGCAATTTCTGTTATAGAAAGTCAATTCTTCTCTCTGAGAACATCACCCTGAATTGCTAAATAATATTGTCTAATGATTTCGCCTTAGTGAGTGTATAAGGTGGGCTTTCGAAACAACAGAGTGAGATAAATGCTTTTCAGAGTTACCACTAACTCCTCTTTCTTTGGGATTTTTTCCATGTGGTATTTTGTGGTGGTGTTCTGTTTTCTCCATAGATAATGTGTTTGAAATTTAACAAATGTCTTGGTGTACTTTCTATGGGAAATACTATATATAAATATTATATATATATATATATAGATAAAATATGTAAATTTAACAATATTTGTTTTCACCTTTTAGCTCTCGAGCACATTCGCCGATGATTGCTGTAGGAAGTGATGACAACAGTCCAAATATACTGGCTAAGGTTCAAATTTATGAATATAATGAAAATACTAGGTATGCTAAATAATAATATATAACATTTGTGGGATTATGAAGTTGTTTATAATATATGACCTTTTATTCCTATCATTAGATGGGGAGTAGTAAATAAAAATACCTTAATTTTGTCTCTGATCCATTGGGTAGGAAAAGAGAGGGRGACCTCAGAATGGTAACTGATGTTAGCAGAAATGATATTGATAATTTTATTCTCTGTCAGTGCAGAAATGTCCRTTCTCTTATCAGCATTTTAAAGGGAGAGTTGTTGTTCTGTGTCTGTTAAATTGTGTGTTTAATTTTGCACAAGGAGTTAACAGTTGAAATTTGACTTGYGTTGCACCAGGCACTGTTTTGTTCAAAGCCACCTTACAATGATTTTAAAGGCATTATTACAATGACAGAAAGCGCTGTGAATTGCTCATGGTCTGTCAAAGTTCACGTTGTACAGTCAAGAGTCCACAGAACCAGAGGAGGCTACCACTGAGTTTGTGCACCACCACTTCCCATTAAATGATAACAGAGAAATTGTGTTAGACTGGGAGCAAGCGATGTGGGAAAGGAGCCAGAGTGTTCTGTGGATTTTATGCCCAGCTTCAGGCAATGCTGTCCATGCATTAACAATAAAGTTACTGTAACTTCCTAAGAAAATGGAATATGTGTTTATCATACAGCAGAGGAGGCAGACAGTGGTCTGCTTAAAAACATGGAAAATTTAGTGAGTTACTGAGATGCAAATTCCCTTTAGATTTGTGAAGGGAATATTTATCTTCATTTCCCCTTTCCAATTGCAGACAAAAATGTCCTTTGTACAGCAATTCTTGCTTTGTTGTATGACTCACAATACTGTAGCATACTGTACTTAGTGGCTACTATATCTGATAGATTCAATTTCTGAAGAAATTTGCTTGAAATTATTGCAGAAATTTATGTTTAAAAAAAWTTTTTTTTTTGYAAGTCTTATCGTGTAAACTTAACCCTTTCCCCCTGTATTTCCCCTGTATTTGCTTTATTTAATTTGCATCACTGGCAATTTTCATGGCATTAAAGGTTAATTTCTTGCCCTGTACAGGAAGTACGCAAAAGCAGAAGCTCTGATGACAGTCACAGATCCTGTACACGATATTGCATTTGCTCCAAATCTGGGAAGATCCTTCCACATCTTGGCTGTAGCAACCAAAGACGTACGAATTTTCACACTAAAACCTCTAAGGTGAGCTTAAGAGGAAGATGGTTTGGTGTGATATGATGCATACTGTGCAGTCTTGTTCAAATTGTCTCTGCAAAGCAAAAGTAATAATGTATGCAGGATTGTTTTTAGCAACCTGATTTTTAAGGTGACAAGATTGTGAGCAAGTCTATAATTTTGTCTGAATACATAATCTAATAACAGTTGTTATTAGAAAGATTTAGTTCTCTCTGACATCATGTTCAAGCCCAGACCTTTGAACAGTCRTGTGCAGAACTGTCACTTTTCTCTTAAACAGGAAAGAATTGACTTCATCAGGAGGATTAACAAAGTTTGAAATTCATATTGTGGCACAGTTTGATAATCACAACTCCCAGGTGTGGCGAGTGAGCTGGAATATTACAGGCACAGTGCTTGCCTCCTCTGGTGATGATGGCTGTGTTAGGCTCTGGAAGGGTAAGGTTACCCACTTGAAACACATTAACATTGTAGTCCGCTGAATATACTTGAGAAATTTTACTCAAAACGTAATTTTGGATGAGTGTCCATTTTAGATTTGTGAAAGATAGATTTATTTTTTCTATTTTTCTGTTTACGTTTAAAAAAAACAGAATTCAGAAATAATTTCCTGTGTTAAATACTTGCATGATTAAGGCTACTGTGAATAGCTGTTTCTRTACCCTGAAATTGTTTCACCAGACTAGAGCTACACAAAGTTGTCATTTTAAAAAGTAAGGTGGATATTTTCCCTGACTTGAAAATTTTCCTATAAACCTAGAAAATCTACATTCAGTCACAATGTCCCGGCAAATGTTTTTTTCTGTTTACATTTTTAAGATAAAGCCAACAAACAAAAAAATGTACSCCCTCCGTCAACTAACCCAAACAAAAAAAAAAACTCAACCAAAATCCCCACAACAACATTAAAGATCTACTGGCAGATCTACTGGCAATAAAGAGCTACTACCTTACACATTCTCGTTTGTTCCTTAGTATTGTAACAGTGGAAACTGAGTTTTAAGTTATGGACAGACAGAGAATATCAGGCAGCTAAAGGGCCAGATCCTCAGCTGTTTGGAATTTATATATAGGTATTGAAGTTCAGGTGTGATTCACACCAGGTGTGGAGCAGTTGAAACATATTTGTAGAGAAACTGAGCTTCAGAGGAGAAACTAACAGTGTCTGTATATCTGTGTTTGCAGCTAATTACATGGACAACTGGAAGTGTACTGGTATACTGAAAGGTAATGGGAGTCCAGTGAATGGTAGTTCTCAGCAGGGAATTTTTAATGCCTCTCTAGGTTCAGCCAATACAAGTCTGCAGAATTCACTAAATGGATCATCTGCCAGCAGGTAGGTTAAGTAGTAGAGAGACTGATTTTCAATGGTCTTTTCTCTGAATCTTCATTTCATTTAGCTCTCATACTTGTTTTACGTGTTTTTAAAGAGCAGTGTCATTTATTGCATGAGTACTTCTGTAAGCTCCTCTGGTTTTGCTCTGTGGTTCATCTGTTTTGCAAGTGTTAAGAGGAAAATGAACAAAACAGTAAGTCRTACTGAATCAATCTGTATAAATAAGCAATGTAAATAATTATTTTCATTTTTAGTCCTTTCATATTATTAAAAACAACATTTCTGAAATAGTTTCAAAGGAGAAGCTTCCTCCTACTGGTGTGTAACTGTTCTTTTGATTTAGATACATGTTTAAAAGTGAAGCAAAAATGCCGGCAACAAATTCTGGTTTTCTCTGGGATAATATAGCAGAATGGAAGGAAGAAAAGTTACTTCATAATGGTTTCAACRATCAAATGTTAGTGTTAGTTTACGTGGTTTTTGCAGGTCTGTAGCATCAGTTSAATAAAAGTTTTGTGGTTTTTTAATTTCCCTCATATGGCATTCATATGGCAAATAATTTGCCTCAATCTCCGTTAGGTTTTTATTCTGTAATAGTTGCTTTTAGTGGGTAAATTTTACTGCCTTTTCTGAAAAAACATTTTCAGTTTTGCACACTGAAATGTAGAAATATGCTGAGTCTTGCATGTGTATGGTGCAGTGTGTACAATCAGTTTTACAGAATTATAAGGATGAGATGTGGCCAGATTCCATAGCAGCAGTTTCCAAGTTTTGTGGCCACCTTTGTTTCAAATGCCTTGGSATAGTTTCCTTTTCCATCCATGTGTAGCTACTCACGTGAGGGTTTTTTTTCAGTTTGGAATGCTTATCAGAAAAGTTTGCTTTCGGAGAGTAGCTCCAGCCTGCCCCCTCTTGCCCTTTCAGCAGTCAGTCCTGAATGGCAGTTCAAGATCCCTAACCCTGTGGAACAGAGAACAGGTTTTTTCATTTTCCTCACAAGATAATTGTGGACACAAGAGGTGGTAATGGGCCCGGTCCCTACAAGAAAGGGCAGCAAAATTATGTTGGTCATGATTCCAGATTCTACTTGCAGTATAGCAAATGAGCCGCAGCCCTGCCTTGGATGTGGTATATCCAGAGCTGTGTAGCTGCATTTGCTTGGGCTCCTCTGGGGAAATGCAGGCTATCTTACAGCTCTTTGGCATAGGGTGTGGTTTTACAATCTCTTTATCTAAGACTGTRCTGCCACCAAGACTAACCATCCCCACCCCTCTTGTGGCTCTTCTGCTGTCCCTGAACTTGGTGCTAAGCCATTGTGCAGCTGAAACTTCTAGTATTTTTTCTATTCCCTTCATTGCTCTGTATTGGAAGGTGTTTTGTTTTGGTTTTTAATAAATTATTCCTGCCTCCGATTTGTAAGACAATGTTATTTCCAGAATTAAGTCAGGGGCTGTGGAATTTTGGGACATACGGTGTCTTGTCCTAGGATTGAGCTTTATATTAAAAGTTAGACACTTTACTACAGGCTTTCTTTTGTAGTGATACTGGCCTGAGTTGTGTAAGCACAGTTGCTAACTTCTGTGTTAGTGTTAACATGCTGATAAAGATTCATGCATTGACATTTGACTAAATAGGTATCCTACACATTACTTATTTTGTCTCTTGACTGTACATGCTGTGTTTCATGTCTATATGTTTAAACACTTAAAACAGCTATAGCACAGGCAGATCTGGAAAAGGCTATAAAAGCACTATGGCCAAATTGGATTTGTACTSGAAATAAATTTCAGAACACATGATRTAGATTGTTAGGAAATAAACCAGTAGGGCTGTATTATTATGTTGATGTAATTGTGTGTGTAGATTTATGATACAATTTCCATTCTCCATTTGTATTATGTCCTTTTTAACAGAAAGCAGAGCTGATACCAAGCTAACTGGAGTAACTTTGGTGTTTTGCTGCTTGTTGCATGCACACAGGAATGGAAAACGAACTCCTTTTTCCCCTTCCCCAGCGCCGTTTGACCTCTCCCAAGACACCAGCAGCCTGCTAACTACTCAATACTGTTCAAAAAGCCTTTTTAAAACACGTTGTGTGCATTTTTTGTACTAGCCTGCACAGTTTGATACTGATGGAACGCCCGATAGAAAAATATTTGGAGRGGCATCTTGTTTGGAAAAAAACATAAACAACCCACCCAAACCCCAAAACTTCCATCAGAACGTATTTCTGAAAGCTTGTAAAATTAAAAGATAGTTTGTGATTAAAAACMAGAATTTTTGTCCTTGATTGGGATGGGAGGAGGGAAACGACCATTACAATAACTTTCATTAAAAGTGTTTTGAGAACCAATTTGTTTTGCATTTCAGAGTGTTCAGCATTTGATTAAGATTCCATAAAYATTACAAGGTTGTAACTGCTTTGTAATACATGCAACTGTTAGTTCTAAAGGAGTGAAAAAACTGTTTTGACAATTGTACAGATGATGGCTTTTAGTGGTTTGTTATTGCTTCATTTATATTCTTTAGTATGACTTCAAATAAATGTTTTGTAAGTACTGTCATACTTCCTTCATCCTAAAAGAAGTACTTTTTCTGTTATGTATTTGTACATTCCTGTGGTAATAGTTATAATCACATGGAGTACTTAAATTCTCTAAACGTAATATCCTTGAAAAATGCAAACCCTTTAGCCATAGAGAGATAAAAACCAAAATGCAGTTTGTTGTTAACTGTCCCATAATTTCCTTAATGAACTGATAGCTGTTCTTTGTCGTAAGTCCACAGAATTGTAAACAAGACAGAAAACATAATGTAGTTATACTAAAATGCACAAGTGTTACGGGTAAGTTCTAATAAAAACAGCAGCAAAATGACATGGAGTGGCATAATTCTGAATCTTGCATTCACCAGGAATCTTGAATTTACACTGAGGATTTTGCAGAAATATGTAAATAGGTACAAAGACTGTATTTCATTCAAAGCAGTTATTCTCTGTAAATGTATATCATTAATGTAAAAAGTGGTGTTTTTACGTCTTCTAGAAATGCTGTGAACTTAATATGAATTAGACGCATATGCAGCAAGTGTACTTTGATAATATTTAATGTATATTTTGTGTCACAAAGAAAGCATTACTGAAAGCTGTTAACAAATCACTGAAATTCTGGGAGAATGAAAGCCTGTTAATAGCTGTACAACACCACCTTTTTGACTTCCAAAGCAATCCATTCTTTTGTAAAAATGTATGCTAGGACTATGACTATGGTATTATTTTCAGTGAATTTCAGTGGAAAAGACTATTATTTTGCTTTAAAGAAGAGTTTCCAGATTTGTCTTGTTTTGAATTACAAGCCTTGATTTCTGCTATTATGTTCTATTGGTTTTGGCATGGATATACTAAAGCCTTTTTTTTTTCCAGCATGTCTTTTCTCCCCTTTGGTTCTCCTTGTATTTACTACCTTTCTCTTCTTTT